>CM054123.1:109898413-109912705 GCA_028751855.1 Ambrosia trifida | reverse complement strand
TTTACAATAATAATAATGTACTATAATTATTGTATTTTGGCATTATGTTACTGAATGTAAATAGCTAGTTATTATCTTTTATAACCTAGAAATTCTAGGTTAGAAGAATAGTGGATCTATGTTTGGACATGATTTTTGACGGACCATCCTTCAATTATTGGTTTGGTGAAAATGGATATAAAACTTCGTCTGAGATACCCGACCATGCTTTTTAGTCATTTGTCTAGTGAGAAAATGATTCGAAGGACTATCCGCCAGTAATATGGCGTTGATAATAGTATAGTCTATTCGTATATGCATCACCAACGGCCTGTTTAGTTAAAAACTATCATGGACGAATTCTGACGTAGACCACCATCGGTTGTGGGCATGCCAACGGTTGTCTGTCACTTAAAGTTGTCTATTTTGTTGAGAATCACATAATAACAACAAACTATAATAGTATGCGAACATATTTGAGGGAGATAGAGTTTTAGAAACAAATGGGCAGAAACCGAATGATTATTGTTGAACATAAATGCGCTATAAATATTACATGAAACGGTGCCTTTATGCAGTTAACCGTTTATAACTTCCAATCCAATCATTGTCTCTAATAACTGAATCGTAACTGCCCAGACTTAGATTAAATATTGTACTTAGACTTATTATCATATGTGACTTATTTAACTTATAGATATTGTCACATGCATGGCATACATATTACTAATAATCGGCTGCACATAGATTGATATTAAGAGATTATACTTCTAACAGTGATTGCTTACAACAGTTGCCTGCCAGGCTCTATGTTGGAAATACTTGTATCAGGGCCTACACAGGGGTCCAGTAAGGGGATCCTTTAGGACCACTTCTTTTTGCTCTTGCTTTGCATCCGTTGGTGCTACAGGTGGAAGAACATTGTTCATTACCCTTTCATGCGTGGTATTTGGATGATGGCACAATTATAGGCAAGGCCGAAGAAGTAGCTAAAGCCCTAGACATAATTTGAGAGGAAGGTCCCAAGTTTGGGCTTATGCTTAATATTAAGAAGTCAGAGATCTTTTGGCCAACATGCAATGGTATGAAAGTGAAACCTGGCATCTTTCCTAAGGAGATCGGAAGTCCACAGACAGGGGTAAAGCTTCTAGGGGACTGTTAGCCGTGATGGGGGTTACATTAATTCAATGGCAGTCAAGAGGGCTTAGCGTGCGGTTGGCCTGATGGGTGTTTTGCAAAAGTTACGGGACCCCCAAAGCAAGCTCTTATTGCTTCGCTCTTGTATGGGTGTGGCCAAACTGTTGTTTGGGCTTCGAACGTGCCAACCGACCTTTGTCGGGGAAGTAGTATCCACTTTTGACAAGGGTCTCTGAGGGGCAGTTGAGGATATTGTTGTTTGCGGGGGGGGGGGGGGGGGGCATTTATCGGGGATCTTCAATGGCGAATGGCTTCCTTACCGATTAGCTCGGGGGGGGGGGGGGGGGGGGGGGGTTGGGCCTGTGCTAAGCAGGAGATGTGCCAGCATATGCTTATGTGGATTCTAGGGCGCAATCCTGGAAGCTACAGGAACACATTCTAAGGAACAACGATGTGGTTGGGATGGACGATGATTACAAGCTCGCATGGACAACATTCGCAGCTCTCTCTCCCCAATGTAGATTTGGGCGGCTTTACGAAAAAAGACACCGCCCCAAAAAAGCCTCAAAAAATCTTGGCGAGTGCATTTAACTGTAAAGCCATGCAGACTATAGAGGAGGAGTTTAACATGTCTTCGCGCCAGAAAGCGGTGGTTGCATGCCTCAAAGGGGCCCATGCTCAAGATTTCCTCACTACACTCCCAATTGACGGACTCAGGCAACATATATCAGCTATCGAATATCGGGTTGTCCTCAAATACCGACTTATGATTCCTATGTTTCCCGTTGATGAACCGTGTCCGATTTGTAAAAAAGCATGATTGGACAAGTTTGGAGAACACGACCTACATTGTAAGGAGTTGCCAGGCTTTAAATACAGACATGACTTGGTTAGAGATGTTCTATGGGATGTGCTACGAAGGGCAGGGATTTCAGCCAAAAAAGAGGCTCCCGTGAATTTCTTGACGGGCCCACTTGACGGGCGGTCCACTTTGAGGCCTGCGGATGTTCTTGTGTTCAGATGGGCGCAAGGCAAGAATGTGTGTGTTGACCTTACTGGGGCATCTCCGTTGGTGGGACTCCAGGATTCTGGTTTTGTGGCAGGGCAGGCAGTTTTGAAAGCCGAGAAGAAAAAAGTGGATAAACATGAAGCGACTTGTCTAGAGAACCAACATGAGTTTGTGCCATTCACTTTTGATACCTTTGGAGTGCTGGCTTCCCAAGCAATCAAGCTTCTCGATAGCGTGAAGAAAGTTGTGCAAAGTAACTCTCCGTCTGCTAAGGGCCAAATGTTTTATTTTCAATAGAGTAGCTTTGCAATAGAAAAAGGGGGGGTAGCGGCGCAACTTCTGGCCCGTTTATCCGCATATCACTTGTAATTAGATGTTTTAATTATTTTATATAATTTATTTAAAAAAACACAAATTAAAAATGACTATGAAACTAATGTTCTATGAAAACTAATACAGCATGTTAATCAAGTAACATTATGTTTAATATAAAGCTAAAAGCATAAGGTATAAGAATCTTAATGAATTGTGTCAACAATATGGATACAAACAATTCAAAGTACTCTTTTGAATCGATGAAAATTGCACATGAAAATTTAAGATATAGTAAGAAGTTCAAGAAATGTGAACAAATTTACATGCAAGTATACAAAAGAACCAAACAAAATAAAGTTCTTATGATAAAACAAAGGGAAAACAAAATACCATTAAAATTTTAAAAAGTAATATGCATTCTATATTTTCTTAAGAAAGTCTTTTGATAATTTTTTACCCATTAAAATCCAACATATTTTCTATGTAGTATCATAAATATCTTTTACACACGTTAAACTCGATCTTATTATATTTTAAAAATTAAGTTTTTTATATTTTAAAAATTAAAGTCCCTACACAAGTTAACTCTTACAAAATTGAGAATCTCACGTTAAACTTGAAAAAAAATTGAGAATCTTTTTTACTTATTAAAACTATTTCAACAGAAAATATGTTGGTTCTTTATGTGCAAATATTTTGTACAAGACTTTGGCTTTTCACGATATTTTCCCTAAAACAAACTAGTGAGAAACCCACGCGTTGCTGCGGGACGGTTAAGATAAATATATTTTTTTTAACAATGCACAAGCGTAGCCGTGTTAGCCCACCAAGCTGTAAGAAAAGTGTAAAAACGTAATTGTCTTTGAATGCGAAACGATATATATGAAATTAATCCATTTCTCTTCATTGTTCAAACTTTGAAAAGAAACTATATTTTTTTATATCCAACATATACGTTCTTATAACTTTTCATGCCACACTATGTAAATTGTCCAACCATATGTCCTTAACTTCCAACATCTAAGAGATGATGTGTACACAGGACACCCAAGTATAAAAAAAGATTTCACTATATATGAAAATGAACTTCTTTGACCATCAAAATTCAGTCATCAGCATTGTTATCAAAACCAAATATGAGCATAGATAATTTTTATTCCCAAATCTTTCTATATAATTTTTCACAAATTTAGACCAAACCACCATATGGATACGTATTGTCAAGCATGAAATCAAAACCAAATATGAGCATAGAAACCAAAACAGAGTAGATAAAGCAAAACATAACCATTCGATATCAGTATAAACAAGTAAACAGAGAAGTAAAGAAGTATCAACAAGACATTTATTTTAATAAACAAATCAAGTTTAACCTGGAAGATGAACTTGCAGATACAATCCACTTTCGGATTGTGTCGACGTTTTGCCAGATTCGTTACAACATGATTACTCTTTTCAGCGTCCTCGGTCGCACCTTGTCGTTCTTATAAAAAAAACCTTATCAACAGAAAATCAAAACGTACCGTACTACTTGGTGTTGTGTGTGTGTCACTTCGTACCACCATTAACTCTCTACAAAGATAAAGATAAAGTAATTTGTTTTAGCAATTCTCATGATGAACGACACTGTATATTTATATAAACATATGCAATTTTAAAGAAAGAAAGAAAATGTAAAATTAATATTTGTTGAAATGTAAAATTTATATAAACATATGCAATTCTCATGATGAACGACACTGTATATTTATATAAACATATGCAATTTTAAAGAAAGAAAGAAAATGTAAAATTAATATTTGTTGAATTTAATTATTTGAAGCTTATGGTCATACCACATCACATGATTATATATAACAATTTGAATGGATTTTTGTGAGTAAATATAGAAACTTAATTGTCTAGAAAATAAACCTTTATTTATCTTTACTACATGGTACAAGTATCTTAATGCATTGAAGGGTAATTTGGGGAAGATTTATATGGCATTTGAGGGTTGAAGCACATGACTTTTCATATCACATCTTAACTTTACCAAATTGGACATTTTTGCCCATTGCTCACTCTTTATAATGTAGTAGAGATAAATATGATAAATGTTGCAAACAATGTCATCTGTTAATGTCAAGAGATTGTTGAAAAAGAAAAAAAAAATAGAATCAGACATTTTTCCATAGATCAGAACAATAGACTACTAAATTAGTTATTGTCTATATGAGGTAGCTCATTTGATAAAGACTTATGCCTTTTAATTAGGGGGAATATCCTACATTCAAATTTAGAGGTAGCCTATTTGATAAAGGATTATGCCTTTTAATTAGGGGGAATATCCTACATGGTAGTGATGTAGTTGGTGTCAAATATAACAGAGGTATTAATATCATCCTAGAGATCCTCTAGATTTTGAATAACATTACAAAATTAAATACTTAAGGAAATTTTGTATGTCAAAATATATTTACTACAGTGAAAAAAAAAATCTTAACAAAGAAACACGAACAAAATATCTTGTTTAATAAGTGTTCATGAACACGTTATTTCCCTAACAAACAAACACGAACAACGCCTTGTCCGTGTTCATTTGATTCGTTTACAGCCCTATTCAAGAGGTGATGGTCGGGTTCTAAGCTCACTGACAAGTGGAATATTATAAGTGGAGAAAAAAAATATTTTTTTAAAAACAAAAGGTAAAACTTATAACAATGCAAGAATTAAGAGAACTAAAGTCCCAAAAAAAGGGATAAAATAATAAGAAGAGTTCATTACTATTTGAGTCTCTGTGTTTTGGTGGTTTTAACTACTTGAATCTAAATTTAAAATGTTTAACTATCTGAGCACTTGATGTTTCTGATTATAACTATCTGAGTTCAATTTACTAACGCCATCCATATAGTCTGTTAAGTTTTTATGTGAAAAGACAAAAATACCCCCCTTTTATTAAATAATAATAGTTAAATCAAGAAAATCTAATACTCTTACTACTCTATCTCTTTCTCTCTTAACAAACAATGTCACGTTTTGCCTCCCCCAAATCTTCCCTTCCGCTACACAACCCCACCCCACCCCTTCCAGCCACATCAAGTCCACATCCAAACAACACCTAAATCATAAATTAAACGTGTTTTCGGATTTTTCTACTTCAAAGGGACTTTAGACCAAAGTTTTGGTCTCAATATTGAAAAAATCAGTTCCAGTTTCTTAGAAGTGCCCTAAGCTTGAAGAAACTTGTTCATTCTCTTTCTAAACACACGACAGGAGCATGTTAACTCAATGCCCCCTATCTCTAAATTCTACATATTGTCTCTCACCATCGCCACCAAAACGAGCAACAGATCGTTGGTTTCTATGTATGATGATTCCCATATCAATGGTGGCGATTTGCAGGTCTTCGATTGTGGGAAAAGGATGATGGAAACCCTAAAATCAATGCGAGATTCTAATTTCAATATGGGTTTCGCTTTTGCTAAGCATAGAAAGAAAGGTAGGGTTCGTTGTAACTTTAATGAAGAAGATGGATGGGATGGAAACGGTGGTGCAGCGGTGGAGACTACAGTGAGGGTAGAAGTTGAATATGGTAGTAGGTAGTGGTGGTGAGGTTTTGAGGTAAGTGTACAGACATGCGGTGGTGGTACGAAGGTACGGTGTTGGTGTCGTGGTGTGGGGCTATTGGTTTGGTGGAGTGGGTGTGGTGGTAGGATAGCTTAGATAAGTGGGAGTAATGATGAAAAAGAGAGATTTCAGGTTTGTGTGTACAGTACATAATATATATATATATATCTTGAATTGTTTGTGCAGTAATAATAATAAAATGGTAAGTTATACTTTGTGCTTCAAATACTTGTACCTTTTGTGTAAATGACTAAAATACCCTCGTAGTTAACAAACTTAGTGGATGGCGTTAGTAAATTGGACTCAGATAGCTACAATCAGAAAAATCAGATGCTCAAGTAGTTAAACATTTTGAATTTGGAGAAAGTATTGGGTACAAAGTCCCTTAACCTACAAAGTGTAGGAAGCCACAATAATATGCCATGTGTAAGATGTCTTTTAAAACAAAAAAAAACTGATTTTCAATTATGAGAGGGGTATTATAGACATTTGCATCGATCAATTAATCACGTTCATAATTATGATTTTCACAATCTCTGTTTTATTGTTCAATCAGAATTCAATTTTTTATAACTGATTTCACGATCTTCATCATCAATTCTTACCTTATTAAAAAATTCTCATCACCTTGCATCTGTCGATCAAAAGTTTACCAGAATCATACTCAATTGCAGAGTTCATCATCATGTTCGGTAGGTTACTCTGTTTTTTAATTTCACATAATCGTAATCTTATTTTGATTTTTAATTGTTTATCAGACCTAAACAACGAACCTGAAATCTTAATCGGAGAAGAAGATGATGTTGTCGATGCTCATAATCTGAATTTTGAAGGTTAGTTTATACTGTTTTGATTTATATTAGCAGATCACAAAAAACAGAGATGAACAGAGTTTTGAGGTAACTGCTTGGTTTAAGATGCGTTTTATTATGTTTAACATGCGTTTTGAGGTAACTGCTTGGTTTTATAGAAATGATTTTTATTCAAATGCGTTTTATTATGTTTTAACATGCGTTTTGAGGTAACTGCTTGGTTTTATAGAATTGATTTTTATTCAAATGCGTTTTATGATGTTTTAACATACGTTTTGAGATTTGTTAGATAAATCCTTATATGTGCATGTGAATGCTTACTATTATGTGCCTTTTTATAGTATGAACATGTCATTTTGTCATTGAAATTAGATTTTATAGTTGTATGTTTTGTGTTTTATGACAGATCTTTCTAAGAAAGATGTTCCCATTGATGATCAAACTCCAATATACAAACATCCTGTTGCATCTTCATTGAAATCAGAAGATGCAATGAAGAGGAAAACGAGATGAAAAATACATTGTTACAAGATGAAAACGAAGAAGTTGAAAATGCGGAAGACCATGGAAATGAACACCAGGCAGATGAAGAACAAGTTGTTGATGAGTGATTTTTTTTCAGTAAATGTGTTTTATGTTTTATGCATGCGTTTTGGTATATACTGAATAGTTTGCACATTTTCTACTGTTTTCTAAAGTGCGTTTTATGTGTCCTTGAATGCGTTTTACTATGACTGAACATGTAACATTTCGCATTTAAAAATTGTACGTTACGAATAAAACGTCAAGTTTCTCATCATCATTTACCTTTTTAAAAATGTTATTGTAAAGCATTTGGAACCCTAATATTATATTATTGATATATATAATATACATATATATAAAATAATTGTCAAAAATTATTTGCTGAGGCCGGGGTTCGAACCCGAGTCCTCAGCCGGGTCACCCAACACACGCACATAACAACCTGGTCTACACATGTTTCTCGTTCTAAATCCAACGCGTTTTAATTATAACACGAATTCAAATCATCTCAGTTGACTTGGAAAGTCAACTGAGATCAACGACTTACCATAAACCAAACAATTATCGTGTAATTGATCAGGGATTGATTGGGATCGTGATTGCCGGCCTATCACGAGTCATTACACGACCAATTATCAATCAATTCTTAACCATTTAGCCAATTGACGCGTCAAAGATTCAAGACAAAGTCAACCTTGCCAATTCGATGATTCGAACCACCACACTATAAATTGGACTCTTCTGGACCTTCACAACTCGCCACTAATTCTTTCTAAACCTCCAATTTCTATTAACGATCTTCTGTTCTTGAATCTTTGTTCGAGTTTGACTTCGAAGCTTTGACTGGTCATTCGTGTTCGAATCATCTTTGTAAGTCTGATTTCTTTGATGGGTTTCATTATTCGGCATATACACAACATTAACCCTAAGGTTAATTGGGTTAATGTTGTGTGAATTGTTCAATTGCAGAATCTAGGGCTCGAATGCATATTTTGGGGAAGAACACGATTTCACGTATATTATTTATTTTAAATAAACTGAAACCAAACACAACCACTGGTCTGGACCAAGTGGTTGTGTCTGGTGCCCTCTGACCGAGCCACGCGGGTTCGATCCTCAGCTGTTGCAACATTTTTTCTTTTTGTTTTGTTTTAACTAAAAACAATCAAGTTTAATCATATATATTACTTGTATTTTATAAATTCATTTTAAAATATTAAAACTCTTTTAAAAATCCTACAAAAATTATTTTGTGTTAATCTAATGAAAGAGTTTAACATACAAGTTTTAGTTTTCAAAAATTTATTTATTTAATATATATAATAAATAAATCAAGTTTATTCTATTTTATTTATAAAATTCTATAAAAATATCAAAATAATTTTATAAATTTCCACAAAAATTATTCTGAGTTTTTATAACAATAAACTTTTCTGAAATGATTTTTATTTCTGAAAAATCATTTATTTAACATTTTTAATCAATTTTTGTTAGTTTTAATCATAATTAAATCATAATAAATCCAATTTTTAATATTCTTACACCAAAATTTTATATAAATTATTTCTGATTATTTGGAACAGAAATATAAATTTTAATCTAATAATTCTTTAATTTTAGTATTTTTAAATATTAAAGTTAAATTTTGACAATTTGTAATAAATAGATTTAATATTCTATTTTAAAGAAAATAATTTTATAAAAATTATTTTTATACTTTAAACTCATTATTGTAACCATTTTAAATTCAAATTTTATAAAAAGATTTTTGTTTATTTATTTACTAAATTTCTCTCAATCATCAAACATTTTAATTATTAATCAAACGAGCATTTATCCCAAATTCAAAGCCCTAGAATATATATATATATATATATATATATATATATATATATATATATATTGTAGACTAGATAGACTTAGACATATTTATTACCTTATTATAGGGTGATACTTGACACATTTGGGCAATACCACTATTCAATTTTTCAACAGATATAACATTTTGCTAAGGTGAGTTTTACATAGCCCCTTTTTTTTATTTATCACTGTTTTTGGGGTGAAACATGTTACAACATTATATATGCAATTCAATCATCAATGTGTCTATGTGTTTTTCTATGTTGCATTATGTCTTGAACATGACTAGGGTAAGCACAATTCTAGCATAATCATTAACATTGATCAGCCGACGGTATACATTGATAGATCTATTGGACTGACAATCCCACCCGGATACGTGCCTCCTACAAAGGTAGCGTGGGTGTTTGTTATCACATAACATATTCGAGTGAACCATGAGCGTATGGGATGTACCACATTATAACAGTCACAAGGGTTGATTATGCACTCGATTTACTTCTAGTATGTTTTCACATATGGACTAGACTTGCCATGACACATGAATTGCACAAAACCTATGTAATTCTCACCAACTTTTGTTGACCCAAAATATTTTCAACTTAACATGTTTCAGATTCTACTTGCTTGAAGATTTGAATTAATGCTTGAAGATGTGTGCATAGTTTTATTCAATTTGATGTACGAATTCTTGTAGAACAATTGTATGTAATTTATTTAAATCATTTAATGAAATTTATTATTCGCCATGAGCTACTGAACAATCATCAATACGTGACACCTCGATGTTTCCGCCATCGGTTGGGGTGTTACAGAACATTTGAAACTCTGTTTTTTACGAATGCGTTTTATGATCATATCGAATGCATTTTACTAATACATCACATATATATTTCATTCCACATCAAAACAAAAGCTTTTTCAAGCTTTTACATACATTATCCACATATATTTCTTTCCACATCAAAACAAAAGCTTTTTCAAACTTTTACATACATTGAAAACTCTGATGACTAAACCTCTGATGTGTAACAACTGATGGAATAAACTATGTTTGCTTGAATCATCTGTTGGAGCCTAAGTGCTGTTGACTCCAACAGACCTTGTATCTTCAGACCTTTGGTAGACAGTGGTTTCTTCAACAGACCTTGTAAGCAATAATTTGTATAGCAGTTGTTAGGGAACAACAGTTTGTTAGTGTTAACAGTCTTTGTTTATATAAAACGCATTTGAAAAATATAAAACGCATTTGTTATTTACAATATGTTAGTCTATTTCTAACTAAAAGCAATAAAGGCGTTTTGTTATTTACAATATGTGTTTTGAAACATGATGTATGGTATCTCAATGTTCTAATTATTAATCACAACATTCCACGCAATCATCTAATTCATTTTTAAATATATATAAAACGCCTTTACTAACTATATAAAAAAGCATTTATAATCACATTTTCCAATTTTTAAATACAAAAGATCACCAAATCATCTCATACCTTATATTCACAGTAAAAAACAGTAAAACGCCTTTATAAATAAACAAAATGCATTTATAATCACATGCCATCACTTTTTTAAATAAAACAAACAAATAAATTATCTCATTGATCTTTAACATCATAAAACGCCTTTATTAATTACCAAAACGCACTTACAAATTCTCATTGTTCATAACAATAATTAAAACGCCTTTATTATTTTCATTAAAACATATAAAACGCCTTTACTAAGTTCATAAAAAAATTAAGTAAATCCTGATGTTGATCATTCAAATCATAAAACGCCTCTAGTAATTTCATAAATCTGATTTAAAACATACCTGTATTAGTTCCCTTCGAAGGCCTGTTATGATTCAGTTTGCTTCTTCTTTCTCTTCCTTCATCAATTATGTTTTTTTTTTAGTTTTTATCAAATGATTTTCGTTATACGATTATAATGACAATCATAATATGAACATAAACTTACTTGATTTGCGTTTTGGAGCCATAATACTTCCTTGATCGGATGTTATTTTTTCGTCTTCTACAACTGCTCTGTTTTTTTTTTCAGAGATTTTGATTTTGGTTGATTTTGTTTTGTGAATTCGACGAGTATATGTTTTGATTAAGTAACCGTCATTAAATGAGATTGAATTGGGCGCTATTATTAAAAAAATCAAATTATTAGATTGGGAATTTGTCTAATTTACCCTTCCCCTTATTAACTGATCCTTAAAACATTCGTGGGTTATTAAATGACGATCATCTTGATTAAAACACAATGAATGGTCAGGATGGCTTCTTACACTTTGTATTTTAAGGAGGCTTTGTACAATAACCTCTCTCTTGAATTTGAATTCAAGTAGTTAAAATCACCAAAACACAGAGACTCAAATAGTAATTAAGAATAAGAATAAGAAAATGTTAATTAAAATATATAGATGGGGAATGAAAAATGTAAAAATCACATAGGTATCAGTAGTATTTGTAACAAAAAAAAAAAAAAAAAAATCGAAGAATAGGCCATCGCCAATTTGGCTCACCCTACAGGCTACAACTAAAACCTGTGGAAAGAAATTTCATCCTTAATCTTATTTTCGAAACTTTTGGCAGGCAATTGACAAATAATTCGTCTCACATTCAAACTCACCCAATAAGGATTTAAATTCCTAGGAAGGAAATCTTATCCCAAAACTAATCCTTAAAATCTTCTTTAATGCCCTTACCAATTTACACTACTAGTTTTAGGCTGATGGGTATGCAGACGCCTCACCCCCCGTCTCTCATTTTTTGCCCCGTCCCCCACCCCCACACCGCCCCTGCCCCGTCCCACTATACCCCCGTCCCCCACGTCCCTTTGAGAACGAAAAGGACTGATCAATCAGATTTTTTTTTTTTTTGAAATGCATGTTTGTTTCTCCAATGAGATTTTTTCTTTTTTTTTTTTCTTTTTTTTTTTAAATGCTTGAGACATGGGAGTGTTGGTGTCTCCACACCCCACTCATGTCTCAAAATGCTTGAGACACCAAAATGGTGAGGTGGCATCCAAGGTGGCATGAAGACATGACCTTTTTCATGTCTCCACACCCCATAGCCTTAGTTTCTTTTTATTTTTTAATGTTATTAATCACTTTCATCATAGATCCACCGGTGATTTCTGACAAATCACTGGAACTCGTAATTTTTCTAGTGACTAGGTAATTTGTCACCTCTCATAGTATTCCATCATTATAACCAACGGAGCAGCAATGTCCATTAAGTTTTTAGTTTTTATGTCACTTTATTGGATTTTGATTAATCTACATGTAGGTGGCATGTTTTTTTTTTCTAGTACTGATAAGACTCAACTCATAGTAAAGCAGATATGAAATAAATTAAAAGGGTTATGATTACTATTACTATACTATTATATAATTCAAAGTATAAACCGCAACAAATTTCAGATTAATCATAAGATAATATTTTTTGTATATATGTAACGATAAAAGGCTTAAACTCTAAACTTATTCGAGGACACATTTATAGCTCATTTAATCAATGAATATGGATGTTCAAGTAGCTCTGACTCGAATATCAATCGAAAGATGCTGACTTGAAATTTTCGAAATAGTGAACCATATGCATATGTTGATTTTTTTCCCCCTTAAATGTGGTTCCCAAGTATTTTTAAACTCAAATTTCAATGATATACCTTATTATTCACTTTTTTTTTTTAATTTAAATACAATAATCTTTAACATGAGTATATTGTTGCTACGATAAAGAAAATGACATTTTTAAATGTTAATGCATTCTTGTTAATAACGATACGTCTATATATATAGTGTTACAACAAAAAAAAATTAAGCTATCCAATTAAGACGTGTTTAAAAAGTTATAACATGCATGTATATACCAATTAGGAAGGTATGTTTAGCATACAACAATGCGTCTCTATATTAGATGCATAAACAAACTGTATAGATACCATGATGCATCAAAGCCATTTCAATTATACATCTCTTATATACATATATATTATATGTGTGTGTATTATACACATAAACATGCAATGCAATCTTCCTAGTTGATGCATACAAAATTTTAGGTGGACATTTATCTCTTAATTTATTTTGTGATTGAAGAGTAATGTGGACGACACTTGCTTCTTTTCCTTTGCCCTTTAACTCTTCTTTTTATCACAAAAGAACCCCTTTTTCTCCACCAATCCATTGCAATATTCAAAGCCTTTGCTTCTCCTCAACGTTCGGTAGCCAAATTATCATTCTTTCTTAAAATACAACCCTAACGATTTACAAAGTTTCAATATTTTCTCTTAGTTTTTCAAATCACACTAGTTATGCAACTTCCATCTTTTCTTAAAATGATAGTATTTTTTTCACAATTTTATGACAAATATACTTTGCCAAAGAACCTTCTAAAAGCATTCACAACCCACTCACCAAACCTTCCCCCATCTTTAAAATTTAAAAAAACCTATTAAAAACACATCACAACCCATCTACTATTTTATACTCCATCTTTATATTATCAAATTATTATGAGTGTATTGTAACAAGAAATATAATAAAATAAGTGTTTGTGAGTAAGATAAATATGGTGGATGGGATGTGGGAGGTTTTTTAAAATGAGAGATAAATTTTGAAAGTATGATTTTTAGTTAAATTATAAGGTAAAAAATGATGAAAGGGATGTGAATGCTCTAATATGTGAAAACAAATATCGTTTAACGATTCCTGATAAGAATATTGTTTGCTAGAAACATATTTCAAAGTATGCTCCTAAGGGAATAACAAGTTTAACATGCAAATATGCATGTATAGTAGTATTTCAAACTTTTAAATCATTAATTTTGAACTTTTGCTATTCATATTTCAATTTACAATGTTTAATTAAGATTCAACCATCTCTAGAGGTGTGGTGGTGGTATGTAATCTCTATCCTAAAAGTAGAGGGTTCAAAATTTCAAATAATGCAAATATGCATGTATAGTAGTATTTAGAAGTACATTAGTTTGTCTGTAAAAAAGAAATTAAGATTCAACCTTTTTTTTAAATTTCTTCTTATAT
>CM054123.1:109430631-109898313 GCA_028751855.1 Ambrosia trifida | reverse complement strand
ACATATATAAATATAAGTGTAGATGCACGCATAGTTGGTATGAATACATGTGTATATGATACTTGTGTATAGTAAGACTAAGTGTATTTGTGAACTAAATAACTCTTTTTCAAAAGGAACACATACTTTATGGGAAAGTAGCATAAGTTAGGAAATAAGATCTATTTTCCCTATCCAAACTATTATTTTCAAGTAATATATAGATGTCATCAAGGAAAACTAAACCAACATACCACTAAGGATTGGGTGAACCACGAGTACCATTGATTACCTATTTGGATAAATCTAAGGTACCCATGTATGTATATAGGACGAGATACCTAGTTGTCGGACACACGCTTTTGCTAGACTACACGCGGACTTGAGGTGAGTTCTCACGACCCCTTTTTACTCTTTTCTATTTTGGGGAAAAGCATGCATTGTTTACTAGTTTTAGAAAGAAATCCTAGCCGACCGGTGTACATGAGATGATATGTTTAGAGTACTCATCAAAGCCCTCGTATATTAGTTTATCATAAACATTAGCTATGGATATAGCCTAGAAACGCTTGAATAGATCTATTGGGTTGACACCCCCACTCTCGGTTAGTCGCTCTAACTGGTTTATGCGATTTGAGAGTGCTTGCATTTCTTTTATGACGATTCATTGCCTTTGTTGTGCAATGTGCGAGGCACCACTCATCGAGGTTTGGTTATGGACTCATGATGGTTTATCATCATTGTTCTAGGCTAAACAATGATGGGTCAGTCAAGAATTTCATTAAACTTTACATTTGGTTTACAAAACCCGTGAACTCACCAACATTTTGTTGACAAAGTTTTTATGCATGTTTTTAGGTAACTAAAGGATGAATGGAACTTGGGTTACGATTGGGCAATCATTCACAACCACCACGTATCGTGTCATTAAAACTTTGACCCCGCTAAGGGTTTTAAAATGTATCTTGTGAAACTTGTTGTTATCGAACACGTTTGGTACTTTATAAATAAATAAATAAATATGAATGTTTGCTCATATCTTGTGCTTGAAAAACTTTCGTGGTTACACCCCGTGTTTCCGCCTAGGCGGGGTATGACAGATTGGTATCAGAGCTCAAGGTTATAGCGAACTAGTTTTCTCTAAAAACTAAACTATAAATACAACGATTTTCAAACGGAAAATTTTCCTTGCATGAAAAATGTTTTCATCACGATGCACTGCCCAAGTTCCATGCCCTTTTTCTACATTGCATTCACGCGAATATAGCACATGGGTTCTTAACGCTTATCGATGTATATATGTGTACTTTGGATTTTGACAGGATCATGGCTACCCCTACTTATGTGATTGTTATTTCGGACTCGGAGGATGATTCCTTCGCTGTGCCCGAGACATCTAGTGACGATGACATCAATGGTTACTTCGCCGATTTGGAGCCCGAGGAGGATGAGGATGTGGGCATTGTAGGAGATAGTGCGGAGCTAGATCCCGTCGTGTCAGATGATGAGCCTGACATTCCTGTCGATGAGGCTCAGGGTGATGCTGCGGATGCCGCTGTCCCAGCCCATGTGGCTGCGGAGCCGCCAGCTGTGCTCCCACGTGAGGTGGAGCCGCCCGCCAATGTGTCAGAATCTTCCCACCCTCGTCGTCCGTTTCTTGGTGGTATGCGCACTATATGCACCGCTAGGAAGCGTCTACGCAGGCCCCAGCCCATGGAGCCTGTGGCACCAGCCCAGCCTAGCCATGCTGCTGAGTCTTCCGAGCCCCCTTGAAAGAAGCTACTTAGGAGGTCCCAGGCCCGTAAACGGACCTTCCTTCCTACTGTAGCAGGCTACTTGGCCCATAGCAACGAGGATTCTGACGACGACATCTTTATTACTGCTCATGGTGTCGAGTCCTCCTAGCCCCCGGCTGACCCTCCTGTCCCCAGTCCTCTTGGTACCACACCTATGCGTCTCACCCTCCACTCGGTGCGTGGCATGATAGGTACCCACGATGATCTGATCCGCGATCTTTCGGATCGTACGGATGCGGTGGAGACTGATGCACAGGCTGAGGGTTCTACAAGGGCTGCTATCATCGAGCACCTCACTACTCTTCGAGCTCGATTGGAGGAGGCCGAGCGCGGACACGCGGAGGCTGAGAGTGGGCGTGCGGATGCGTGACGATGTTTGGACATCCTCGACCAGAGGATGGGTGAGTTGGACCATGGGATGCGAGCTGCTATAGCTGCCTTTGTTGTTATTTTCCCTCCACTTCTCAGTAGTTAGGTTGTAGTTGTGGTAGCTTTTGATATCTAACCTAACCGATGGTAGTATCTTTTGGTTCATTTCATGGTATGGTTTGGGTTCTAGTATTCCACATATTTTGTATCAGTATCACAAACCGATATACTAAAAACGAAATGAATTAATGAAATGACGATGTTATGATTTATTTATGTCTTTCTATTATTATCTGTTTATGCCATGGTTTAGTTAGTTACTCCTGCGATATGAATATATGTGTATGCATTGTTGCTATTATATTCACCGGTTGTGTGAAAACGCTTGTCACGGGTATTGTGATGTTCATGGTTGTTCATTCGAGCTCAAATGATTGACAATATTTTCGATAAATATGTTTCTCATTCTTTTTATTTCTAATGCAATAGAAAGAAGTCATCCCGCCCCGAAAGAACACCCGCAATACCGAGGATAGCACATTCCCAACCACGTCCGAAGAGCTAGCCCGCGTGATTGCGCAAGCCATTGCGCAGCACAATGCTAACCGCGTAGACTCAAGTGGTGGATGTGGCGGAAATGGCAGGCAAAGGACAAATGACAACGACACTGGTAAAATATCGATTCACTATGCTCCCAATGGCCTTGTAACCACTACTGTTGTTGATGATGTTTCATTATCTATGACTCAGACGGTGAGAACATGGTTCATCACTGTTCCTACAAGAATTTCATGGCTTGTAAAACATGGAGTTTCTGTGGGCGAAAGGATCGATCGGTATTTGTCGTTGGATCGAGAAAATGGAATCAGTTCTGGATATCAGCAGTTGCGTTGAGAACCAGAGAGTCAAGTACTCTACCTGCACCTTCCAAGATGAGGCGTTGACTTGGTGGAATCTACAAGTTCAGACCCTGGGTAGAGATGTTGTGTATAGTCTCTCATGGAGCGATTTAAAGTCCATGCTGATGGAGAAGTACTGCCCTCGTAGTGAGCTGCAGAAGCTTGATTTGGAGTTCTGGAATCTGACTATGTCTAGAGCGGAGGTCGCCACTAACACTACACGTTTTCATGAGCTGTCCGTCTCGTACCACACTTGGTTACTCCGGAATGCAAACAGGTTGAAAGGTACATATGGGGACTCTCCCCTAAGATTCGCACTATGGTAACTACTGCTGAACCCACCACCATTCAAGGAGCCGTCACCCTCGCTCATAGTCTTACAGATGACACAGTGTGTATGGGCACATTTCTTAAGAAGGAGGTTGAGAAAAGAGGAATCGCGGGTGACAAAAGAAAGTGGTCGTATACCAAGAAGGGTAAAAATGGTGGAAATCGGTCTGATAAGAGACAAGAGACTGCCCAGACATTTTTTGCAACCACTACTACTGCGGCTGCTGAGCCCCGCAAGAAGTATAGTGGACCGCATCTACTTTGCAACAAGTGTAACTATCACCATGTCGGGTCATGTGACAGCATTCGTTGTGACTTCTGCAAAAAGATCGAGTATCAGACTTCCCGCTGCCGTGCTAAGGCTGCTGGTAACCCTGACGGGAAACCATGATGCTTTGAGTGTGGTGCAGCGAATCACTTCAATAAGGATTGCCCGAAGTTGAGGAACCAAGCTCACGGTAGAGCTTTTTTTATTGGAGTTGGCGAAGCTCGTGAGGATCCCAACGTTGTTACCGGTACGTTCCTCGTAAACAACACTTATGCTTGTGTACTTTAGAAAGACCCTTGGGGTAGGATCTAGTAAGTTGGGCACACGTTAATCTATAGAATTGGCCAACGGTAAGGGTATTGAGTCGGAAGAAGTCGATGCAGGATGTACCATAAACTTGGGAGATCATGACTTTCATATCGACTTACTGCCAATCGAGTTGGGTAATTTTGAAGAACCATGCGGAGATCGTGTGTCGAGAAAAGATTGTCCGTATTCCCCTTCCCAGTGGCGAAGTTCTTTCGGTCAAAGGAGAGAACAGCCGAGCTGTAACATTGTGCTTTTTTCCCCAAATCTTAATAAATAAAAGCCCTTATTTTTATACATCTTTACCCCTATTTTCATTAATTATATATATATATATATATATATATATATATATATAGGTTAGGAGTTGGCTAGAAAGTGATGTTTTCGTAAGAAGTCTAGGAAGCCATATATTACTGACATGTGGCGTTTTCATTATTTATTAAAAGGGGTAGAATAGTAATTGTTAAAATGGTGATAAATGATTGTTAAAATATAATAATTATAGAATTGATTGAGCATGCTAAATTTTATGAGATTTTCATGGAAACCCTCACCAATATACATCGATTCATATGAATTTAAAAAAAAAAAAAAGGATTCACCATATGAACATAAAACACAACAGTATGGTATTTTTTAATATAAAACACACCATCATACAATTTATGAATTTAAAACACCACACCATCAACTAACACCTATTCAAACACATTAGGATGCAAGTTATCAATATAAAACACCATATCATAAACTAACAGCCATTCAAACACACTAATATACAAGTTATGAATATAAAACATCACCTCATTAATTAATAAAATTAAAACACACAAAAATAAAACTTACGAATATAAAACACATCTTCAATAGTTAGTCATTCAAAACATACCAACACAAAATTTATTATTATAAAATACCACACGATGTTATTCCCAAAACACCATCATATAATCCAATGATCATCAGAATATTATAATCCAAAGAAACACAACATCAATTTTACTTAAAATGTGGAACCGTCCCTTTTTTATTTTATTTAAAATGGAAGCAAGCATGAATGAAGGAATGATGTAACCGTCCCTTTTTTGTTTTATTTAAAATGTGACTAATTTTACCATTACACCCTTACTCCATTTAATTAATCAATAATTGTAAAACACAATTTACAAAAATGCCATTCATTTAATCTACACCATTAAAAAACTAATCTAAGGGCTTAAAACACTTCCTAGACTTCTTAGGAAAACACTACTTTCTACACGAACCCCACCCTATATATATATATATATATATATATATATATATATATATATATATATATATATAGGGGAAGGATTAAATAAAACCCACCTAAATTGAAGAAACCTACTAAACTCTTTTAGAACCATTGATCAAACTAGATTAATGGTCCACATATTATTCATTATTTTTTATTTAAATTTATTACCTTTAATAGACTAGATGACAAAAAAAAAGGCAAAATGGTCAAATGACATTTTTCTAAAAAAGCATCTATGACAAGTTGACCCCACACATGTCACATCATCTCTCTCTTACTTTTTTCACATTTTTATATAAGCTGTCAGACGCCCGTGTTACATATGTAACATGTGTTGTGTTACATAGGTTAAAACTGAGTTGCCAGTTTATATTATTTAAAAAATGCTGATTTATTATTTTTTTATTAGACCATATTTTTTTTGTTTTATTGTACCAGCACCATAATTGTTGCATACGTAACGACAATTGATATGGTTATAGACATTTTGTTACGTGTGTTATATACATACCAAGGTCCTTATGATTTTACTTTTTAAAATTCACTACTTTTTAATTACAAAAACAAAATGTATAAATTTATAAAAAAATCAATTACAAAACAACATATAAACGTAACAAAAATAATCCATAAAACGGTCATTACAATCAACAAATCCTAAAAAAAACTATCATAAATAAAAAAAAATTGTCTACACTTCATTTTTGATGATTGTAACACCCCAACCGATGGCGGAAACATCGAGGTGTCATGTACTGACGATTGTTCAAAAGCACATGGACTAAAATGTAAATATTAATAGCCATTAACTTCCATTATTCAAAATGAAATACAAAGAGTCTTAATAGATATCTCAAACATAGAAAATAAATGTTCAACTTTTATTTAAGCACTAGGTCCAGCCTAAGCGTGAAAGCAAGTAAGATCAAACGTCACCTGAAACATGTACAAAATAATTTGTCAACACATATAATGTATTGGTGAGTACATCTGTTTGATATATATAATACAAAACGTTTCGCAATTCTTGTGTTGTATACCATTTGCAATTATGTAATTTAAGTAATGTCCGTTCAAAATCAACCCTAAGAAATAAGTATCAAGAATCAAGAATCAAAACATTTTTGAGTAATATGAATCACAAGACAATGACCAAGGTCTCTCAACAGAGTCACAAGGGGTATATACCATAGTACTATTCATTGAAATGCTAGGCCCTCAAAGGTTAATGATTTTGACAAGTCATAGACACACAAATTAACATAAAGCAAACACACATGAGAATTGCTATTTTAGTAAGAAGTAATAGAAACTTGATAATAGATACATGAGTCACCCCAAAAATAGTAAAACAGTAAAAAGGGGAAAGATATACTCACAGTTTGCGAAAGCGATCAAAATCCACTTAAGCGGTCGTGAGCTAAGTAATGGGAATTCCATGGAATTCAACCTATAATGTGTAAGCATACTAATAAGGAAATGTCTAAGAGTCTAAAGTAACTAGGGTCTAAGGCATTAGAGTTTGCTAGGTCGATTCGGGGAATTAGAGTTTTTTTATGATACGTCGAATTAATATAAAGTTGTATAATATACCAAAATTTGTAAATGTGGTTTAGGTAATATAATTATTACCAATTGAATATTTAGATAAAATATGTTTGAATAATTAAGACGAAATAATTTAGTTAATTACTTTAACTAAATTAACTAAATACAATAATCATAAATGTATAAATAAATAATTATGTGTTTCACAATGATTTAACAAATGGTAATTAAGATTTTCAAACACAAAACATTTCTATTTTATAAGAAAAGTATTTATAAAATAGAGGTTTAAATAGTGTAAATAAATAAATGTTCAATTATGTCTAATTAACATAAATAAGATTAAAAGTACAAGACATGATCCAAAAATGTTAGTTTTATAGAAAATGGATTCTTTATGATGTAAATCAATGAAGATAATTTTCTCATAATTTTTATAAACTTATTTATATTTAAAACTGATTTAATAGAATTAAATCATGTTTAAATGATTAAAAATAGGAAAATTAATAAAAATAAGTGTTTTCTGAACCAATAATTTTTATTTCAGTTCATAATGATTAGAAATAATTTTTCATAAAGTTTGAGATTAAAATCATTAAAAATGAATTTTTAATCAATTAATTATGATTAAAACAATTTAAATTAATAAAATAACGAAAATTAAATAATTTTCAGAAAGCAAAAGTGTGATAATTTTCTTTATGGTGACAAGATGCTACTCCTAAATTTTTATGATTTTTGGAGCTAAAATAGATTTATTATAAATATTATAAGTTGTGTAAATATTATAAATGTATAAATAAATAAAATAAATTTCAAAAAGAAACAAAAAAAAACTATCTAAAATGGAAGGGCTGTGAGGGGCTCGAACCTAGGCTGGTCCAAACATCAACACAAGCACACACCACTCCACCACTTATCCATTTTGTTGAAATATTTAGTTAATGCTAATATTTATTCATTATAGGAAATGTCATCTTCTTCCCCAATTATCTAAGCCAAACCCTAACCCTAACATTCATTACAATTGTGACACCCGGCAAACTCAGGTTAGTAACGTTGACTAAACTAGTAAGTCTACCTTAGCGAGTCATGCATATTACGTCCTTAACGGGGTCAGTCGAGTCAGTATGATGATTCTGGGAATCATCGGGAGTCGTTATGATGATCCGCGGGGTCATCAGAAGTCGGTCCATAACTATGGGTACAAGGATCGGCGATTCGTGGAATCGCCGGGTTTAATGCACACACGAGTCTCGAGTCCCGGGAATTGGTGAACGGATGTAAACGTGTTAGTTATCATGCATTATATGTTTGAAATCATTATGTGACTTATCGGTATGTGAATACGTGTTTAAATATGTTAAAATAGTGTTTAACGCGCCAAAAACCCATTCCAGCACCTTATAGGCGATTAGGAGCCTGGGGGACTCCTAATCGCGTGAACAGTAAGCGATTACAAGGGGAATGGGGCGAGTAGGAGGACTAATCGCGTGAACAGTGGCGATTAGAGCCCCTACTCGCGAGTAGGAGGCTGATCGCGTGAACAGTGGAGCGATTAGGCCCCTACTCGCCTGGTCTGGGCTCCTAATCGCGTGAACAGCAGGGCTCGGGTCAAAACACCTATAAATAGAACCCTTAACTCCCCAAACACCTCTAGAACAACCCTAGCTGCTCCCAAGTCGCCCACACACCTTAAAACACCTCTGGAACTCATTTTGCTACAAAAATCACCATCCCCAAGCTTACACACCTTTCTTTAGCAAAACCCAAGGTGTGTTCTTCATCCCTAACCTTTGTAAAGTTTTTATTTTGAGTTCCCCCAAAGTTCCAGACCTTGTTTTACCAAATGTGTCTTTAAAAACCTTTCAAAAGAGTCTTAAACCAAGTTTACACCTTAATGCTTGTTATATGTGAAGTTTACATGCATATGTTGGTCTTATTGGTGATTTTAACATGAATGTTTTCAAGATATGATTGTACTTCTGCTATGTAGAGATTAGTAGGAAGGTTGTCTTAGAATTTTAGCCATTATTGTGGTGTTTTGAAGAAAATGCATATTTTGACCCATTTGTATGTTCTTGAGGATTTAGGATGATTATGGTATGATTGTTGATGCAATGTTGTTAGGATTCACACTAGGAAGATGTTAGATCAGAGGTTTTATGATTTACATTACATGTTTGTAGAGTTTGAAATCTGATTGTTTCCATTTAAGGAAAGGATAAGGTTGGTAGGTGAAACCTAGTACTTTGCCATTTTAGGAAATAATTGCATAGAACATGCTAGATCAGTGATATGTTGGGGGGTTTTTGCTTGAAATGGGTTGGTAAATGATTTAGGTTTGATATTGGGTGTTGTTGCATGCTTCGGATCTGATTTGGAGGGTTTAACGCGCGAAAATCCATTACACAGCAGCAACAGGCGATTAGGCATCCTAATCGCCTGATGCCACGCGATTATGCAGACATGTGGGGCGATTAGGACCCTAATCGCCTCATGATTCATGCGATTAGGCCCCTAATCGCCTGTAGGCTGATGCCTACTCGCGTGTAACCTTCCTAATCGCATGTACTGCTGTCGTGAACGCGTTTTGACATCCCGGAACACGATTTGACACCTAGGAACATGTTAGGAACCCCGGGATACACCCAATGACTTAGTAAGACGTGTTCGGACCTGTTTATGCGTTAATTGGACATTATGCTAGACTAGGTGAATTGTTGCGCGTGCTAAGTGTTTAATTGCATATGTTGCATGTTGTCTTGCATTTATCTAACACGTGGGATGTCGGGTCACCAATGGGATGTCGGGTCTTGTCTAGCACGGTCGGTTTAACAGTTAAAGGTGTTTTCAAACGTTTATGGTCACGGTCTGGACATTCGGGGACTAGTTAGCCTGCGGGTTATTAGTCCAATACTTATACGCATCTTATGATAGGTCGCCGCTATCTGGGGCTATCATAACATAATTACTTAACTATTTTCAAGTAACGCAAACCAAGGTGAGTTTCACAGCCCCACTTTTACTGTTTTGCTTTTGGGGGGAGAAACATGCTTTGTACGAACTATTTAAAGGTCATGTTATACTATGGGCACTTTATGTTACTATACGGCTTTTATGGAAAGTCCCAGGGGGAAACCATGAATGTGCTGGCATGCACAACGAGGGAAATGTGGATAGATCTATTGGGCCTCACAAACCCCACTCGACGGCGGGGCCGGGCGGGTGCATATTGTCTCTACCTATCGGGTTACCGAGGCATCGGTAGCCCAGTCAATCTGGGCTGGTATCAACTTTTGGAACATGTTTAGTAATGGGTTCCCAACCGTAGTAGTAAAAACACTTAACGTCTAGCTAACGTTCTTATGACATAGTATTAACGGGAATGATCTTTGTAAAACTTGTGACAACACTTTATAAAAGAAAACCTGTGAACTCACCAGCATTATATGTTGACATTTTTGGCATGTTTTCTCAGGTCGCTAAGGTAGCGGTTATCGGACTAGGCGCACGGGGTCATGCACGGCGTCTATTATTTTGAAACATATTAAACAATGTCTTTGTAAACAATGATATGTCTTTTGGTTGTAAACAAGAATGCTTCCGCTGCTGGTTTACAGCTCAAAGCATGATATTTTGGTTTAAAATATAATTATGAATGCATGTTTGTTGTATGTTTATTGTGATCGTTGACTGAGATCCTGGTGTGTCACGCGCCTCGCGGTAAAACCCCGCACGTGGAATTTGAGGGTGTGACAACAATAATCTAAATCACCCACGAATCAACACAGAAAACATGGGGGTTCTGATCAGATTATTACGAAAAACAAAACGGCAACAAAGAATCGAACTTACAATAACGATTTGGAGGTCGAATAGGAAGAAAAAAAATCGCTACTATGTGGTCCGATTCTACCCCTTCTGAACCGAATTCAACGATAAATTTCGCTGGTTTAAGATGTGTGATGGTGCAGAAATGTATCACAATGTTCAATTTATAACAAATACGTTCGAAACAGATCGGTTCTTGATTAAAACGACGGTTACAAATGGAAGAATCATTATAGCCGATTAAACATGTTTACACGCTGCATAAATGGGTGGAACGGTTCGAATATGTCATGCGTTACAAATCCCCCATGAAAATTGCATTAAAAAAAGGTTTAGAGGCTTTAAATGGTTCGCCGGAGGAACCTGCCGGATTCCGGCCAAAGCTCTGCCGGAAAACAAACGCACACAGGTGGGAGGGAGGTTAGACTCTTGAAACTTTGGGTAAATGACAGATATGGTCCCTCATGTTTAACATAGTTAGTTTCTTTGTAATTTAGTTAGTTTTTTTTCTATATAAAGCTTAACCAAGTTAAGTTTATTTAACTAAAACCTTCTAAAACTTTATAAACTTGAAAATTTTATAGTATCTATTCCGAATGACGTTTCAACATACGCGTTTGCTTAAAACTTATACCCGATCCACAATAAATACAAATGATAAAATTTTGGTTCGCTCTAAAATTAAATTTAAAAAAAACGACGAAACCTACATGGACTGTAATGGAAATATTTGAAGGGCTATTATTGTCAAGTAGATGAAAGACTAGGGTGACGGATGTCACAATGATCATCTTCATCTTTAATGCAAAAAAATATGTTCACCTGCAAAAAGAAAACAAAATCATCAATTTACATGAAAGCCCCCTCCCCCCTCGTCTTAATGTATGTTAACCATCTGGATTACAAAAAAACATACGAAACTGATACAAACAAACATTGTTTTATCCATTTTGTTATCAAGATTATCAAACATACGAAACTAATACGCAACTTAGTTCTGCTGTTACATACGAAACAGACGCAAACATAGATTTGATCCAATGATTAGTTACTTTTGTTTTAATTAATACATGGTAAAAAAAATCAGAAGCTAATTTATACCAACTTAATTCTGGTGTTACATATGAAACAAAGCAACCACAGTGTCAATCAAAGATCAAATATAATATCATACAGTAAAATTAAAAAAAAAAACAAAACAAAACCTCACCATCAAGACGAGAACTATCATTTTAATATCATTGTATCCCAATAAGCAAAAAAATATTATGAAAAAATTGATATCCATCACTACATCAATCAACTAACCCTAACCCTAAATCCCCAAAATAATTGATATCCATCACTACATCAAACAACTCCAAATTAAACACAACCCTAATCCCCAAAATAATTGATACCCATCACTACATCAAACAACATAAAGTATGACCCAAAAAAAAAAAAAAAAAACCTTTTTTAACAAATTAAAGTTATTTAATTTTTTTTTTTGGGTTAACATCCAATTACAAACAAGTGACAAGTAAAGGGATAGAGTAACCAAAATTAAATGTAAATAGATATTAGAGAAACCAAAATTATATCTTAAATGTAGATCGAAAAAGAAGTTAAAATTGAAATTTGGTGAGCACTCCATGAGAGAGGACCCCGTCGTAGTAGTTTTAGAATTCAAAAATATATTTGCATTAGTTTATAAAAATATACAACATGTTCTAAAAAATCCAGTTTTGCCGAATTGAAAAAGAAAAAGGAAGTTACTAGTAATACCTGGAAATCTTCTCTTCAAAATTTGTAATGTTATCTCACCAGAAAATAGTATCTTTATGCATCGGAGACCAGTCAAGATGACCGAGAAGGACTTCCTGCTTGTACTTATCGAAAGAACTTAATTTCTTTGTTTGAGATGGTAGAAGAGAGATGGGTTTAATCTGGATGGAAAACAAAGTATTAGTGGAGGTAGTAAACAGAGTATTGGTGGTGATGGTGGTGGTAGTGGGATTAATCTTGATAGAGATGGTGGAAGAGAGATGAAGAGAGAGAGTGTGAGTGGTTGTTTATATAGGAGGGAGAAGATAAAATTCAAATTAAAAAAGAGGGGGAAGAGTAAAATAACTATTTTACCCTTATTGATTAAATTAATAGATGGTGCTGTGGATTAATCTGGACCACTAGATGAGTTTCCGGGAGTTTCTTCAAAATTTTGGGTTTTATGTAGATACTTAGCCTATATATATATATATATATTTCAATTGGTTTAAATAATAATAATAATAATAATAATAATAATAATAATCAGATTTTTAGTTCTTTCTTTTAGCTTAGTTATGCACTGTCAATTTTTTTTTAAAAAACAAACCAAAACACTTTTATAACCAAATCAAACCTAAACATAACCCAACAAGCCCATTTTTTTCGAAGTCCAAGCTACCCAGCCCAAGACTCATACCCGGCCCACACCTGTTCTTCCATCTCTCCTACCCAACTAGCCAAACTAGACTCGACCGCCTATTTTCGACCCACCGACACCCAAACAATCAAACTAACGCGCCATGACTTAAATTTGGAATGGATTTTAATCTTGGTTTGACTTACCATAATTTCTGCGTAGTCACTGCTCATCAAAGACGCGTATACAACTCTTGATTGAGCTTGATTGACTGTTGTTTTGACTAAATGAGTCAAAGATATTAACCTTCCATTTATTGGCAGTTAGTATAAATTGAAACGAAGTATTGAATCAGAAAGGGCCGATATTAATAACCCCTTTATCAAAACCATCTCATAATCTCTAAAACTTGCTGATTTGAAGTGTTTTGACCCACGTATGTGTGCTTGTTTTTTTCTCCATTAATCGGCACATCTCAAACTCGTTCGTTTTATGATTAAGGGTCGGTTTTTGTCAGGGATGAAAAACCCACTATTAGTTTCTGTTATCAGTTCGTGATTGTTTCGATTTGGTAAACTAGGGTTCATAGATTTAAATTGGGGAAGATGATACATTCTCATATACGTTTAAAAATATTTCTGTAACAAAACAAAACAACCATCTGATGTTGATCAGATGGTTGTGTCCTCTAATGTTCAATGAAGAGGGCTTGGGTTCGATGCCAGTGCCATGCGTTTTTGTTCCCATTTCTTTTATAATATATGATTTAAACACTAAACACACCTTATCACATTTCAAATCTGGTTAAAAACCGTTCTCTGGGTGTGGCTCAGTGGTGAGACACACTTGTGATAAACTTTGGACCGACCACTGACTCGGGTTCGAGTCTCAGCAACCACAACCTTTTTTTTTCTTTTGTTTAAAAACCCTTTTCTTTTTATATTATTGTTATTTTCTTTTAAAAAGGATTTTAAAATACCAAAACCACTTTATAAATTCTACAAAACTTATTTTATGTTATTCAAATGGT
This sequence comes from Ambrosia trifida, assembly GCA_028751855.1. Taxonomy (NCBI): domain Eukaryota; kingdom Viridiplantae; phylum Streptophyta; class Magnoliopsida; order Asterales; family Asteraceae; genus Ambrosia; species Ambrosia trifida. The sequence continues at coordinate 109,884,283 of CM054123.1, read as the reverse complement.
AAACTTTATTATACAATTTTTAGTTTAACAACAATCACTTGTTTAATATACATAAAATATATTACAAGTATATTCATTAATAAATTAAAAATTCTATAAAAATGTCTAAACAATTTTATAAAATTTCATAAAAATTATTTTAAACTTATAAATCAATAAACATTCAGAATTAAATTTTAATTTCAGAAAAAAAATTTATTTATTATTTTTAATTAATTTATGCTTTTTTCATCATAAATAATTCACCATAAATCCATTTTTCATTATTTTTGCATCAAAATTTCACATAAATTATTTTTATTCATTTAGAACAGAAATATAATTTTATGATCTGACATTTATGAATTTTAATATTTTTGGATATTAATACCATATTTTGACAAATAAATTATAAGGTATTATGTATTCATTAATTAAGAAAATAATTTTATAAAAATTATTTTCACATTATAATATTTTAGTACAACCACTTTTGATCAAGATCTTACAAAAAATCTTTTTATTTATTTATTTATTTTCTCAATTTCTTTATTTATCATTTAATTAACTACTATTTTAAACTAGGTTTTTTAACCAGCGCGCGTTGAGACGTGCTAAAATGGGCAAGACAATGCCCACTCATTTACGTTTGCCAGCGACAATGCAATTAATGAAGTTGGTAACAAAGATTGGTTAAATTACTATTTCTTAGATTCATGTTTTCACTGTTTGTTACACAACATAAACATATCCCCATTCCACAATTACTAACTGCATTAGAATATATTTTTGCAAATATATGATCCCCACTTATAAACGAAAAATATACATTAGTTACAGAATATTCAGTGTCTTCGGCTTATAAATTTCTGTATATGTACCAAGCTATGTTCTTTTTTTAAGCAAATCAAATAGAAAGCCTAATATTTAAAATCATTTTATTTTTGCATACATGTTCAAATACAACATTACATATTGCTATATACATGCACATTACAACACATCGCCCCAGTTCTATGAAAAAAATTCATACAGAACAACACTAACAATCATACACAATATTCACAGAAAATGAATTGACAAAAAGAATAGAGTACAGAGACTATATTACAAAGGAAACACCAAATTAAACTTGTCTGGTTTACTTCGACATGGTCAACTCCATAACACATTTCCATAGTTTCTTTGCCAACTCAACATCCTTGGCATGACCGCTCGGTTTAGCCATATTATTGTCAGTAAAATATTCGCCGCTAACTCCTTTCACCTTTGGGATTAATGCCAAATATCATGTGGTTGAAGCTCCCTGAAATGAAAATCAAATAGCATTGTTTAGTTATCAGTTATGACTTAATGACATCAATATTTCATAAGTCCTATATCTATTTAATCCAGACCCACAAAATGAAAATAGGAACAAACCTGTGGGATGTTCTTTTGAAGGTGTGTGAAGAGTCCATATAAGCAAACTATGTCAAGAAAGTTGAAAGATAAACTTAGCATCATAAGAAAACAGATTACAGTTTTTGAAAGACCAACCGGAAAAATCTGTAGTTACCTGACATGCAGCTCGAGTGACGTGAAAGATTGGTTGCAATGACTCCAGGATGCAATGCATTGACAGTTATGTCCACCCCTTCTTCCTGTACACAATAATGTATATATGATTTATATCATAATAGTTATGTCTATGTGATTATGGATCTTAATAATTACCTTGAGGCGCCTTGTTAACACCTTAGCGTGTAGAATATTAGCAAGCTTTGATTGCACATAAGCATAGAAACTATTATAGCTGAAAAATTGACGGTATAGCAAATGGTTAGCTTAAATGAATCCAGAAAAAAGGCGCATCTCCGTTTCATGGACCCGGTCTTCACTTGCCCATAAGACAAGGGACCCATATTAGGTGAATTATAGTACTATAAATGTTGTCAAATCTTGAAAATCCTCCTTAAGGTGTGAATGTTTTCTTCGGGTCCTGTTTTAATTAATAATAAAGAAACTGGATCTACAATAATAAAGAAAATGGACTTAATAATTTATACCATTTTTCATCATTTAGCTTGTCAAACATGATTCCTCCTTTGTATGTAAGCCTATGAACTTCTGATGAAACTAAAGCAATCCACCCTTCTTTTCCAAAGTTTTTGGCGGTATTTTTCATCGTATCCAACAACAGATTCGTCAAATGGAAGTGTCCTAAATCATAAGAAGAAAACAGGATTTACATTACGAAAATATTTTCCTAAGAGAAACAAAAGTGCGAGTTGTGAAACGGAACATACAGAATACATGATAACATTCGTTAAAGAGGTGCGTACCAAGATAGTTAGTAGCAAACTGACTCTCAACTCTGTCTTTGGAAAGGGAAAATGGAGGAGCCATCACCCCTGCATTAGCACTACAAACGACAAAAAACAAATAGTTGAGACCTGTACACTTCAAACTAAGTTTTAGATACAACTGAAAGAAATTGTAATTTATCTTACATGAGGATATTGAGGGGTAGACCCATGGAAATGTACTCATTTGCAAAGTTTCGGACAGATTCCAGTGAACTTACATCAAGCTCCATAACATCAATGGCTGCATTATGGCAGCCCTTTATTATGGTTTCCTTGCATTTTGCAGCGGCTTCCACATTCCTGGTTGCCATAACTACATGTACACCGCGCAAAGCAAGCACGCAAGCAGTTTCTAGTCCAATACTACTTGTGGGCCCTGAGAATACCAAATCTTTTAGATAATGAAAAATTAAAGATATAAAATCATAACAAATTTTTATGTTTATAGGCACACTCCATACATCTCATACCTCCAATAATCAAATATTCTGTACTCTCCGACCCACTTTCAGAAACCCGAAACCCCCCAAATCAGACCAGTTTCAGAAACCCCCAATAATCAAGATTTTCATTATCTTCAAACCAGTTTCAGAAACCCCCAAATCAGACAAGCTACAATCGATCCCACCACCATTTCTACCTATTAGCGTGGATCTAACATAACCGCGAGCAACGAAGGAGGTGGTGGTAGCGACGGAGGTGGGTGGAGAAGGAGTTGGTGGTTTAAGGTGATGGTCGAGCGTTTTGGTCTCGATTGCAAACCAACTAACCCTACCATCGCCCCTGCCTACTCTTTACCTACCCCTTCATTCTCTTTATAATCATCAACCACCTGTGCTTTATTTCCCTGTTCAGCAAGGTTTGCTTGCTGAAAGTCACCGTCAAACAGCTTACGCTTCCAATCGCATCGTTGTTTCTTTTTCCTGCTGCTTAAGGTCCCCATGCCGGTCTCCACGCTACACCCGGAGTGGCGTAGAGGGGCTTCACACCCATTAAGCAAAAGCTCCTGAAACTGTATTATTCAGAATCTCAGATCAGCATATAGCAAATCTAAGAAATAGTCTTAATCAAACAAAACAGATTTATATGTATATGCAATTAAAAACCTTATAAAGCCACTAACGATCATATTACATCACAACAGAATTCATATCAATAAACAATAACATTTCATATGAATATGAAATAAAACAACGAATTAAGGGTTATACCAATTTCTAAGAAGACTTATGCTTTCCAAGCTGCTCATTCCACTGGTTAGCGTTATGGCAGTCGATCACAACTCCTTCTTCAGCCATTTTTAAAATTTATCTTTCAAAAACCCTAATTCGAATATTGTTAGTTATCAATTGATTTTGCAGAACCCAACGACTTTATATATAGAATTAGAAGCACTTGATTGCAGAACAAAAAAACCAAAGGATTAACAAAACAAAGATCTGGATCTGGATTTACCTCATAGAAGCTTGATTCTCTCTCTAAAAGTTAAAGAAGAAAAGAGATCTAGAGATAGGAGGAAGAGATCTTGAGGCAGAAGTGAAGGTGGTGACCCTCAGGGATTGTGCGGCGGTGAAACGGTGACCGCGTTGGTGGTACAGAAAAAAAAGTGTCCTCTCTCTCTCTCTAGTAAAAGTGTGCGTATGTGTAATAATAGACAGGTGGATGCACTTGATCAACAGGTGTCAAAAGAAGTCTGAGATACGGTGACACCTAGCTGTATACCCCTTTCACACCCGATAAAAAAAAAGGTAAAACAAACGGTCCCTAAAGGGATTCGAACCAGAGCAACAACCCAAATACAGCAACGCCCTAACCAAATGCACCACATAATCCTTTGTTTAAAATATCAAACCACTTAGTATTTAACATCTTTACAAAATCGATAAAAACACAAAACACTATTCAAATACACTTGATTATTAATTGTATGTAATTAACTATTAAACAATCGTCGATCCCCAAATTAGGAACCCTAGAATACCTCTAGACTAGAAAACTTAGACTTTCCCAACACTTATTTTATTGCCTTGAACTTAGGGTAATACTTGGAATCGTTTGTGCCACGTTTAGACTATTTCAAAGGATTCAACACTTGTGCTAAGGTGAGTTTACATAGCCCCTTTTACTGTTTTACATTTTTGGGGTGAAACATGTTTAAACATTTTTATACACTAGCAATTACTCATTCTCATTATGTTGAAACTTGTGGATTTATTTTGACTGTAACAAAAAGACACAGTACAATCATTAATATTGATCAAGGGGCCTGTTTAGATTATAGCGCTATAGGTCTGACAAACCCATCCCCCCGCATAAATTCAGGGATGATCGAAAACAGTTACACTTTTACTAACTTGCGAGTTAGGTCTTAGTCGAAACAAGGTTTGATTGTACAAAAGACGCATTACTACATGTTGCACTCATACTCTTACATTATAGAACTGTGATTGTTATACAAACTATTGTTATCTATTATATTCCAAAAACCTATGTATTCTCACCAACTATTTATAGTTGACCCCCATCTTTCCAACTCAACATGTTTCAGGTTTTACTTGCTATTGGAAGTTGTACAAGTCTTGGATCACATAGGAGCTTTGGACCTAATTTATATGAATCAAGCTTATGTAATTATTAATTGTATGACAAAGTGTAAATCGTTTAATAATATTGAACTTCCATTAAGTACCATGAGCTATTGAACAATCATCACTACGTGACACCTCGATGTTTCCGCCATCGGTTGGGGTGTTAGAGATTGGTATTAGAGCCATGGTTATAGGGAATTAGGTTATTAGAAAAAAAATAATCTAGTCTATAACCTTAGGATTTTAACCAGTACTTGGTCCTCTTATTTGCAACTCTACTTGTTTTTATTCTTTATCTCCGTCCTACTTCTTATCCCTACTTTAGCCTCTACAAGATGATTACTCCCCATCACTGGATCTACCCTTAGACTATTAGGACAAAATTCTCAGGTCCTAACCTGAATTGCCTTGATAATCTCGTCGAAGCTCTATATTCTTATAACGAACACGTGCAATCTGGAAGGGTGAACGCCTGTATTCTGAGTTTTCTGTCTAGGACTGACATTGCGCATAAATCCCAATCAGACAAGGGACCCGGATGCCTACCTGGGAATTCTCGGGAGGAGTGTTCACTTATAGGCTAAAGCATGTCTTCACTATGTTATTAGAATCTAGAAGCTTTGATAAGTTAACGTTTTTGTTTATTCATTTTAATTAATGAATAAATGATTACACTCACGTTCCTTAAAACTAAGCGTTAAATCTCAAAATTTACAGTTTAAATCAATCCCATTTCATAATCAAATATGGGTTTCACAATCACACTTCATTTTACCATCTTAGCCATATGTTTGATTATTTTCAACACTCTACCCAAATCATATTATTGCCTTTTCAACATGTTATATATTTTTAATCTTAACATAAGTTATAACCTCATAACCTGAGTATACTCTAGCACAACACTAAAGATTCCTTACTATTGTCAAAATTATCATCACCAATAAACTACGGAAAATACATATGCTTGTCAAAATATGTCTTCAAACTTAATTTCTAAATTCAAATTTTTATTCATTATCACAACAAAGGATTCTCGATATAATGCCACCTTTATTTATAAAACCTAATAATGTCGTGTTTAAAATATCTGACTAACTGAAATATTCTGATCTAAAGACACTTAGTTTATACTATTTGACAACTTTTGTTTTATGTACAAAACCAATTATGAAATTAAAATCTTTCCATGCTCATGAACAAAATTCAATCTCCGATTTCTCCATTGACTCCTACTTATTTTCAACTTGTCTGAACTCTTTCAATTTTGGTATTTACCACAATCATGTTTTCTCATACGCTTGAGTTTAACCCTAAGATTCATTCTGCTAAATAATCTCCTTACTACATGTGCCTCTTTGAAAACCTATAAAATAAACCCTATATTAACTATCTTCACGTTCACTATCTTTCATAACCTTGATGATACTTTGAGTTCTTCATCATCCTCTCAAGAACTAAATTCATATCATTTACCTTCTTGAACATAAACTTGATTTCCATGATAACTAAACTATTGAAAACTTGATTGTTTGATGCCTAAAACTTGGTTCTTTGTGATACATGAGGATTAGATTATCTACTATATTTGAACTTTTTATTCATGATAACTAAATATAAACTAGTTGCTATAATCATCCCTAGATCTATTAACCATGTCTAGAAAAATACAATTACAACTCACATGCTATATTTGATACTTGATACTTGTTGCATTTACAAACTTGCTTGCATACATGTATTGAAAACAATTGCTACAATTATTCAACAACAGGTAGAGTACCTAATAACCTGCTCAACGATTGGTAGAGGTCATCATGCCTGCTTAACAGTCGGTAAAGGTTCTAGTAACCTGCTCAACGACTGGTAGAGGCCATCACACCTGCTCAACAATTGGTAGAGGTTCATACTCACTGATTGGTAGAGATCTTTTTCCTACTGAACAGTTGGACACAATTTTGGAAGTGGTACACGTAATTTGATACAAAGATTTATTAGACTCATTGATACAAAGATTCAATCACAAGGTGATTTTGCATTATTTGTTTTACATGTGTATTTAGGGTCATAGAAGGACATAAAACCCAAATGTAAGGTAAATTGGTGATTGTGGTTCGGAACATAATCATGAATTTACAGGTACGTTAAGGTAGTGTGGAATTCTATCAAGGTTTTCGGTAGATAACCAATTATAAACCCTAGTTACCTGGTAGTTCATTTAGTCTATCCATAGTCATCTCATTCATTTCTCTTCGCATTCTTGAAACTTACAGTTTAGCGCTCCATAGAACCCTTATCTCAAACCAATATCACTCAAAACTTTGATCATGTTACTCCTAAACTTTTGCTATATTTAAACCATAGTTACCGTAGCTTGTACCGTGTACTCTCACCTACTCTCAATAGCCTCTCCAACATTAACTTCGGGACGAAGTTCCTAAAAGTAGGAGAGACTGTAACTTTGTGCTTTTTTCCCCAAATCTTAATAAATAAAAGCCTTTATTTTTATACATCTTTACCCCTATTGTCATTAATTTTATACAAATATGCCTATGTCTTTATTTTCTTTAACTCACAATTATATATACACACACATATATATATATATATATATTTCACTTGGTTTAATAATAATAATAATAATTATTATTATTATTATTATTATTATTATAATAAAAATCAGATTTTTAGTTCTTTCTTTAAGTTTAGTTAAGCATTGTCAATTTTTTTTTAAAAACAAATCAAAACACTTTTATAACCAAATGAAACCTAAACATAACCCAACAAGCCCATTTTTTTTGGAGTCCAAGCCACCCAGCCCAAGACCATACCCGGCCCACACTTGTTCTTCCACCTCTCATACCCAACTAGCCAAACCAGACCTGACCACCTGTTTTCGACCCACCGACACCCAAACAATCAGACTAACGCACCATGACTTAAATTTGGAATGGATTTTAATCTTGGTTTGACTTACCATAATTTCTGCGTAGTCACAACTCATCAAAGACGCGTATACAGCTCTTGATTGAGCTTGATTGACTGTTGTTTTGACTGAATGAGTCAAAGATAGTAACCTAACATTTATTGGCAGTTAGTATAAATTGAAACGATGTATTGAATCAGAAAGGACCGATATTAATAACCCCTTTATCAAAACCATCTCGCATTCTCTAATACTTGTTGATTTAAAGTGTTTTGACCCACGTATGTGTGCTTGTTTTTTTCTCCATTAATCGGCACATCTCAAACTCGTTCGTTTTATGATTAAGGGTCGGTTTTTGTTAGGGATTAAAAACCCTCTATTAGTTTTTGTTATCAGTTCGTGATTGTTTCGATTTGGTAAACTAGGGTTCATAGATTCAAATTAAGGAAGATGACACATTCTCATATACGTTTAAAAATATTTCTGTAACAAAACAAAACAACCATCTGATGTAGATCAGATGGTTGTGTCCTCTGTTGTTCAATGAAGAGGAGTTGGGTTAGATCCCAGTGCTAGGCGTTTTTGTTCCCATTTCTTTTATAATATATGATTTAAACACTAAACACACCTTATCAGATTTCAAATATTGTTAAAAACCATTCTCAGGGTGTTGCTAAGTGGTGAGCCACACTTGTGATAAACCTTGGACCCGCCACTGACTTGGGTTCGAGTCCCAGCAACCACAACCTTTTTTTTCTTTTGTTTAAAAACCCTTTTCTTTTTATGTTATTGTTATTTTCTTTTAAAAATGATTTTAAAATACCAAAACCACTTTATAAATTCTACAAAATTTATTTTATGTTATTCAAATGGTAAAATTTATTATACAATTTTTAGTTTACAAAAATCATTTGTTTAATATACCTAAAATATATTACAAGTTTATTCATTAATAAATTAAAAATTCAGTAAAAATGTCCAAATAGTTTTATAAAATTTCATAAAAATTATTTTAAACTTATAAATCGATAAACATTTCAGAATTAAATTTCAATTTCCGAAAAACATTTATTTATTATTTTTAATTAATTTATGCTATTTTCATCATAAATAATTCACAATAATCCATTTTTCATTATTTTTGCATCAAAATTTCACCTAAAATTATTTTTATTCATTTAGACCAGAAATATAATTTTATGATCTAAAATTTATGAATTTTAATATTTTCGGATATTAATACCATATTTTGACAAATAAATTATAACATATTATATATTCATTAATTAAGAAAATAATATTTTAAAAATTATTTTCACATAATAATATTTTAGTACAACCACCTTTGATCAAGGTCTTACAAAAATTCTTTTTATTTATTTATTTTCTTAATTTTTTATTTATCATTTAATTAACTACTATTTTAAATTAACTATTAAACAATCGTCGATCCCCAAATTAGGAACCTTAGAATACCTTTAGACTAGAAAACTTAGACTTTCCCAACACTTATTTTATTGCCTTGAAATTAAGGTAATACATAGCCCTTTTTACTGTTTCACATTTTTTGGGTGAAACATGTTTAAACATTTTTATACACTAGCACTTACTCATTCTCATTATATCGAAACTTGTGGATTTATTTTGACTGTAACAAAAAGACACAGTACAATCATTAACATTGGTCAAGCCGCCTGTTTAGATTATAGCTCTATAGGTCTGTCAAACCAATCCCCCCATATAAATTCAGGGATGATCAAAAACAGTTACACTTTTACTAACTTGCGAGTTAGGTCTCTCTCGGCACAAGGTTTGATTGTACAAAAGACGCATTGTTACATGTTGGACTCATACTCTCACATTATACACCTGTGATTGTTATACAAACTATTGTTATCTATTACATTCCAAGGTTTGATTGGTGGTGTTTTTGGGTTTCTCATTAATGGGACCAGAATATGTTCTTTATTATACATCAAAACATGTCTTTGGTGATATTAGTTTATTTGGTCAGAGGACCACATAATTTGTTTTTATTGATCTTAATTTCCATATATTATGGGTTTTATAATTTTTCTTTCATCGTTATCTTTATGTATGAAAATTACCATAATGCTCACTTACAACTTACTAGCCACCTCCCAAGCGTGGCGGAATTATCTCATGGGGTAATCGTTTTTGAGATATTAACAAGAGCCCCTATGAATTTTGTTGTCCGATTTAATAGTATCTGCAACCAATGTCTACCAAAAGGGATGTGACAGGTAATTTTGTGGATCCATTATATACTTGCTAGCATTCTTTATTTCTTTTAAATATTGTATATACTAGATACTATTCTTTATTATCTTTTAAATATTGTGTAATTAATAGGATAAAGTCCATATTAGAAAATGTTTTGAAAGGGAAAATAGAAACATTCCAACCAATTAATCAAGAAACATATGTGTAATTGGATCCAGTATATACCGTTAGGGGTGTAAATGAGCCGAGCCGAGCCCGAGCTCGATCAGGCTCAAACTCAAGCTCGATTAAGTAATAAGAGCTTGAGCTCGAGCTCGGCTCGTTTGTAATGTCTCAAGCTCGAGCTCGGCTCGGGCTCGTTTAGTATTTATTAGTTAATATGTTAAACAAAAATAGTATAGATAATAGTTTATTTAGGCTCGTGAGCTCAATAAGTGAAGCTTGAGCTCGGGGCTCGTTTACTAAACAACTTTAAATTAGTGGTAAATATTATTAAATGTTAAAAAAACCTAATATTACACTAGGCTCAATAAGGCTCGACGAGCCTAACGAGCTACACATGCCAGACTCGAGTTCGATAAATAAACGAGCTTTGTTTTAGGCTCAAGCTCGGCTCAAACTCGATAAAGCTCGGCTCGTTTCGTGGTTTTTCCAAGCCGAGCTCGAGTAGCTCACGAGCTGCTCGGCTCGCTTGCACCCCTATATACCGTGCTTACAAGAGAGTTAGCAAGTCAACCGGTAAAGAAAGTAGTTGCAAAAGTAGTAACGTTTTTCAAATTCATCAAGATTATATACATTGAATAAAATAACATTTTCGCAAAAATAACGTTCTTGAACAGGTATGTATAAGTTTTCAAATGAACTTACTAAAAGCACAACATTTTTACTATTAAATCAATTCTTTAAGTTTTGTACGTTATCACAAATGTTGTATTGCTACTTGTTTTTAAATCCCGCCGCAACGCGCGGGTAAATCCACTAGCATAGATTTAAAGAAAGGCTACCTGCCATCATTAAGAGATGGTTGAATTGAAATAAATGAAATGAAGGAGCATTCAAAAGCCTCGCTTTCTACAAACATCTTTCCTTCGTCACTCTCACCACCGGTTTTGTTTAATGCCATCAACCCACCTCCCCTCCACCTCATTTATGCAACCCCCGTCCCCTCATTACATTTGCATGTATGTCTACGCATACACGTAAAAGTATATATACATGTTAACATGAAATGTGTACGGGATTTAGTACGTACTTCGGTTAACCTCTAAGTTATAATTTGATATTTTAAACCTAATCATGAAAATCGCAATGGTTTATAAACGGACATATTGAGCTGTTTTTCCGCTTGGTTCAGTTTCAGTTCGACTATATTTTGGATTTCGAATGTTTATAGGTGGTTTTTGTTGCATATTTTATGCAAATGATATAACTGATATGATTATGTTTGAGTACCAACAAATGCGATTATCGTGGATATAGTTTGTGTTGGACCCAAACTAATAATAATGATGGACACCACTTTCTTTGCCTACGTATTTTTGGACTAAACAATTATATTAACGTTTTTCAAAAACATTTGTTTTTCCATTTACAGATACGAGGAAACATTATTAAATAGTCTTAGTTTTGATAACCAGTTGTATAAAATCCCAATAAAGTACGATGATACTCCAGTATTTCGTGAGTGATTCTAATTTATTGGCCGTTCAAAAAAAATCCCAATAAAGTGATAAGCATATAGTGTAGTTAATATTTGTTGAGTAAACTATTATTTTCGTTCTTGTGAATCGGTCACTTGTGTTAGTTTCATTCGAATGGTTTTTTTTTCCGCATTTATTTCATTGTGCTTTCTAAATCTTGTCATTCCATCCAACTCGATAACTTCATTTATTTTTAAGGTTAATTTAAGGGCAAATTAGAAATTTAATGTGTTTTTGGTCAAAAGTGTTTATTGGGGCTTATACTTTTTGAAAAAGAGTTTTAAAAAAAGTGTTTGGATTAGCTTTTCGGATGAGAAACGTCAAAAAGTCAATAAATTGTTGTTTTTTAAGTGTCACTTAATTTATTGTGAATATTGGTTGTATGGGTGGTAGATTTGTAATTTTTTTACAAAAGTCAAAAGCCAAAAACCAGGATTTCTAACTTTTCAAAAACAGTTTTTCCACCCTTAAAAGCCAAAAGCCAAAAGTCAAAACAGAAATTGTTTTGGGGTTACACAAACAACTTATTGACTTATTGGCTTCTTGGAAAAGCCAATAAGTCAATAAGTCGTTTTGAAACTCAATCCCAAACACCCTCTTAGTTTTTGAAAACTAACACACTCCGGAATAGATCTATTTACAAATATTGATTATGGAAGGCGAAAAAAGTTGGTCGACAGTTCTTATAGATCTATTTGTTCTTAAAATTTTCGATTTTCATTCCGGGGTTGTGTTTTTGTTGAAGAAGAATAGGGCCGGGGAAGACGATCGAATAGTTATCAAAGTTTGTAATCGTGGATGGTGGTCGGAGTTCGTTGCCATGAATGGTGGATGGAATTGTGTGGTGACTTTGGAGTACAACTATTGGTGTCAATGATTCTTCCATTGTTTTTGTATCAAACAAAACTAAAGTTATATGCGCATGTATGTGTGTATGTGTATGGGATAGTTATTGTTTAAGAAATTCAATTCGTACGAAGTGTACGAGACAATCAAGGCTAAGTGTATTATAGGAATATCTAATATTGTTAGCTTATAAACCCACTAGTATGCTTGTTTTAGTTAGTAAAACTTGATGTTATTGGTTTGAAAAAATATAAAACTACATTACCTTACTAAAACGTGAACGAGTTTTTAAATTTGTAAGCAAACGATAGTTACTTTAAAACTAAAACTAATACAAAAGTAGAGAACCAGATGTGTGTAAAATATATTTTAATGTAAATACCGAGTATCGTATCCAAAGACATGGCTTCCCAACTCAACTTTTCATCACATAACTAATCGGTTTTTAGAAATTAAAATAAAATGAAGGGGTTTAAAAATATAAATTTTAGGTTTTGGTAAAAGATAAAATAGTAGCTTAGAAAATTTGCAAGTCTTCAGTACTCTTTAAGCTAGTAGGCTACATATATATATTAAAGGGAAAATCACGATTTTAGCCCGTTGACCGACCCAATTACTATAATAGCCTGTTCCCGTGTTTTTGGAGAAACTGTACACGGCTCCCAAGATGTCTGAAACGTCTTCTGAGAGGCTTTCGGTTCCATGCAATAAAAGACACCCACGTGTCGTTGATGATCTCGAGGAGTGTCAGACATCTCCGGTGGCCCTTGAAACGTCTCAGGTCTCGGCTCGGCTTACCACTTAATGAACTCAGCCGACCCATCGGAGACATCGCAAAAGACGCCCGGAAAAGATGCTACCAGAGGCGTCTTTTGCAGATTTTGAAACATCTCCGGTGACGTCTCCGGCCTGTGAAAGACGTCTCCGGTGGAGTCTTTTGCAGGTTTTGAAACGTCTCCGGTGACGTCTCCGGGCCTGCGAAAGACGTCTCTGGTGGCCTCTTTTGCAGGTTTTGACACGTCTACGGTGACAGCATACACTACTGGAGACGCCTCTAGTGATTTTACAACTGTATGCACCGTCTTATAAATTTTGAAAAATTTTCTAAAGTTTTTTCCCCTTTCATTCGTTTTTAATAATTTGCTTAATTTTGTTTTATTTTTCAATTAAAAAAGTGGTTAGATTTCTAATCTATAGTGGGGGGAAGTGGGAAGTTGTCAACGGACGAATGGAATACGTTGTTGATCCTAGCTGTAAAAGACGTGGTTTAGAAATCGAAGCAAATATCTTGTATTTTAGTTTGCTGAATGTAGTTTCGGATGTATGTGACTTGCCACACATTACACGCTTATCCTATAAATGTCAGCTTTTGAATGCGATAGACATTTTTAATGATCGGGTGTATCTTTTCTTTTTAAATTGGCTCATCTGAGTCCCGATGAAGAATTCAAGTTATATGTTATTGATCAAGCTTGTGTCGGTTCGTCTAGTTATGCTCATTTAAATTATTACAAACTCCCTGATTTAAATGAGCCTTTTAATGATTATAAACCACATGGGTCTTTTGAAAAATTTGACTATTATAAACCACATGAGTCTTTTGAAAAAATTGATGTTTATAAACCAGATGATGAAGAAATTTAAGGGAATGCAAGTCCTGAAAGGTTTCCAGAGATAACAAAAAACTCTTTATCAACATGTTTTTATGAAGGTTATATATTTCATAACAAAGATGAAATGAAACTAGAGTTAGGAAAATTGTGTTTGTCAGAACGTTTTTCTTATAAAGTAGATAGATCATCTAAAACACGGTATGATATTTCATGTGTAGTTGACGATTGTGAATGGCAATTTAGGGCACGTTCTGTCCCTAGTTCAAGCACGTTTTATGCTAAATTTTTCAACAATAATCACATGTGTTCTAAGACTCAAACTCACCCGCATCTTGGTCAGGCTATCTCACAAGTAATTGGTAGCATACTAAAGCACCAATTGAGAGATACCAGATGCGTATATCGTGGAAATGAAATAGTACAAGATTTTCGTCAAAGATTGCAGGTGAACATAACATATTCTCAAGCATGGAGTGGGAGGTGTCATGCACTCAAACTTTTGCAAGGAAATAACAAAGAATCGTTTGCTGCGTTTTCATTCTACCGCTATAATTTGGAAAAGGCAAATCTGGGGACTGTTACTTACATTAGGACTGATGAAGAGAATCAGTTTGAAATAGTTTTTATTGCCATTGGTGTTGCGGTCGGTAAATTATTACATTTATTACTGCCTTTTGTTTTAGGTTTTCAAAATATAACCTTATGTGTCATTTTATTATTCAGATTAGGAGGTTTATTCGTTCGTTAAGACCTGTCATTATTATAGATGCGACACACTTAAGAGGCGAATTTAAAGGAACATTGTTCATAGCGGTAACAACCAAGTATCGACAAATTTGACGATGGTAATAGTTGGATATGGTTCCCTTCTAAACATAAAGAGTGTGTCGGTGAGCATCCGGATTTGGCGATCATATCTGATAGAGCCAATTTAATAGATTTGGCAGTTAGGATGGTTTTTCCTAATGCTTTTCACGGGTTGTGTTGTCGCCATTTGATTGTCAACTTAAACTTACCATCAAGCAAAAAGAAGGAATTACAGTCACTGTGGTGGAAGACTTGACTTGTAAAGCTTACCGGGTATCTGATTTTGAAGAAAATTTTAACGCACTATGTGCAGCCATTCCATGGATTAGGAATACTCTCTTGAGTATCCGTTTTGGTAAATGGTGTAGAGCACACTGTCTAGGAAAACGATATCATTATATGACATCTAACAATGCAGAGTCAATGAACACCTTATCTAAGCATCCACGAAAAAATCAAATTACCCATTTGGTTGTATTTTTTAGACAAAAACTACAGATATGGTATTATGAACGTCGAATTGAGGGTATTGAAAACAACCACGTACTAACTCCTTTCGCGGTAAAAAAATTTAAAAAAAATTGAAGGGTCTAGAACGTGGAAGGCTTATGGAGTTTGGGTTAACAGTTTTCATGTTGAAGACGGTAGCAAAAATAGTTTTGTTGATTTGTTCAATCAAACATGTAGCTGTTCTGCTACCCAGATATCTGGTTTTCCGTGTTGCCACATGATTGCAGTATCAAGATTATTGAATGAAATTGATTGCAGTCATTATACTATACCATGGTATAGAAACGAGTTTCTATGAAAACATATGAAGATGCGATATATCCTTTACCGCATAGGTCTGAATAGGAGATGCCAGAGGAAATAAGTCCTTTACAAACACCACATATTACTAAACGACTATCCGGCTGTCCTCGTGAAAATATCCAAATTATATCGCGAGGTGAGGAACCTACACCTATATATTGCAGTCGTTGTAAAACTTATGGTCATCATCGTGACCGATGTTCAGCCCCTATGGCCTCACAATCAAAATCCGGCAGGCGTCATTCAAACAAAAAAAGTATCATCAACCATCGTCTCCTACTTTTGTTGAACCTAATAACTTTGAAGATTATATTATTCAGAATACGTGCTCGACTGATAACCTTGGTGATTTCTAGTGGTGTTTTTAAAAGTTTGAATTATTTAGTTTCTATGTAATCCCTTTTCGTTATGTAAGGTCTTTGTGTTCCTGGTATATATATTTAACCCTATAATGATTTGCAAAAATAAAGACAAACTTAATAATAGTAAAAACATCAAACATAATAAGTGTGACAAGGACACGTATTGATGTATCTAGTTTAACATGCTTAACAAACGTAGCTAAAATGAAATATTTGATGGTGTAAATTGACCGGCGTAAATTTCATCTACCATGAAACGTCTAAATCTCATGCAAGCATCATGCAGACTGCTTTCTCCCCAAGTCATTAACCCGTTTTGAATAAGAATCTCAGCAACATACAAACGTTTACCCCTTAAAGTCGACCAATGCGACTATCGGTCACATGCCAGACAATATCCCGTGAAAATTCTAATGCTTCTACTTCGTTTCTACCAGACTTTTGTCAGTATATTATAGCCCCCATAAACCATAAGAATGCAGACCCAAATTCTATAAGAATTTGATGATTTTTTCTATGAACACTAAAAGTATCTCCGTAGTTTATGGCACTACAATTATTTGGGAAATAGACTGTTATTTGTAGTGATTGCATATAAAATGTTAGAATAAACCAGTTTTCAGTGCCTATGGAGACTGGTATATATACCTAAAAAAAGAAATGTGGATTTTATACTGCACGATACAATGATATAAATAAAAAAGTGATAGTATTTTACCGTATCAACTTCCCAAAGAGGAGGATATATTCTCCTCGAGCCGTTTGCATATCCATAAGTATGGTGACCTGGTTTAATAATTAGGCTATAGAAATTAGGGGGAAGAACACTCCAAAGACCATAACTAGATGTTGTTGATCGTCTTTGTCATTCAATTTCCCTCAATGACATGTTGGATCAGTATGTTCTTATAACAGTTCTTATTCATGAACACTTATGTGATGTAAATATATCAAAGCAGATTTGCACAGCGGAATAAGTAATGTGTCCAAATTAAAGTTTCACTTGCAACAGGAGTTATTACCCCCTGGATTTAATGAACTAAAGCAGTTAATGAGAATCTAAACAATTGAATGCATATTACAATAAGTGTTGTGAAAGATTCTCACATGTGTAATGGTATTTCTATTAAAAAGCCTTTAAAGGATTTCAGTAAAAATCAATGTCTAAAATAGTGGGATTAGCCCATCTATTTATAGACCAGCAAATACATACAAGTTGATTAAAAGATAATACTAAACAATACTACAACAGGCTGTAGTATTGGAACTTGTACAAAGACTTTAACAAAACAATTTAATACTAAACTACTGAAGTACTATGGTGGTGGGAAGCTTCTATCAGAACAGCTGATGAGTAACAAACTACTGATGAATAGTTTGTCTTCAGTAGTCTTCAGTTGACTTGTCTGGTTAGACTTTAGAACTTCTGATCATTACTCTTTAGCACTTGATATCTTCTTCTTCAGTACTTTCAATCTTCTTTTTCTTCAGCGGTTTCTATACTTAGCTTTATTTACAGAAATAGGAATTAGACTAAGGTTTCCAAAAGTGGTTTCATTAATCCTTTTTTCCTTACAATCTCCCCCTGGATTGATGAAGCCAAAACCTTATCTAATCCTTTATTCTCTTTTTTCTGCCATCAAGCATCTTCCAAATTTCCCCGATCATGGAAGTTTTGAGTTGATGCAGTTGTTGATCAGTAAGAGATCCTTGTTCTGGTTCAAGATGCTGGATGGTGAGAAGGTCTTTTGTTGATAGATTTTTCAGTTCACTTATAGATTTGAAAACCTTACTTGAACGATCTCTTCTTGTGATCATCACTGAGTTTGAATCAGTGAATGACCATTTCACTATGTTCATTTTAGATTGGTCATTGTCTAAAGTGTAGGGGACCATGCTAGTCTCCTGGGTTGATCCTGATTGTGGGATGTTTTCTATTTCTGTGACCCTCAGGTGGGATTCTCTTCCTTCTTCAGCATGCACAACATCAGGTATATTAAAAGTAGGGAGATGATGTATAAATATGTATTTTTTATATTATTATCTTTATTACGACAGAAAAGTTTTTCCACGCCATATTATTTTTGTAATAATAATATAAATTAGGAAGTCATTAAATTTTGTTATTAATTCAGTTTTCTATAATAATTCTCGGTTATTTACATAGGGTCAAGTTATTCTATAAAGTGTAACAAAAATGAGAAGGGTGAGAATGATACAAAAAACACAATAGATTATGAAATATAACACAATGAGCCAAAAAATTTAACACAGTGTAAAAAAAATATAACGCAATGCTGAAGAAAAAAGACACAATGTATTGAAAAAATAACACAATGATGAAAATAAGAAAAAACACACAATGGTACATAAAAGACACAATGATATAACGCATATTCTAAAAACTACAAGCTAAAATCCCAAAAAACGAAGACCTAAAAAATAACGTCGTAGGGTTCGATAAGACGATTCCAATGCCGCTTGAATGAGTTCAATCGGAGTTCGTTTGATACCCTTCTTACGACTTCCTATTTTTCTTTCATTGTGTATTTGATCCTAACCTTATTTACATATATTTATTAATAATGCAATTTAGGTCACAGATTATTCTCGATTATTTACATATATTTATTATTAATGACTTTAGACTTGGAATGCAAGTTAGATATATTAACAATGGTAAGTTTCATATTTTTTTCTCTGATTTTTTAACTTTTCGGAAACAAAAAAAAATCTATTGTATAATTGAAATGACATTCAAACACGGCATCCTCCCCATTGAGTGTGTCATGTGACATTAATTGATTTTCTCTGTCATGTTTCTTCCCATAATTTTTAAACGTTAATATCTTTTATATACGAGATTTTTTAAAGAAAAAATTACACCAAATTAACGAGCGTTTTATTATCTTTCCAACGAGTACCATAGTGCTATATAAAAAAACAGAGAAAAAAACGACTATTTTGTGGGGTTTTGTTCATACAGGAAAAAAAACACAAAGTGTTCAGGTAATTCATTAATCATGTATAGGCAAGTCACTAATTATGTTCAAATCAGTAAATATGAATTCTATTTTCAATATGTATTAGCATTGGAGTTGTACATTGTTTTAGGTTAGGTGTTGCCCGAAGCTTTCCTGCATGTAACTGTAAAACACATCATTCTATTTCATATGTAAAATTGATATGTCATATTAGATTTCTCAACCCCGGGACATTCCTGGGGTATAATCTAGTATATATATTTCAAATGGCTAAATACTACATGACACTCATATAGTCATTCTTGCCTTTGAGAGTGTCATGTAGACATTGAGTGATTTTAAGAAAGAAAGAATTTAAAAACAAAATTAGATTTTTCTCTCTCATGTTTCCTCCCATAATTTTTAATCGATAATATCTTTTATATACGATATTTTTAAAAAAAATTACACTAAATTAATGAGCGTTTTATTGTCTTTCCAATGAGTACCATAGTGCTATATAAAAAACGGAGAAAAAAACGACTATTTTTTGTATGGTTTTGTTCATACATGAAAAAAAAAACAAAGTGTTCAGGTAATTCATTAACCATGTATAGGCAAGTCACTAGTTATGTTCAAATTAGTAAATATGAATTTTATTTTCAACATGTGTTAGCATTGGAGTTGTACATTGTTTTAGGTTAGGTGCTGCCCGAAGCTTTCCTGCATGTAACTGTAAAACCCATCATTCTATTTCATATGTAAAATTGATATGTCATATTAGATTTCTCAACCCTGGGACGTTCCCAGGGTATAATCTACAAACAACAACAACAACAACCTTACTGAGTAAATCCCATAATTAGCATAGCTAAGAGTAGGGTTTGGGGAGGGTGGGATGTAGGTAGACCTTACCCCTGTCCTTGCGGATAGAGAGGATGCTTCCAGAGAGACCCCCGACTCCATAACACACACACGACAAACCAACAACACTAAAAGAGTAATAGATAGCTACTAATATAAAGAAACAATGAGAACGTCACATCTGTAAAACAAGGAATATATATGCTATCATAGAACAACATAAATCATAAAAACTCACATAGAAATCACCCTTACAGGCATCCCGGGGTATAATCTAGTATATATATATATATATATATATATATATATATATATATATATATATATATATATATAGGATTTGGTTCAAATGAGAACCTTTTCCCAAATTCAGCAGTTGAAGTTGCAACAGAAGTTTTCTTCTTTGATTGCCAAGACACTAGACAGTTTCCAAAGAATTGACAACCACCAGATGTTGATTTTCTTGACATTTTGCAACCTGCATAGTCACTATCTGAAAAAGCTGATAACTTGGTATTGCTAGAAGCAGGATACCAAATTCCAAGCATAGGAGTTCCTTTCAAATATCTGAATATTCTTTTGACTGCAATTAGGTGTGATTCCCTAGGAGCTGATTGATATCTAGCCCAGACACGTGTTTAAAACATAATATCTGGTCTAGAAGCAGTTAGATATAAAAGAGAACCTATCATACATCTATTTATGGTTTGATCAACCTGTTTTCCTTGATCATCTGGTTCAACTTGTGTGGTAGGTGTCATGGGAGTGGAACATGATTTACAGTCTTGTAAAGAAAATTTGTTCAATAATTCTTTAACATATTTAGATTGATGTATAAAAGTTCCATTTGTTTGTTGTTTAATCTACAGTCCTAAAAAGTATTGCAGTTCTCCTATTGTACTCATCTCGAATTTTGATTGCTTGAGTTTTTTAAATTCATCACACAGTTTAGTGTTTGTTGAACCAAATATGATATCATCAACATAAATTTGAACAAGTAAGACATGATTTCCAACATGTTTTATGAAAAGATTTTTATCAATAGAGCCTCTTGTAAAGTTATTTTTGAGCAAAAAGTTGGAAAGTGTTTCATACCAGGCTCTTGGAGCCTACTTTAGCCCATAAAGAGCTTTGTCAAGTTTGTACACCCACTCAGGATGAGAAGGATCCTCAAACCCAGGTGACTGACATACATACACTTCCTCTTTGATTTTTCCATACAAAAATGCACTTTTAACATCCATTTGAAAAACTTTAATTTTGTTAGAAATGGCATAAGCCAGAAATAACCTGATGGCTTCAAGTCTTGCAACTGGAGCAAAGGTTTCATCATAGTCAATTCCTTCTTCTTGAGAATAACCTTGCACCACCAGTCTTGCCTTGTTCTTTATAATCATACCAACCTCATCTTGTTTGTTCCTAAAAACCCATCTTGTGCTAATTGGTAGCTTGTTTGGTGGTAAGGGACAGATTTCCCAGACCTGTTGCTTCTTGAATTGGAGCAACTCATCTTGCATAGCTTGCACCCAATTGTTGTCTTTGAGGGCTTCTTGGTACTTCTTAGGTTCCAACTGAGAAATGAATGCTGAGAAGAAGCAAAAGTTGGAAAGCTGGTTTCTTGTGAGAACACCTAATGCAATATCACCCATGATTTGTTCCAATGGATGATCTTTGTGTTCAATCAGTTGTTATAAACCACTGACAGGTGTAGGTGGCTCTTGTACTTCATCAAACAAACCACTGAGGTTTATAATGTCTGGTTCAGCTGTTTGAACATCTTCAGTAGTTGTAGGAGCTGAATCAAATGTTTGAGTTTGTACATCAGCAGTTGTTGAATCAGAAGTATGTGAAACTTCTGATGGTTTGAAAGTTGACTTAATGACTGTGTTAGGAGTCCATGGTGCTGGATCCTCATCATCAAACCTCTGATCACCATAATAAGTAGGTTTAGATGAAGTGACAGTCTTTTCAGGTCCGAAATGGAAGCTGTCAAGGCCAAAGAGTTCAGCAGGATGTGCTGGAATAAGAGTGTGTTTTGACTCATTGAACTTGACATTCAGTGTTTCTTCTACTATCTTGGTTCTTGAGTTAAAAACCTTGTAGGCTTTTCTAGTGGAAGAGTAACCAAGAAAGTAACCTGAATCAACTTTAGCAACAAACTTTGAAATAGAGTCTTTAATGTTTAGAATGACACATTGACATTCAAAAGCCCAGAAAAAGGAGATAAGGGGCTTAATGCCATGAAGAACTTCATAGGCAGTTATGGAGTGTCTCTTGTTGACAAGCACTCTATTCTAAACATAACATGCAGTGTTGACTGCTTCAGCCCAGAAATACAATGGAAGGCCTGAATCAGCTAATATAGTTCTTCCTGCTTCAATTAATGTCTTGTTCTTCCTTTCTACCACACCATTTTGTTCAGGAGTTCCGGGAACACTGAATTGTCTAATAATCCCTTTAGACAAACAGAATTCATCCAGAGTTTTGTTCCTGAACTCTGTCCCATTATCACTTCTAATGGCTTTGACAGATAGAGAATATTGTTTCTCTACTTGTAGAATGAAGAACTTGATGATTTCAGCTACCTCATCCTTGGAAAATAAGAAGAATACCCATGTGAATCTTGAATAGTCATCAATGATGACTAAGTAGTACTTCTTCTTACCAAGACTCATGATTTTTACTGGCCCAAATAAGTCCATATGGAGTAGTTGAAGACATGCAGTTGTTTTTTATTCTTCAATAGACTTATAGGAGGACTTATGCTGCTTTCCCTTTAAACAAGATACACAGTGTTCTTGACACTGGTATACTTTCAAGGGTAGACCTCTGACCAAGTCCATTTTTGTGACTTTGTTTATGGTTTTAAAGTTCACATGGCCAAGTCTCCTATGCCAGAGATCAGTCTCTGAAGTTGATGCCCTTGAGAAGAAACAGGCAGTGTTGTTCAGTGCTTTGTCCTTTTCAATGTCCACTGCATAGACATTGCCACATCTTTTGGCTATCAACAAAGTATGATCTTCAATGATCTTCTCTATCAACTTCTGGCCTTCTGGTGATATGATCTTGCATGCTGTCTTTGTGAAAAAGGAAGAATATCCTTTATCACACATTTGTGACACACTCAGCAAGTTGTACTCAAGGTTTTCAACCAAATTGACCTTGTCAAACTGTATTTTGCCAGAAGAGACATTGCCATGTCCTAGCACATATCCCTTGGCATTGTTCCCAAAGGATACAGATCCTTCTCTTTGACTAATAAAGTTGTTTATCAGGTATCTACATCCTATCATGTGCATTGAGCCTCTACTGTCAACATACCAAATGCTATTTAAGCCTCTGGAGACCCTCTTCACAAAGTAGCAAATTAGTTAGATTTTGGAACCCAAGCCAGTTTGGCTTTGGGTTTGCTCTTGAGAACATTAACGGTTTGTTCTTGACCAGGTTGAGGAATCCATGTCTTTTTGGCAATGGATTTTTCATTAAGAGCAATGGTGGTATCCTTTTGAGGACCACCATCAAACTTGGTCATCAGTAGTTGTACCATATACATGAGATCTTTAATCTCAGCAGTTTGTGAAACTGCTGATGATGTAGGTCTAACTACTGAAAGAGAATTTTGAGAAAAAGACTGTTGTTGAGATTTCATCTTTTTCTGAGAAAAGGTGTTGACTGGTTGTTATTTCTTGGGAGAAAAGGTTTCTTCAAAATCATTTTTGAGTTGTTTTCCCACAAGCAGTTGTAAATTTTTCTTGTTATACTGAATTCCTTTTCTGTATCTACAAAATTCTGTTTTGTGGTTGAACAAGCCACAGATTTCACATTCTTTTGCCTTTTCTTTGTCATTTAAAGGCAAATTTCTGACTGTTTTGATTTGATTTAGGTCGTCAGTAGTTTTCAGGTTCTCAACTCCTAATGTAGATGAAACTACTAATGGCTTAAAGTCAGATTTTATCAGTACTTCTGAAGAACTTGCTTTTAAAGTTTTTAGAAAGTTTTCATGAAAAGATGTGCATTCTTTCTCTTCAGAAGTTTCATTTGAAACAATGTTTCTCCCATCTTCAGTAGTTTTGGGGGAAAATCAGTTGGTATTTCAGTGTGATTGTACCCTATGTCAAACCTAACATTTGATGCACTTTGTTTGTTAAGCAACATTTGGTACCCTTTACAAGATTCTACCCATTTTTCACAATCAACCTTGGTGTCAGCAAGCTCTTTTCTGACATTTCCTAGGTCTTCTATCATGATTTTAAGTTGTGCTTGGGTTTCAATAGCATTGTTAGTCAATTTAGAAGTTCTTTTGCCATTGCAGCAAGTTTTCTTTCTAAATCACATTTCATCTGAGTGAATTTTCTCTCAGAGTCATTTGCTTTGCCTTGTAAATGCACATTGGTCTCTCTTATGAGAGCAAAAGATTCTTTACATGAGTTTGAACAAAGTTTTGTTAAAGATTCTTTTGATACCTGATGAGACACGGCAGATTTTGAGGCAAAATTCTTTCTGCCATTGTCAGGTTCTCCCCAGTTGATGTCAAACATTTTGTTGTCTGCATCAGGATTGCACGCTGTAGTGTCAAAAGGAAGACTGCTCCAGTCAACATACCCTGAAGTGAACAGACTTTGTTGTGAGGGTTGCTGAGTTTGTGGAGGTTATTGAGCAGCTAGAATTGAAGGGTTTGATTGTTGGCTCTGCATCTGTTGAGCAGGCATCTGTACATATTGTATTTGTGGCACATATTGGATTTGTGAAGCTTGTGCCTGTACAAAATGTGCACTTCCTTGTGTTCCATTATTCCTATTATAACTAGGGTTAAACTAATTTCCAGACTGAGATTGGTTATAGCTAGTGTCACACCCTCAAATTCCACGTGCGGGGTTTTACCGCGAGGCGCATGACAAACCAGGATCTAAGTCAACGGTCACAATAAACGACACTATATGATACGTAAAATGAAATAAACAACCATCAAGTTTTCATAAATCCATTCGCTGCGGAAGCATAACTTTTATTACAACCCAAAATGTAAAAGTACGTAAGTCTGAAAAAGATATGATAATGCATATGAAACCTAGACGCCGTGTGACTCCGTGCGCCTATGATAAGCTGCTACCTCAACGACCTGAGACAAACATGCTAAAAACGTCAGCAAATAATGCCGGTGAGTTCACAGGTTTTAAAATAAATGTTAAAGTAATAAAAGCCATCATGTTATCACTATATCAGAAGTAATAGCGTTAGCTAGACGCATGAGTTATACTACTACGACCGGAAACCATTACAGACAACGATATATGATTTTGCCCGAAATGATTTAGCGTACGACCGAGACAATATGCACCCGTCCGGCTCCCAGCCGACGGGTGGGGTCTGTCAATCCCAATAGATCTATCCACATTTCCCCCGTTATGCTATCCAGCATATTCATGGTTTCCCCGGGACTTTACGTATCGTATAGTATGTAAATGAATCAACCATTAGCATAACATGATAATTTATGTAATAAGTATAAGCATGTGTCTCCCCCAAAATGTAAAGCGTAAGGCGGGGCCGTGAAACTCACCTGATGCTGTTCTTCGCACTACGACAAGTAAACCTGCTCAATAGATGGCCCCTAATACCGGTGACCTATCATGACGAGCATATAAGGTGTTAGACTAACAACCCGTAGGTTGATTAGTCCCTAGTAGTCCAGACCATAACCGTGTACATATGAAATGATGTTTCAACGTTTAACCGACCGTACCAGACAAGGCCCGACATCCCATTGGTGACCCGACATCTCATGTGTTAGACAATACAAGACATCATGCCACATATGCAGTTAAACACTTAATACTCGTGATAGTTCGCCTAGTCTAGCATAATGTCCGATTAACGCATAAACAGGTCCGAATACGTGTTACTAAGTCATTGGGTGAATCCCGGGGTTCTTATCATGTTCCTAGGCGTCAAATCATGTTCCGGGATGTTAAAATATACTTACAGCAGCATTACACGCGATTAGGAATCAAACTAGCATTTAGGAAAAGTCAACATGTGATTAGGGTTGGTCAACAGGCGATTACAAGGGCTAATCGCCCCTTAGGACAGGCGATTAGGGCTATTCGTGTGTATTAGGGGCGAGTACAGTCATAAGGTATGCAATTCAGGACTTAACTAGTGATTAGGATCACAATCGCATGAAATGGAGGCGATTATGACTCCAATCGCCTATATATACGCGATTAGGCTTCCCATTCAGGCGATTAGGGCTCTAATCGCCTATAACATAGGCGATTAGGATGCCCAATCGCCTATAGTGCAGCTGATGTGGTTTTTCGCGCGTTTAATCCTCCAAATCAGATCCGAAACGTGTAAAAACACCCAATAATCATCCTAACACATTAACAAACATATTTCAAGCAAAACCCCTAAGTTTTCATCATTAAAACAGTTCCGAGTGCGAGCGTTTTTCCTAAAATGGCAACTTAGCATGTAAACATCACATCAACATGCAAGAACTTGCCCTAAATAGCAAATACCCAGATTAAATCACATAACCACGTTGTCCGATAGCATCCTACTGTTCTAGCATCATTCTATAACAAACCCTAACATCACACAATCAACAACATACCTCATATCATCCTTAATCATCCAAAATCCTTCAAATGGGTCAAGACATCAAGTATCAACAATACACAACCAAAACCATTCAAACTCCTAGGTCATCATCATACTAACTTGTATCAGCAATAAACATCATTATAACACAAGAACAACCATGATTCAATCCTAAAAATCCTATCTTTAAACATATATAACACATATAACACATGTAAAGGTGTGGGTTTGTTTAAAAACGGTTTTAAATGGATTTTCAAAGATAAAAACATTTATAAGTCAGGTCTGGACGTTTAGGGAGTAAAACATAATCATTTAAAGGTTTGGGTTTGAAGAACACACCTTGTATTCAAGAGGTGATGATGGAATAAGCTTGAAAATGGTGGTTTTGATGCAAAAACGAGTTCCAGAGGGTGTTTGTGCGTTGGGTTATGTTATGGGACGGCTAGGGTTGCACAAATGATGTTTTGGAGGTCAAGGGTGGTATTTATAGGCGTTTCTAGTCGTTCAGCACGTATCACGCGAGTATGCAGGTTTATACGCGATTAGGGAGCCTAATCGCATGACTGTTCATGCGATTGGCCCCTACTCGCCCATAATATCCTCCTACTCGCCCCTATATTGGCGATTAGGCTATTCCCCATAAGCCTAATCGCCTATAGCCCCTGTGTTTGTGTGTTTTGCGCGTTAAACCCCGTTTTAACATATGTTAGCACATATTCACATACCGACAAGTCACATAATGATTGTAAACATATAATGCATGATAAATAACACGTTCCCGCCCGATCACCAATTCCCGAGACTCGAGACTTGCGTGGGTGCGTTAAACCCGGCGATTCCACGAATCACCGATTCTTGTACACATGGTTATGGACCGACACCCAATGGTTTCTCGAACCATTGTAACGACTCCCGATGATTCCCGAATCATCAATACGACTTAATTGACCCCAGTTAAGTATGATATTAAGTAGTTATTTAAAATGTTTTCGTTGAGATAGACTCGTATGCATGTAAAGTACGAAACGCATGTATGTAAGGTATAAAAGTATTGACCTGAATATGCCGGGTGTCACAGCTAGAGCTTCTACACTCTCTAGCAAAGTGTCCCAACTTCTGACACTTATGACATCTAAGCTTAGATTTGTCAAAACCAATTTTTGTAGAACTGTTTAGTCCTGGAAATTTCCTTCCTGACCTTTTATAAAATTTGTTTGTTTTTATGCTTAACATGGCCAGTTGGTGCAGAATGTCCATTTCTTCTATGTCATCATTGCTGAAAAATTTTTAATCATCCATGATAAAACACATGTTATCAGCAGTTTGACTGTATTCATCATTGTCATAACCTGGGAATGATCTTTCTGATGAGATCCCAGTAGTTATGTCAATGTGATCAAAAGATCCAAAACTATTTGAACAAATAGGTGGGTCTTGTCCCAATAGTGTTGTACTACCTGGTAGATAGTCATCAGCTGTCTTACTAGAACTTTGCAATTTCTTCTTTTGATCAATTTCTCTTTCAAAAGTTAGCAATCTCCCATGTAATTTTGTAAGAGTGAGGGAGTTAAAGTTTGGTGAAGATCTGAGGACTATAGAATATGTTTCCCATTTTTCAGGTAAAGACCTTAAAAATCTATGAAGCATAGATACATTTGTATAGGTCTGACCATTTAATTTTAACTCAGATATTAATGAGGAGAATCTTTCAAATTGTTGTGTTAAAGTTTCCCCATTTATGTGAGTAAATGTTTCATATTGTTGAGCCAGGATTTCTCTAGTGTTTGTAATCACCTCTTAAATTTCTTCAAACTGTTCTTTTAGGCAGTCCCAAAGCTCTTTGGCACTTTCACAGTGTAAAAGTCCAGAGTATATTTCATTTGGGAGTGTTATTGCCAACATAGAGAAAGCTTTAGCATCAAGCTCAAGTTTTAGGAAATCATCTTCTGTGTAGTCTTTTGGGTCTTTTGGTATTTCAACTTTAGTTTCAAAATTGATGTTTACTGGTTTGTGAGGACCATATATCACAAATTTCCAACAACCAGTGATGGTCTGAGACAAAGTATGAGCCATCCTTTTCTGCCATATATTATATTCAGAACGAACAAGCATAGCAGGTTTATTGGCAGAACCAGTATTATGTGGATCCATTTTAAAGAGTATTGATTTATCAAATATCTCTTAAAGTGATGGATTTTGAAAAAGTGAACTTTTAATCCTTTATTGAATATCAATAAAAGCTTGTGTCTGATTCTCAATGTGTTAGATTGATATGTGATCAGATAAATTAGATGCTCTGATACCAATTGTTGGATCAGTATGCTCTTGAAGGTTTACTTGCTAGTGAACACTTATATGTTTAGCAAGTTCAATCAGATTTGCACAGCGGAATAAGTATGTAAAGTTACACTATCAACAGGAGTTTTTACTCCCCCTGAATGTTTGCAAACTAAAGACAAGTTAATGCGAATCTAAGTATTGAATGTGAATGACAATAAATACTCAGATAGATTCTCAGTTAATGAAATGAAAATAACAATAATAAGCTTTGAAGGATTTTAGTTTTCAATTAAAATCAATGTCTAAAATAGAGGGATGAACCCATCTATTTATAGACTTACAAATGCATGAACCTTGATACAAAAGCAAGTCTGCAACAAGTTGCAGTCTTGGAACTTGTACAAAAAGATAAAGTAATAATAAACAATTAAACTACTGAAACATAAGGGCGGTGGAAAGATTCTATTACAAGTGCTGATGAATGACAAACTACTGATGAGTAGTTTGTCTTCAGCAGTGGCGAAGCTTGACCCGAAGGTTCGGGGGGTCGGTAGTCACTAGCTTCGGGGGGTCGAAAACCTATATTTCCAAAATTTTCTATTCGAATACTATATAATCGAAACTTCTGCGCGAAAATTCGGGGGGGGGGGGGGGTCGGCCGCCCCCTCCCGCCCCAACTAAGCATCGCCCCTGGTCTTCAGTAGTTCTTCAGTGGACTTGTCTGGTTGTACTTCAGAACTTCTGATCTATCTTCTTCAGTACTTGTTGAATGTTTCTTCAGTACTTTTGTTTTTTTTCTTCAGTAGTTCTATACTTAGAATAATTTGCAGAAGTATGAATTAGACTAAGGTTTGCAAAAGTGATTTCCTCAATCCTTTCTGTCCTAACACCGGGGCACTCCCGGGGTAATCAGCTAGTGTTTTAATATTAGAGTTATACATTGTTTAAGGTTAGACATTAACATTGGAGATATATTGTTAATTGTTTTAGATTAGGTGCTTCTTGAAGTTTTCTGTATGTAACTGTAAAACGCATCAGTCTATTTCGTATTTAAAATTGATATGTCATACTAGATTTCTCAACCCGCTCATGAGGTATAAATCTAGTAATAATAATATGTCACAATGACATTTGACCCTATAAATAATTATCAAATTAAAAATACAAAAATTTCTCTTCAACTTTTTACAACCAAATAAGTTCAAAATACAAATGGAATATATGACATGTACACTACCAAACAAGATACACAATCAATATTAAATCCTTTAAAAAATTATATAAAAAAAACAAACAAAAACGTGGTCTTACCATCGCCACCAGCAACCCTACCATAACCAAACCGGCATCAACGAACCTTATTTCTCCGGACCCGGGTCAAGATAGCCGCCTTCACTTTCTTCCAAAACCCGGTCCGTCTAGCCCGGCCCCTCATTGACCCGACCCGCCCCATACACGAAACCCTCGGAGACCGGGGCTCCGGAACCGTTCCACCCGAACTTTTCCCGGGAACCGACCGGTTTTTAAACAACCGGAGGTGATCGTTCCGGTCTGTCGGTTTAGACTTCCCGTCAGAAACATGAACCGGTTTTTGTCTAAACCCGATAATCGTCGCCTGTGGTTTATTATTAAACGAAACCGACCGCTGATTAGACCGGGTTTGACCCGGTTCAAACTTTCTTGAACTCGCCACCATTTTAACAGACGTTTTCCTTTCGATGAACGTATGATGGTTCAACCAATCTGTCACGTTTTTATGGCTGACCCAAAACGAGTCCGGCAGGTTAGTGTCCGAACCGGCCGCCGGCGCTGAACCACCACCAGCGCTGGCGGCCGGTTGGTCATCTAAAACAATCTCGCCGGACTCGTAATCATCGAGAATTTGGAAGCTTTCATCGTGGTCGTTGAAATTTTCAGTGGATGAATTGGGACGCAGAGTGTTGTTGTGACCATGATCATGATCTTGATCATTGTTGATTAGGGTTTTTGAATGCATGTAAGTTTAGTAATTTAGCGCATTCGTGTGTTGACAGAGAGGGTGTAAAGACACAGAAAGTTGAAAAAAAGTGCTTAGGGAAGAAGATGCTAACATATTTGAATTGAAAGGGTTTGGTTTGATTGCAATGAGACAAAAATAAATCGCTATCTTAGAATAATTGTTTATAATATCATCAAGGTGTAAACGAGTTGATTTTGTATTAGGTTTGAGCTGGGGCTCCTATGATTTTGGGTCAAGTTTGAACTCGAATAGGTTGAATATCGGTTCGATTCAAGTTTTTAACATACTATTTCAACTAGCTTTTGAACTAGTTGGCTGGTTTATAGGCATGGATGGAAGTAAGAGTCCCACGGGTAATGAATAGCTAGTTGAAAATTTTTAATATAACATTTGGGACGAGGCCTCTACGGGTCGTAGACAAAAAAAAACAAAAAACGTTTGGGACGAGGTTTGATCTTAGGCACATTATCACACAAACACACACACAAAGTCTTATTTCGCATATGGGGACCATCTGGGCTACCAGTTCGCTGGTTTCTTTGTTGGAAAATTTTAATATAACATAAACCAGTATTAGGCACCCTCTACGGCCCGTAGAGGCCTCTACGACCTGTAGAGGGGGGTTTTTTTTTTAAATCATTTTAATTATGTAATAATTAATCCCAAGCGTGTAAAACATTAACACAAGCATGTAAAACATTAATACAAATTTATAAAATAAATTTTGATTGTTTAATTTTTTTTAGTTTTTTACTGTTCTCTCAATAAGCGTGTAAAACATAAACACACAAACACACACAAGTCGTCTCGATAAGCGTGTAAAACGTGAACACAATTGTTTATAACATAAACCAATATAAACCAATATCGTCTCGATAAGCGTGTAAAATAAAGATTGTTTAAATAAAACTAAACATTAACAGAAGCGTTCAAAATAAAACTAATCGTTTATATACGCAAAAAGATAAAACTAAACGTTAACAGAAGCGTTCAAAATAAAGATTGTTTAAATACAGAAGATGATCAGAAATAAAACATCGTAGAGTCAGGCGGCGGCGACGTCCCGGGCTGCTGCGAAGACGTCTCGGGCTGCTGCGAGGACGTCACGGGCTCGTGCGTGCTAGTCCCTATAGTCGGTGGGACACGAGTCTGCATGCCCAGCTGGCGATAGATATCCTGCTGGCCAGCAATCAACCAGCGCATCGCGTCGTCCTGCCGATCACGCCACTGACGCATATCGGTGTCCTGCTGCTGACGCCAGGTGTCCATCTGCTGACGCCACGCACGCATCTCGACAGCCTCCTCGGCAGCCGCACGTACGTCCGCCCTAACATCAGCAGGCCACTACGGTCACATCGTATCCATGCCGTCGTTACCCTCCTATTCGGCCCCCTGCCTTCCGAAACAGTACGTGAGTATACGGTAATGTAACCATTTTTTTTTTGCCCTTTGATAAACCCACTCTGTCAGGTCTTTAAGAGACCCGAATACCTGCAAAATTTATTTACGAGTTCAAATAGCAACTAATATATACGAGTTCAAATCTCACAAACCCTACGAGTTCAAATAACAACTAATATATACGAGTTCAAATCTCACAAACCCTACGAGTTCAAATAACAACTAATATATACGAGTTCAAATCTCACAAACCCTAAAACAAATTTAGGTACGGGACTAAATATACGAGTCTAAATATGTACACTACTAAATATACACGGGTCTAAATTATAAACAAGTGCAAATACATAAACACACCTGATTCGTTTCGTACGAAACATCCGGGACAGGTTCCTCGCCACCGTTATCACCTCCCTCGTGCGAATGATAAGTCCCGTATTCGTACTATGGATGACTTGGCGGAGGCAAGTAAAATGACCCCGGTTCTTCTACGTACTCCTGGTTCAAATCGGGCAGCAGGTTCAAATCGGGTAGTGCATTCCCGTCACCACAGCGAACAACGGATCTAACCTCCTCCTCACCACGTTCCACCACGGCTCTGAAAAGGCTTTCCGAGACGTGAGATAGGCTAAACGAATGCTCCCATTCATCCCAAACATTACCGTAGTGACCCGAAGACATCGCGGTAGCTTGGTTTTGGTCGGATTTTTTGTGCACCCGTGTTTTTGATTTTGTTTCGTATACTGAAGAAAGAATACAAGGCAGAAGAATATATCTGGACCTCTACGGGCCGTAGAGGCCTATACGGGTCGTAGAGGGTTTAATGCTCGCAACAACCAGCTTTTCTACGGGCCGTATAGGCCTCTACGGCCCGTAGAGGGTTTGCTTTTTCAGACTGACACACTGAATGTCAGACTGTTCATTCAATGACCTCGTACCTCGTATGGCCTACGGGCCGTAGAGACCTCTACGCCCCGTATAGGGTTTAAATGCACTCCACCAAACCACCTCTACGGGCCGTAGAGGGCTTTACGGGCCGTAGAGGGTGTTCGCATTTATTACACTGACACCCTCTACGGCCCGTAGAGCCCTCTACGGGCCATAGAGGGCTGTGCAAACTTACTTTTTGTTATTGTGTAAATAAAATACCTCTATATATATATATATATATATCATCAATCACTCTAGCATCGGGTGGCTTCTCCTTGCAATATGAACCGCCCCAGAAATCATACACCTTCAAAACTTCTTCCTTTCTCTTGGGTTCTTTCCTATTCTTATACCTACCCGGTAAATTTATCCACCAATTCACAACACTTACCGTCTCTTTCTCCTTCCCCTTTCTTCTCCTACTCTCAATCTCCTTAGGGATTAATTTCTCCAACTCATGATCCAGATGATCATCTATAGCCTGTAACTCATCTAACAAATCTCCCCTCATCCTAGGCTTAATCCCAAACTCAACCTGCTTTTTCCCCACACTTATGCTTAACTTACCCTCACCCATGTCTACTACATCTCTAGAAGTAGCCAAGAAAGGACGACCTAATTAAAATTAAAGGCACAACATCATCCTCAGGCATGTCTAACACTACAAAATCCACAGGAAACACAAACTTGTCCACCTTAACTAAAAGATTCTCAATAATACCATGAGGGAATTTGGTGGACTTGTCCGCCAGCTGGATGTACATGCGGGTGGGCTTAAGTTCTCCTAGGTCTAGTTGCTTAAAAATGGAGTATGGCATTAAATTAACAGTAGCACCTAGGTCAGCAAGAGCATTCTTAATGGACAGGTCACCTATTGAACATGGAATGATAAAACTACCAGGATCATCCATCTTAACTGGTAGTGTAACACCCCAACCGATGGCGGAAACATCGGGATGTCAAATATTGATGATTGTTCAGTAGCTCATGGAAAATAATAGATTTCATTATGTGATTTAAATGAATTACATACAATTGTTCTACAAGAATTCGTACATCGAATTGAATAAAAACTATGCACATATCTTCAAGCATTAAGTCAAATCTTCAAGCAAGTAGAACCTGAAACATGTTAAGTTGAAAATATTTTGGGTCAACAAAAGTTGGTGAGAATTACATAGGTTTTGATAATCGAATAAAATTGTTGTGCAATTCATGTGTCATGGCAATCTAGTCCATATGCGAAAACATACTAGAAGTAAATCGAGTGCATAATCAACCTTGTGACTGTTGTATTGTGGTACATCCCATACGCTCATGGTTCACTCGTTTATATTGCAGTAACAAACACCCACGTAACCTTTGTAGGAGGCACGTATCCGGGTGGGATTGTCAGTCCAATAGATCTATCAATGTATACCGTTTGGCTGATGAATGTTTATGCTAGAATTGTGCTTACCCTAGTCATGTTCAAGACATGATGCAACACAGAAATACACATAAACACATTGATGATTGAATTGCATAAATATTGTTGTAACATGTTTCACCCCAAAATGGTGATAAATAGAAAAGGGGCTATGTAAAACTCACCTTAGCAAAATGTTATATCTGTTGAAAATTTGAGTAATGGTGTTGCCCAAATGTATCAAGTATCACCCTATAATAAGGTAATAAATATGTCTAAGTCTATCAAGTCTACAAATGTATAAGTTTCTAGGGCTTCGAATTTGGGGATAAATGCTCGTTTGATTAATATCAAAAATGTTTGATAATTGAGAGAATATTAGTAAATAAATAACCAAAAATCTTTTTATGAAATTTAAATTTAAGATGGTCACAATAATGTGTTTAAAGTGTAAAAATATTTTTTACAAAATTATTTTCTTTAAAATAGAATATTAATTCTATTTATAACAAATTGTCAAAATTTAACTTTAATATCTAAAAATATTAAAATTAAAAAAATATAAGTTTAAAATTTATATTTCTGTTCTAAATATTCAGAAATAATTTGTATAAAATTTTGGTGCAAAAATATTAAAAATTAGATTTATTATGATTTAATTATGATTAAAACTAACAAAAATAGATTAAAATATTAAATGAATGATTTTTCTGGAATAAAAATCATTTTAGAAAGGTTTATTGTTGTAAAAACTTAGAATAATTTTTGTGGGAATTTATATAATCGTTTTGATATTTTAATGGAATTTTATAAATAAAATGGAATAAACTTGATGTATTTATTATATATATTAAATAAATAAATTTTTGAAAACTAAAAATTGTAAGTTAAACCTTTTTATCAGTTTAACTAAAAATAATTTTTGTAGAATTATTAAAATTGTTTTAGTATTTTAAAATGAATTTATAAGATATAAATTATATATATAATCGATTTAAATTGTTTTTGATTAAAAACAAAACAAGAAAAACGTTTGCTGAACCCGGGACTCGAACCCGCGTGATTCAAGGGCATGGCACCAGACACAACCACCTGGTCTTGACCAGTGGTTGTGTTTGGTAGTGGTTTATTTAAAATAAATACCAACGATAAAAGTGTTCTTCCCCAAAATTCAATGTCGAGCCCTAATAATTTCAATCGGTCAATCCACACAACCTTAACTCGATTAAACTTAGGGCTTTCGTTGTGTGGGTGCCGATCAATAAAACCCACCAAAACAATTGTACTTACAATGCAGTTACGAGGTCGATTGGTCGGTCAATCAAAAAGTCAACTCGAACAGCAAATACCCAATTCAGCAGTGTTTTTGAGAGGAATTAGAGGTTGAGAAAGAGGAAATGGCGAGTTGTGAAGGTTCGCGAATGTTCAATTTATAGTATCTAAGCCTAGGGGATCGAATTGGCAATCGTTGACCAAGCTTTGAATGTGGTACGCCAATTTGCACGAAATCGAGCTGGATGCACGGGTTAATGAAATGCGTTTGTTATGATTGGTCAAATGACAGCATAAATCACGAGATTCCATCCAAAATTACCCCTAATTAAGATAGTCAACAGTGTTGGTTGACTGTGTCTTCAATACAGTTACGATCGACAGCTGTGGAAGAAAGGAAGCCAGCTTTGGGCTTTAAAAAGCCTTTAAAACTAAAGAAATCTCAAGTTCTAACACAAAGCACCTTGTGGTGCAGTGGTAGTGTTGTTTGTGGTATCAGAGCGGCTGGGGATGAGGGTTCGATCCCCGGCCCGACCATATAATTATTTTTTTTAAAACTGAAAAGGCATGAGGGTGTGTTGGGCCGGACTAAGGCTGTTGGGCCGGACTAAGGCTGTTGGGCCGGGTTTTGTGGGCCTGGGCTTAAGGGATTATTGGAGTGGGTTGGGTTCTTGAAACAAGAAGGGGTTGTTTTGTTTTTTTTTTTAGAAGTCCACCTTATTTTAGTTATAATTACTAGTAATAATAATATTATTATTATTATTATTATTATTATAAACCTATATATATATATATAAGTTGTGTGGTAGGAAAAATAAAACTTAGGCACATTATATAATGAATGATACATATTAAATTTGGGAAAAATTTTCACCGTGTTACAGGTAGCTTATTCTGCAAGACTGCAGAACACTCCTCACTCAAAGTAACATGTGAAAGTTCCTCAAGCTTTTTCTTATTAGCCATGATGTTCTTGAGGAACTTAATATATTTAGGCATGCTATGAAGGACTTCTATGAAGGGTAGGTTCACCTTAAGTTGGTTAATAAGTTCAATAAATTTATCATATTGGTGATCTATCTTATTCTGCAACAACCTACCTGGATAAGGAGCAATTGGCTTATACACTCTAGTGGAGGGGGTGTTTTTAGGATATCCCTGTCAGTTAAGACTAGGGATGACACTTTTGGGGAATTAGGGTTCAAGTGGTCTTTAGCCTGATCCTTTGTGACTGAATCCTTGAGTACAGATATATTGGATTCAGGACCTTCACAATCAACCGTCAATTCATTTTATAGAATTTGTGAATCGTCATCCAAGTTAATGGAATCATCTGAATTCCTGACTACATCATCAATGATGACTTCATTAGTTACATCATGAGCTAGGCCCAACCTAGTTGTCTCATGTACCCCTTTGTCTTGGGCCTAAGATTTCCTGCCTCAGGCTTAGAGCCTTCATCAGCAATTGCCAGATAAGAGGTCTTAATTATCTTACCACTGGCCTCAGATCCACCACTGGGTGGTATAAGAGTATTGACAACCTCATATGTACCTAAAGTATCTAAGTTTGGGCTTAGATGCCTTGGTTCCTCCTCATCTCTTGGGTTAGGGCTGATAATATCCACATCTATGTCCATTTCAGTAGTTTGTTCCCTTGTTATATGTGGTGATTGGGGAATGACATTATCAGATGGGATATTTTCTTTCAGCCCAGAGAGAAATTGAGCTATTTCTACTGTTGTATGGGAAAGTTCAGGTTCAGTAGTTTTGGAATCAGTAGAAGGAATAGGTTCAGTAGTTTCAGGAAGTGGGTCAGTAGTTTTGGTCTTTTTAAGCTTCTTTCTTGAAAACTAAATGGAAATAGGTTTAGCTCTTCTGGGTAAGGGTGGAGATGGATGTAACTGAGAGGAAGCTTCAGTTACACCTTTATCAAGTGCAGATTGCACATAAGCAGATTCAGGCATCTCAACCTCCTGAATTGTTTTTCTTTTAGGGTTGGTGGGTTTGGATTTTTGTTGTTTCGGCTTTTTGGCTTTTGGGGAAATGGGTGTGGAAGATGTGGGTTCCTTGGGGACTGTTTCTTATTCCCCTTGGTTATCTTCTGGCATGGAAGCTGGTTTGTTGTGCCTTGAGTATACTTGTGAGGTTAAAGGGTTTAACTTTGTTGTTTCACCCACAAGTGCCTTCTCACCAAGTTCCTTAATAATATAGTGCATTAGGAACCTTGGGTATAGCAAAATTTTCTTTTTATCATTTTGGTGATGTAACACCAACTCATTAAAGAAATATGAAGATGCCCTGAAAGATGTTTCATTCACAATGGAATGGAAAATTGGTTGTAAAGTAGAGGACATCTGATCATATGAACCAGTTTTAGGACTCAAAACACATGATAATATAGTGGAACAAAGCTTTATATTTTGCATTAAAAAATCTTTTGTAAATAGTGGCATGTGAAAGAGTACCTTGGTAACCACACTCTGTCATGGTTAATTGAACAGTTCTAGTTGGAATATGTTCTGGGGCTTAAGCATCATTCAGACCTAGTCTGATTCCCAGAGTTTTCGGTGTGATTTCCATGGTCTTCCCTTAAATCGTCATCTTCATGGAAATAACCTTATTATTAACAGTAACTGCCACAGCGTTTACCCAGAACTCATTGAGAGTTTCAGTATGTATTGGTGGGTCAACAGTGAACGTTGTGTAGTATTGGGATTTTACGACCAAATCTATGATTTCATTGTATTGGGACTAGGCTTTATCTTTTGTGAAGTAGCCCTTTTGATTGTGTCCCTGTTTAAGAACGAGAGCCATGGTGGTTTTGATAGAATAGTTGCAGGTTTCCAGAGGGTTTGAGAGAGGGAATTTTGGTTTTTAAAACTTAATAAATGAGAAAGAGGGGTTTTTAGAAGTTTAAAACTACCCTAGGTCAAACTTCTGAAATGGAAAAGACTAATTTGTCCTTTTGACCAAAACTTCTGATGAATAAAATTGTTCATCAGTAGTTTCCCATTTTCTCTTCAGTAGTTTTCAACAACTTATGAGATTATGTTTAAAAAACCCAATTTAACTTCTGATGATTATTATCATCAGTAGTTTCTCTTTTTCGAAAATGTTCCCATACTGATGTTTTTGTACATCGGTATTTTCTCCCTCTACGGTCATCAGAGGTTTGTGACAGTTGAGCAACAAAATAAGTGAAAATGAAATATGTGCAAAAAAAATGAAAACACTTACAAAATTACTCGAAATTTAGCTTCCCAAGCATGGATACTAACCTCTGAAAGGTTGTTGTGTCAAGGGGTTTTGTGAAAACATCACCAATTTGGTTTGCTGTTGACACATATTTTACCTCAATTTTGTCTTTTTCATAGCAATCCCTGATGAAATGATACCTGATTTCGATATGCTTTGTCTTTGAAAATTGGACAGGGTTTTGAATGATACTAATGGCTGAGGTACTGTCTAGGAGCAATGGTGTCTTGGTCTCTTTGATTCCATAATCAAGCAATTGACTTTGAAGCCATTGTATCTGTGATGTACAACTTGCAGGTGCAATATACTCTGCTTCAATAGTTGATGTTGCCATAGATGTTTGCTTCTTTGATTGCTAGGACACCAGACAGTTTCCAATAAATTTACATCCACCAGATGTTGATTTTCTTGACATTTTACACCCTGCATAGTCACTATCTGAAAAGGCTATTAATCTGGTACTACTGATAGCAAGATACTAAATTCCTAGATTAGGAGTTCCTTTGAGATATCTAAAAATTCTCTTGACTGTCATAAGGTGTGATTCCCTTGGATCTGATTGATATCTAACACAAACACATGTTGAAAACATAATATCTGGTGTAGAAGTAGTTAAATAAAGAAGGAAACCTATCATACATATATACATGGTTTGGTCCACCTGTTTTCCTTGATCATTTGGTTTAACTTGTGTGGTTGGACTCATGGGAGTAGAACATGATTTACAGTCTTGTAAAGAAAATTTGTTGAATAATTCTTTAACATATTTAGATTGATATATAAAAATTCCATTTGCTTGGTGTTTGATCTGCAATCCCAAAAAGTACTACAGTTCACCCATGGTACTCATCTCAAATTTAGATTGCATGAGTTTCTTAAATTCTTCACACAGTTTTGTATTGGTTGAACCAAAAATGATATCATCAACATAAATTTGAACAAGGAGGATGTGATTTCCAACATTTTTTATGAAAAGTGTTTTATCAATGGAGCCTCTTGTGATGTGATTTTTGAGTAAAAATGTTGAAAGCGTATCATACCAAGCTCTGGGAGCTTGTTTTAGCCCATATAGAGCCTTGTCAAGTTTGTACACCCAATCAAGATGAGCAGGATCCTCAAACCTAGGTGGCTGACAAACATACACTTTCTCTTTAATTCTGCCATATAAAAATGCACTTTTTACATCCATTTGAAAAACTTTAATTTTGTTGGAACTAGCATAAGCCAAAAATAACCTGATCGGTTCAAGCCTTGTAACTGGTGCAAAGGTTTCATCATAATCAATTCCCTCTTCTTGGGAAAAACCTTGGACCACTAGTCTTGCCTTGTTCTTGATGATTAAACCAATCTTATCTTGTTTATTCCTGAAAACCCATCTTGTGCCAATTAGTAGCTTGTTAGGAGGTAAGGGACAAATTTCCCATACCTGTTGCTTCTTGAATTGTAGCAACTCATCCTGCATGGCTTAAACCCAACTGTGGTCTTTGAGGGCTTCCTAGTATTTCTTTGGTTCCAACTGAGAAATGAATGCTAAGAAAAAGCAGAAGTTGAGAAGCTGGTTTCTTGTAAGTACCCCTGAAGCAATATCACCCATGATTTATTCCAATGGATGATCTCTATGTTCTATCACTTGTTCTTGTGTTATGGGAGTGGGCTCTTGAACTTCTTCAAACAAACCACTGAGGTTAATGATGTCTAATACAACTATTTGGACAACATCAGCAGTTTTGGGAGCTAAATCAGAAATTTGGGGTTCCACATCAGTAGTTGTTTGGTTTGTTGAATCAAAAGTTTCTCAAACTTCTGATGGTTTGGGAGTTGATTTGTAGACTGCATTTTGGATTCCATGATAGAGGACCGTCATCAAACCCTCGATCACCATAATAAGTGGGTTTAGATGAAGTGATATCAGTCTTCTCAGGTCCGAAATTAAAACTGTCAAGATCAAAGAGTTCAGCAGGATGTGCTGGAATGAGTGTATGTTTTGACTCATTGAACTTGACATTCAGTGTTTCTTCAACGATCTTGGTTCTTGAATTGAATACCTTGTAGGCTTTTCTTGTGGGAGAATAACCAAGAAAGTAACTTGAATCAACTTTAGCAGCAAATTTTAAAATGGAGTCCTTTATGTTTAGAATAAAACATTGACATCCAAAAGCCCTGAAAAAGGAGATTAGGGGCTTGATACTATGAAGAACTTCATAAGCAGTTTTGGAATGTCTTTTGTTGATAAGGACCCTATTTTGAACATAACAAGCTGTATTGAATACTTCAGCCCAAAAATAAAGAGGTAGGCCTGAACCAACTAACATTGTTCGTGCTGCTTCAATCAATGTTTTATTCTTCCTTTTTACCACACCATTTTGTTCAAGAGTTCTGGGAATGTTGAACTGTCTAACAATCCCTTTAGACAAGCAGAATTCATCCAGAGTTTTGTTCCTGAACTCTGTCCCATTGTTGCTTCTTATGACTTTGACAAAGAGAGAATATTGTTTCTCTACTTGTAGAATGAAGAATTTGATAATATCAGCTGCCTCATCCATTGAAAATAAGAAGAAGACCCATGTAAATCTTGAGTAGTCATAAATGATGACCAAGCAATATTTCTTCTTACCAAGGCTCATGATTTTGACTGGCCCAATAAGTCCATATGGAGTAGTTGAAGACATGTAGTTGTTTTTTATTCTTCAATAGACTTATAAGAAGACTTATGATGTTTTCCCTTAAGACAGGAAACACAGTGTTCTTTACACTGGTATTCCTTCAAGGTAGACCTCTGACCAAGCCAATTTTAGTGACTTTATTTATGGTTTTAAAGTTCACATGGCCAAGTCTCGTATGCCAAAGGTCTGTTTCAGAAGTTGATTCCTTTGAGAAGAAACAGGCAATGTTGTTCAATACTTTTTCCTTTTCAATGTCTACCGCATAGACATTGCCACATCTTTCAGGTTCTCAACTCCTGATATAGATGAAACTACTGATGACTTAATGTTAGTTTTTTAACTTCTGCAGGACTTTCATTTGCATTTTTAAGAAAGTTCTAATGAAAAGATGTGCATTCTTTCATATCAGAAGTTTATCTTGAACTATTTTACTCCCATCATCGGCAGTTTTGGGAGAAAAATCAGTTGGAGATTCTGTGTCCTATGCCAAACTTAACATTTGATGCGATTTGTTTGTTAAGTAGCATTTGGTAACCTCTACATGACTCTACCCAGTTTTCATAATCAACCTTGGTGTCAACAAACTCTTTTCTGACATTTCCTAGGTTTTCTATCATGATTTTAATTTGTGCTTGGGTTTCAATAGCATTATTAGACAATTTAGAAATTTCTTTTGTTTTTGAAGCAAGTTTTCTTTCTAAATCACATTTCATTTGGGTCAATTTTCTTTCAGAGTCATTGGCTTTGCCCTGTAAATGCACATTAGTTTCTCTTATTAAAGCAAAAGCATCGTTGCAAGATTTTGAGCATAACTTTAAAAGAGATTCTTGTGATGCCTATGATAATGCAGAATTAGAGGAGCATCCCTCAAAAGCCATCAAGGCAAAGTTCTTTCTGCCATTATCAGGTTCTCCCCAATTGATATCAAAGACTTTATTGTCTCCATCTGGACTGCATTCAGATATATCATAAGGAAGACTGCTCTAGTCAACATACCCAGAAGTAATTAAACTTTGTTGAGTGGGTTGTTAAGGTTGTGGAGGCTGAGTAGCAGGAATGGAAGGCATTTGTTGTTGGCCCTGTTGTTGAGCAAGCATCTGTACATATTGTATTTGAGGCACATATTGGATTTGTGGAGCTTGTGCATGTACAAAATGTGCACTTCCTTGTGTTCCTAAATTCCTGATATAACTAGAGTTTGTTTGATTTCTAGACTGTGGTTGGTTATAGCGAGAGCCTCTACACTCTCTAGCAAAGTGTCCCAACTTCTGACATTTGTGACATCTTAGTTTAGATTTGTCAAAACAACTTTTGTTTTATTGTTCAGTCCTAGAAATTTTCTACCTGGCCGTTTGTAAAATTTATTCGTTATTATACTTAACATGGCCGGTTGATGCAGTATGTCCATTTCTTCTAAGTCATCACTACTGAAAATTTTCAAGTCATCAAGAATGAAACACATATTATCAGTAGTTTGACTATTTTCTTCATTGTCATAAGTTGTATATGATCTTTCTAATGAGATCCCTGCAGTTATGTCAATGTGATCAAAAGATCCAAAATCATTAGAACAAGTTCGTGAGTCTTGTCCTAATAGTTTTGTACTACCTAGAATATAGTCATCAGCAGATTTTCCAGAGTTTTGTAACTTTTTCTTTTGATTGATTTCTCTTTCAAAAGTTAGTAATCTCCCATGTAATTTTCTGAGTGAAAGGGAGTCAAAATTTGGTCTTGATCTGAGGACTATAGAATAAGTTTCCCATTTTTAGGTAAAGACCTTAAAAATCTATGTAACATAGATGAGTTTGTATAGGTCTGACCATTTAACTTTAACTCAAATATTAATGAAGAAAATCTTTCAAATTGTTGTGTCAAAGTTTCTCCACTAACATGTGTAAAGGTTTCTTATTGTTGAGCCAAAATTTCTGTTGTGTTGCCAATCACCTCATCAGTTCCTCCAAAC
Source organism: Ambrosia trifida (assembly GCA_028751855.1). Taxonomy (NCBI): domain Eukaryota; kingdom Viridiplantae; phylum Streptophyta; class Magnoliopsida; order Asterales; family Asteraceae; genus Ambrosia; species Ambrosia trifida. Next base: position 109,840,451 of record CM054123.1, on the reverse strand, counting down.
TGTTCTTTGAGGCAATCCCACAGCTCTTTGGCACTCTTACAATGTAAGAGCCCAAAATAAATTTCATTTGGGAGAGCCATTGCCAACATTGAAAAAGCCTTAGCATCTAGCTTAAGTTTTAGAAAATCTTAATCAGTGTAGTCTTTTGGTTCTTTTTCTTTTTCCACTTTAGTTTCTAAATTTATAGTTACTGTTTATGGGGTCCAAACATGACAGACCTCCAACAGCCAGTATTTTGTTGTGATAAAGTATGTGCATCCTTCTTTTCCAGATATTATATTCATTTCTGACTAGCATGGGAGGCTTATTTGCAGATCCAGTATTATGAGGATCCATTGTTAAGAAGTTTGATTGATCAATGATTTCTTAAAGTGATGTATGTTTTGATAAAGTGAACTTTTATCCTAAATTGAATATCAATAAGAGCCTGTGTCTGATTCTCAATTTGTTTGATTGATAAGTTATCAGATGAGCCAAAGCTCTGATACCAATTGGCTTTAGTTAAATGTGACTATGAAAAGATAAAGAAAAAGCTTGAAAGCTATTTGCATATCAAATATGTCTTAGATCACATTGTTGAGTTACCAGATAAAAATGGTGTACTTACAAGCACTGGATATAACACTTGTCCTCCTTCAGTACTATTTGAGAATCATACTTTTGATGTATTGGAGAAGGATAATCCCACATCAGAGTTGGAAGTCACAACACCTTGTGTTGCTGATCCTGATTCTGAAGTGAGACCAGTTCTTGGAGTGAAAACTAAAAATGTGGTAAATACTTCAGAACCTGAATCTGAAGAGAAACCCATATTCAAGTTTCCTGAAGGAACAGAAGGATCCTACATGTTAGTGGGGTGTGACAAATTGTTTTCTAATAAAGAGTTTCCAATTGATCCCATCAAACAATCTTTACTTGAATGTGTTTTTGTTGATAATGATGATTTGTAAGTTCAATTTAGAAATCAATTTGGTCACCTGCAATTCAAACTCAATCCTAACCAGCATGAGAATCAAAAGAATCAATATGGGAACAAGAAGAAGGGTCCTAAGATAAAAGGATTAAAACCAATCAAATCGAAAGGTAATGATCAGATGAAAAATTCTCACCAAAAGAATTCAAGAATTTTTTCATCAAGATCATATGACTTTTATGATTACCCAAGTACCTCTCTATTTGGAGGTTATTGTGGAAACAATTCTCAACAGTATTATCCTGAGTTTGTTGAATGGAGAAGTTGTTTTGAATGTAGTGACGTTGGACATTTGTTAGCCTAGTGTCCATATTGGTATTGGGATGAAGGAAATGTTTTTATGTTTGAAGAATATAGATCCTGCTTCAACTGCAGAGAGTGTGGGCATTTAGTTGCTAAATGTCCGTGTGTTAAGCGAAAAAGGACAGAAGTGGAAACTGCTCATTGTTTAAGAAATGTCAAAAAGCATGTATCCCAAAAATGTATCAAGAAACAAAAGGGGAAACAACATGTTGTGTATGACAATCGTAACAAGATTGCCTTGAACAAAAATGGAGGTCATAAATGGGTTGCTAAGGCAAGGGGGAGCTCTAAGGTGATCGATGTCGTTTGGTCGGTCAAAAATATAAGAAAATAGTAGTATATGGAAGTTGAGTCATCTTCACAGGGAATTAGTGGAAAGAGTAGTTTGGTAAAGTGGACTCTTAAACTAAAACCTAATTACTTTGTTTTTGAATTGAAATTTAGAAAATGAATTTGAAAAGTTGTAAACAGTAATGAGAAAGAAGTAACCCCCTCTGAGCTTCTGGTTCTATGATTCACCCAAACCTGGTTAAATGATAGGATACCACATAGACATGGTTTTGTTGAACGATTCAAATCAAGTGATAACCGAACATAAGTTTTTAATAATAACCTGTACAATTCAATTACCAACCCACGAATAACAACTACCCTCCCATTAATCAAACTGCTCACGATGCAAGAAAACCGAATGCGAATGACTAAAAGATAAGAAATTGCACAAACATGACTTGTTTAAATAACTCAAACCACAAATATCTTTCAAACGATTAAAAGATAATCCATAAACCAAATCAAACAAGACTTAGAGTTTCACAAATAAACCGTACACCTGGAGGTGATTACAAAAATGTTTAGCCGTGCATCTCGTTCACTGCGGCTTCTTCTTTTCTTTCTTTGTGCGATCCTCCCCCCAAGCTTCTGTCGAAATCCCCCTATAAAACCCTTCAAGCTGTCGTCATTACTATTCTTTTTCGTTGCCAACTAGCCCAAGCCCCACAAATTAACTGCTGGACCACACTTTTAGTTTTTATATATGTTGAGCCCATTCCAAAATTCCAACAGCCACTAAGCTGCAGCCCGTTACAAAATTGCCTACAAGTAAAATAATATGAAAGTGTGAACTTCATGCAAATTATTTCATTCAATGAATTTAAATATAATTGATCATACTTTCATTTTATAATATCAAATATGTATATATATATGTTAAATTTTTTTCTATTATAAATATAATACAAATGTTTTATTTAAACACATTTTTTTATATAACTTACAAAATATAAAAACCAACTATATTCATTTATTTTATACCAATGTCGACGCATTTTTATCATAGTTTAGATTGTATAAAGTGTACCTAAAATACATCGTTTAAACACTAAAATATTTACAAAACGATCATATTAACATGACGCGTTCAACCGCGCATCATAAGACGAAGCCTAAGAATAACTCTAGGTCTGGGCCTTCATCAGTTAAGTTTGAAAAGGTTCCAAACATAGTTCAGAAAAAGGTATGAAACAAGAAACCTAAAAAATCAAAACTTAAAACTAAATCAAACAAAAGGAGATCTAAAATAAAACTTGAACTTGTTTGGAAGTCCAAATCACTTTCTCAAAAGGTGAATGGATTGATATCCTTAGGATTGATGACCTTGGACGACCCATCACTGTGAAGGGATAGGTTCTCCTCTTCAACTAATTGTTTAGCAAGTGTGTAGGTTGTTCCAAACAGACCTATTAACTATGCTTTGATAGTTGATCTGTTTTGCTATTTATTAGAGAGGTTAAGATTAAGAAAGTTAGCTTGAAAAAGGAAAGAATGAGTTCAACAAGGTGGAGAGTGTTTCTCCTTTGTTTCCTACCTGTGAAGCCGGAAAACGTTGCAATCTCATGCAATTGCTCTCAGGTCTTGGAGTTTAACAACAAATGTGACATTACAGTTTATTCTAAACTTTCTTATCTTTGTCAATGGCATTACTATCAATAAGTAAACCTCGTTGGATATCATTTTATTTTTGTCTTTTCTTCTAAAAGTTTAAAAATCCAAAAATATGCTTATTTTAAAATTTTTAGGGGGAGAAGATTCAGAAAAGTCAAAAACATTGAATTTTTTGAAAAATCATAAAAATCAGAAAGTCGAAAATGATTTTTCTAGTGGAAAAGAGGAGATGATAGTATATTAGTGCACTGTCAAACTTCTCTATAAACAAAAATGAGGTAATAACATTGAGTAGCCACTACAATTATATATTGGTAGGCTTCAAATTAAAGTTTAAAGTTTAACATGGTGATATAAACCTAAAAATATTAACTGATAATCATGTGGGTCAATGTCTCGTTGGTATATGGTCTTAGTACCGAAATTTCATTTGATAGGTTGCCAAAATCAGAGGTTCCAGGTCATTATGTTGTTAGCTTTCTGAAGATGGCCTGACTGATCTTCTGTCGTATTGATTTATGGACCTAGATTCGGTCAGGGTATCTTAAAAGAACTAATAAAGCCAAATCCCAAGTTACCGAATGAGGAACTTCAATATATAAAGATAATCAAAGATTATCTAATGCATCGTCGAATCTTTGATGAAAATCATAATTGATATAAGCCTCACCCTGGTTGAGTACACAAGTTGCTTTGCAGCATTGATTTGCTGACCTGCCACCGCTGTGTCTTATACCTTGTAACTCACGGATAACTACAATATAATCACGCATTACGATGATGCTTTGTGCAATTATTGATACGGGAATGTGTCGGGTGTGCGGGGACCATAGGTTATTCAGTATCTAATATTACCTTAATGTATCTAAAGTGATGAACAATGAGTAATGATTTTGGGTTTAAGTGGACAAACATACTGGTAATGGTTGTAGGATGCTCAATGTCAAAAACAGAAAATTGTTCAAATAGAGTTTTGACTGATTGTTCCAATTCTGATACGATCCTCTTACCGGAAAATTCACATAAATATGTTTAGTTTAATTTCATGCAAATCTATTCGAAAATTCAAAAAAAAATGGTGTGTTTTATCATAAACTTCAAAAAATCCAAAAGTTTTACATTTCTATCTTATTTCCGATAGCCGATGTTGGGATACTAAATGTGAAAGCCCAGATGCTCAATGTTGAAACATAACAAGTTGAAGTGTTTATTCAAATTGTCACTTTCAAAATTGTAAAAAGGAAAACACAGATTGCAAATTTACAAGTTCTTGGTGCATATTGTAAATGATTAATAGTTCAGGGGGAGAAATATTGAGGGTCAAATTGGTTGTAAAGATTACTTTCGAGATTTTTGCCGTGACTAACGTCGGTTATAGTTTGTGCAGTTTTTAGTAAATTTTTCTGTAGGATCAAACACAATAGGTGCACTGTTCAAGATTCATCGGCAAAGTGTGTAAAAGAACATGACCCAAACCTGAACATCAAGATTACTAGAACTACAGATTCCAGACATAAGATGTAGAAGAAGTGATAAATGAAATCATGGAAGCCGAAGAAATTTCAAGATTGTTCCCAGTCTTCATTTTTGGACCATCAAATGATAAAGCCAAGATTTCTTGAGTCTGTCTAAGATTTCGAAGTTTACTAAAGAGATAGATGAGAATTGATGGAGCCTCGACACAAGCTTACAAGAAAAGGGAGAGTTTTCAAGTCTTCAAGGATGTTGTGAAAGCTCTGTGGAGTTTCTTCCCAATAAGATATAGAAATTCAAGCGGAAGCGTTTTTCTATTTGGTTTTATTTCAGCCCTGTAGCAGCCAATGGTTGCTTGGTTTCTAGTCACCGACTCTCAAAACGGCAAAGTGGATTATGAGAAGTATAGAGGTAGAATATGAAAGATTTATTTGATTGTATTGTTTGGTACATTCAAATGAGGAGATAACATCCTCTATAAATACATGAAGGAAATATATAAAATGAGAAAGTAGCTAGTCTTTTGGGCACACAATAAGAAGCTAGTCTTTGGGCATAGAATAAGAATGACTTTGACTATAAGACTTTGACTAGTCAAAGTCATAATCTCCAATACTCCCCCTCAAGTTGGAGACTGAATGTTACGAACGCCTAACTTGCCAAGTAATATTTCTTCTTTCTCGAACACTCCCCCTCAAGTTAGAGTGTTTGCTTTTCTTGCAGGTTCAAATAACCGGACTTTTCTTTTTCTGGCGGGTTTAAAAAACTCGACTTCTTTTTATCGCGGGTTCAACAAACCCAACTTTTTCTTCTCGCAGGTTCAAAAGAACCCGTCTTTTCTTTCTTACGAGTCCAACAACCCGACTTTTCTCGCGAATTAAGAAAACTCGACTTTTCTTTTTTCTTTTTTTTTTTTTTGCGGGTTCAAATTCCGACTTTATTTTATCTTGCGGGTCAAAAGAACCCGACTTTTTTTTGCGAGTTCATAAGAACCCGACTTTTCTTTTTTTGCGAGTTTTAAAAAAAACCCGACTTTTCTTTTCTTGCGAGTTTTTAAAAAAAAAACCCGACTTTTTTTTTTGCAAGTTCAAAGAACTTGACGTTTCTTCTCGCAAGTTCAAAAGAACTCGACTTTTTTCTCGCGGGCTCAAAGAAATCCGACGTTTTCTTCTTGCGGGTTCAAAGAACCCGACTTTTTTCTTCTTGTGAGTTCAAATAACTCGACTTTTTTTCTCGCGAGTTCAAAGAACTCGACTTTTTTTTTTCTCTTTTTTTCTTGCGGGCTCGTAGATTTGAACCCAACTTTTCTTTTTCTTGGTCTTTGATTTTCTCCATCTTGCTTTCGCCCATCACATCCTCCCATTTTTATTATTATTATTTTTCTAATCAATTCTTTTGAAAAAGTATATTTTTTTTATGAGCAAGATCAGAAACACTGCTCTGATACCATATAGAAATTCAAGCGGAAGCGTTTTTCTATTTGGTTTTTTTTAATATATGATGAATGCATGAATCGAAGAATTAATAGCTTTTTAGTTTAGTACATCACTAGCTAGGTTCAAGGGGAGACTGCAAGTGCACTTTCGTGTATGTCCCCGGCTAGTGATCCAATACTGTATGTCGAAGGAACAAGTATAATATTCATTCAGATTAAAACAAGGTTGAATGAACTCGTTCATACCCACAAAAGGTCGAATGAGAAAGTCTATATATAGGGTAGTTGGGCAACAGTTATTAAGAGTTATTGTCAGTTGCTTTGTATTCCATAGCGCCCAAACTCTGTCCAGATTACCCTAGAAGTGTATGTTTGTCACTGATCGAGTCTGTAACGATTATTTGAAAGTTAATAATAAATGAAAACATTGAAAATGAATCTTTACGTGTTTTGACATCGATTTTTATCATTTTGCTCGATCAAACATTAATTGATTGAAATCCAGTCCTACACATTCTAATTTTTGTCCATTGGATTTGCAAACATCAACGTTTAATCCCTCAAATTTCTAATTTTCAAACTATTCCCTTGAACGATATATAATATGCTTTTTTAACATATTGCTTTCTTTTTTAATTATCATTCACTAACTTCTTTTTTTTAAAGATATAATTTGCGGTTAACCTCTTTGAATTACAAAAGTTTCGACTCCACCTCTTTCATTCCTTTACTTGAAAAAAAAACTAAGTTTTTACGTGCAGATTTATGTACGTGCTAGTATAAATTCATGTTAATTTGATCTTTAATGATTTTCTTTTGCTAATTTCTTTCTTAATACGCTAGTTTGTGGTTAACCTCGTTGAGTGTCAAAAGTTTTTACTATACCGCTTCGTTCCTTTACTTGAAAAAAAAACTAACTTTATACGTACATATTTTTGTGTACACATCGGTATAATTTCGAGTTATTTTATGTTTAGGCGAAAACTTTTCTTGGGAAACAAGTCGGTGCAAGTATAATACATTTTTGTTTAGAACCCAACCGGGTGTTGTTGAAGATAATATATTTTCATTCAACAATATAAATTCGAATTACTCTATGTTTTGTGTGGTTTCTATTTCTTAAAAGCTATAACAAGTGCCTTTTGATTGCTCTCATCAGCTCTGGGCGACATACCCCTTGTACTAATCCGTTCAATATTTACAATATAGTCCCACAACCCCGCCTATTTACTAGTTATAACTAGTATGTTTAATCAAGGAGTTCTCCCATTTTGACAATTTAGATTTGCTAGTGGATAGCTTTCATGCAAAGAGGTTAAAGATTGCTACACAGTTATCAAAAAAGTCTAAAAAAGGTTACACAACTTTTAAATGCAATATTTTTATTAAATCATTTATAATTTATAATTAATTATTTATAACTCATTAATGTGGTACTATACAGACTACTAGAAGCTGATTTGTTTTGACTTATGAATGTTTTACGTCCGGGTTTAAGAAGGGTGATAGCATATTGATCATCCACATCCCATTTATTCTGTTTCTCCCACCACCACACACAAACATTGCAGGAATATAAATAATGGCAGTGTTAACAGTAGCTCTAAAGACTGTGTTCAGCTTATTGACTTGTGTGTTTGCAGTTGCACTTGTTTATGAGTTTGTCACGGATTACTTTGTTTCTTGTGTCGATCCAAAAGCTAGGTAAAATGATGATAGCTTGGTATGTCATATTTCTCAATTCAAATAAGAAAGAGTTTCCTCTTTAATAAGTTTGTTGTAAAATTTGTTGCAGGTGGATGCAAGTGGGAAACATAGATTTTTGCATAAATATTTCTCTCATAGCCGTATGATTATTTATATTAACCCACTTCAATCCATAAAAGGATGCTCAGTGTTCCTCGATTACACTTAATTAATTTATCAACCCACTTCAAATTAGTCGTAAAATAGAACTCGATATATCTTCATTTTATTTCTAAATTTAGCAATCAAGTTATATTTTATTACTTATTTTTAACAATCAATTATTTTAATGATTTTTGAAACTTGGCATTGCCTGGTCTTATTTGTCATTTTAGTATGTACGTGTGTATCTTAAAGTGGCTTGAACATGACATCGAATAGTGTTATTCTATAAATACATGATGTTGAAGAAAATAATTAACTTGTAAATAAATATTTTTTTTCCTTTTTTTTGTTTTTGCATCATGGCGTCAACGAGTGTCCTGCTTGATGTAATGCCTAATTTGAAGTTGCATTGGTAAAACCGGAAAAGTAAAGCATAAAGCTCATTTCTAAATTTGGTTGTATACTTGTAAATTTTAGGCTTGGTTTTTCTACAAAGAATCAAGATGGATCCTGCGAGTTGTTTTTATATTTCTCTTATTTAGTCTTGGAAGGTAATCTTGTTTTTGGTTTTGTTTCTCTATATTAGCATCTTAATATGTTTACAATCATGTTTCCAACGTTCAATTGAGAACATCAGCTGTGTTTTGGTTTAATGCATGATTTAAAGTGTTTCATGCCAATTGGCGAGCTATCAACATCAACATAAGGCTGGTGGGTGTGGGGATGAGCCTCCAAGGGAGGACTACCCACGACCTCAGCTTCCACATCACCGAAGAGGGTAGTCCTCCACAAGGGGATGGGCCAAGGTTGGTGAAGAAGGTTGGTGATGATGAGGATGGTTGTTGTGGAGAAATGGACCGTCCCCAACGTCTTGGTTAGACGTTTAAGACGGAGTAGGAAAGGCAGGGGCGGTGTGGCCCATCCCAGACACCCCAAAACAGGCATGGGGATGAGCCCCACACCGGATAGCCTAATAAGACTTTATTCCTATTCCGCTTTCCTTCAGATTTGTTGATTTTGCAAAAGATCAAGTTTCAAAAGATTCCTAAATTTATTCTTGCTTTTGCTTTCATGCTTGTACAGTTTTGCTATCTGCGGATACATCACTTTACAATTGTTCAAGTTGTCACCTGAAGAATCATCAAAAGATCCTATTTATTTTCTGCTAGTAAGACGCCAAAAAAGGTAAGAACTGAGAATTCGTTTTAGGATCGTAAACACGAAATGTGATCTCACGAATACCAACTGTAGGGTGCGGAATCCCCTCGGTTGTGCAAAATGATTCAGAATGAAAACAGATAACGAATCACCGAGCAATTTCCATAACTTTACTCGTATCTTAGATCAAATGTAAATGATTAAAGATCAAAACCTAAACCTAATACAGAGAATCTCACAAAACTGGGGAAAAGCTCAAATGATAACTACTTTACAAAATAACTAACTTTTCCCCTTATATAGGCATACCCATTCGACCCATGCAGAGGTCGAATGGGTTCATTCGACCCTTCGAGGGTTCGAATGAAACCTTCTCATTTACATTCGACCTTTCGTTTTTCATTTGTTCCTCGACATTCAGTACCGGATCACTAGCTGGGGACATACATGAATAATGCACTTACAAGAACAAAGATCTTATGTATATGGTCTTTTGTTTTTTCTATAGAGATAAATATGTGAAGCTCAGCACTACAATTATAGTTTCAATTCATATTTTTTGTCAAGCCTCTAAAACTGGAAAATGGGAATCATAGTTAGTAATGTATAAGACTATTTAGTGGATAAATGTTTTTGTTACACCCTAGTATATACTTTTAATCATTAAACTTGTCTGAAAGTCAATTTTGCGGGAAATAGGTTCCAATGTACGTTTTAAATTTTGTGTTCACATAAAGTCATTTACCCGTGGCCTAGATGCTTTAGGTGTAAAATGTTTTTGGTAAGATAAACATAAATTCATTTGCAATCTGAAACATAACCGAGAAATTATACGTTCATAAGGTACTTAACAAAACATACATTGACTCAATATTAAAACCCAACTTCTCAAAACATTGGTATTCAAATCCCAAATTAAGGTTAATAACTATCACTCGTCCAGGTATAATATATCTGGAAGCATACAAAGAACATTAGAATAGAGATATGTAATAAAACACATTAAATACTTGAACATATTTCTTCGAAATAGTAAACACATTGAAGGAAAATGCACTTAGCGTACCATAAACCGTGTTAACATACACCTAACACGGTTTATGGTATGCCATCTCTTCATCTTGGTGGAATTTTTGACGTAGATCAAACTGATTTGTGTGTATAACGTCGCCTGTGAGGCTTGTGGTTCATCCACACGTAGCAAGTGACATTATGATGATTTTAACATGCAATCTCACATAGAGCGATCCCATATAGGTGAAAGTGTGAAACACAATTAAAAAACATCGTATATACTCTTTTTAAGTGTTTTATAAATTTTCGTAAGCTTATGTCACTGTTAACCGGCGCCAAACACCACCCTGAGGCTCGAAGGGCAGGCGCCAAGGACAACCCCGAGAATGGCTTGATGGCCGTGAAGATGGGGAAGAAAGTGTTGCCCATTCCAACAACCAACCACGTATCTTTTTTTTTCATTCTCCCTTTATTTTTGTTTTTTTAGCTATTCGACAACACCTATTTGTTGGGTGTTTAGTTATTGATCCATTGTCTATGCGGCAGTTAAGTGACGACACTTTTTGCTAGTTATTGGGGTTGGTTGTTATTCCACAACACACAGTCTCACAATCATCCTTTCTTCTATAATATGGTTCTCCTTTAAGGCTTCTTGTTGTATACTCTTAACTTGATCTAAAAGACTCATCGTAACTTCTATTCTGGTTGCACGAATGCTTAGGGGGTGTTTGTTTTCTTGTGAAAAGCTCTTCTTACCACTTATGTCTGTGCCGCGCAGACACGGGTAGACATTTGGGATGCACAGAGTGTTTGTTTTTTAGAAGACATATCACTTGAAAAGCTCTTCCCTTTCTCTTCCTCAAGCAGACATAAACTTATGTCTTCAAACCTCTTCTCCACAACACAACACAACACAACACAACACAACACAACACAACCCAACACAAAACACACAGCTCTTCTCCCTCCTCCTCAAAAACCCTACCTTCTCTCAAAACAACAATCTGCTCCTCTCTCCCTCCTCCTAAGATCTGCCACCTCCTCCCTCGGGCAGACCTCCTCCCTCCTCCTCTCCTTCCCCCGGCCGACCTCCTCTGTTCCTCCTCTCCAGCCCTGAGGCCGACCTCCTATGTTCCTCCTCTCCAGCCCGGCAGCCGACTTCCTCCGTTCCTCCTCTCTAGTCCGATGGCTGATTACTTCCTGGACTCACAAACGCCAATGGGTCTCCAAGGAATTATAATCTAGTAGAGATATTGTCACCTAACATGATTGGTTTTCCAAAACTAGTGCTTAGTCCGGTGACACCGCTTATTTCCGACCCATTTAACCGGACGGTAGCCCGAATTATTTAGACGTTGGAGCTGAACAAAAAGAGATAAACATGAAAGGGTTTTATTTATAGCTGTCACCGGTGACTACTCCGAGGAGAGGGGCTGAGCCACAGTTGTTACCGTTGTCTCCATTGACTTCACTAAGACTATCAGGCTCTTCAAGTTCTAGTTCTTAATGTTGAGTATGGTTATTATTGTTATGTTTTGTTGTAAATTAGTTTTTTTGGCCCTAGTCATTTTTCTAATAAATACGATTTTTGATTGGATACTTATTTGTTATGTTATGTTCTATGGATGGATTATGGATAGATGGTTATTTACCACTATATCTTTGGGTTGTGGTGGGTTATGGCGGGTTATGGTTATGGTGGGTTGTGGTGGTTCAAGGTGGTTATGGTGGATGTTGATGGGTAATGGTTAGTTATGGTTAGGTTATGCTGTAGACGTTAACAAACAAACAAACAGTCTTCTTCTTGTAGACTGCAGACCTTTGGTCCACCTTTTCTCCTACAGATGTGGTCCGCAGACTGCAAACCTTTTACCTTTTCAAAAACAAACAACACCTTAGTGGTTGGGGTTTCTCTTTTCTACTTAGAACATTTGCTACTACGTTTGCCTTACTTGGATGGTACTAGATCTAATAGTCGTAATCGCTTAATACTTCTATCCACCTTCTTTGATGCATATTGAGCTCTTTCTGTTCGAATATGTGCTTTAGGCTTTTGTGATCCGTATAAATAGTGCATTTTGTACCATAAAGATAACGTCTCTAAATTTTTAATGCAAACACTACAACACCAAGTTCTAAATCATGGGTTTGTATAGCCCGTTCGTGAATCTTTAATTGTTGAGAAGTGTAGGCAATCACCTTGCCTTTTTGCATTAGTACACAACCCATCCCATAATGAGATGCATCACAGTAAACGGAAAAATTTTCCGTTCCATCTGGAAGCGATAGTATTGGAGTGCTCCACAACTCTTTTTAGCGTGTTAAAGGATTATTATTGCTTAGATCCCAATTAAACTTAGATACTTTCTGGGTTAGCATAGTTAGCGATGTTGTGATCTTGGAAAACTCCTGAATAAATCTTCTATAATATCCTGCTAACCCTAGAAATCTCTTGATTTCAGTGAGACTCTTCGACACTTCCCACTTTTTAACGGCCTCAATCTTTATAGGGTCAACTTGTATCCCTTGCTCGTTAATTACGTGGCATAGGAATTGGACTTCACGGATCCAAAATTCACACTTGGAGAACTTAGCATAAAGTTTCTCGTTCTTGAGTAATTCAAGGAATATTCAAAGGTGACGTTCATGATCTATCTCGTTCTTAGAATAGATAAGGATGTCATCAATGAAGACGATCACAAACTTACCAAGAAAAGGTTTACAAACCCTGTTCATAAGGTCCATGAGCATTGGAGGTGCATTGGTATGCCCAAATGGCATTACCAAGAATTCATAATGACCATACCTAGTCCTAAAAGCAATCTTAGATACATCTTCTGGTGAAACTTTCACCTGGTGGTATCCGGACATCAAGTCTATTTTAAAGAAATAACTTGCTCCTTGTAACTGATCGAACAAGTGATCAAACCTAGGTAATGGATATTTATTCTTTATCGTGACTTGTAGTTAATGCACATACGCATCGTCTCATTTTTCTTCTTAACAAACAAAATGGGTGCTCCCTAAGGAGATGAGTTGGGTTGGATAAACCCTTTGTCAAAAAACTCTTACAGTTGCTTCTTAAGTCTTGCATTTCTGTTGGGGCTAAACTATACGAGGATTTAGCAATTGGCGTTGTTCCGGGTACTAAATCGAGTCGGAACTTGACTTGCTTTCGGGTGGTAGTCCTGGAAATTCATCGGGAAATACCTTAGGGTATTCTCGTACCACTGGCACATCCTCAATCTTTTTCTTATCTGTGATATTTACTACATATGCTAGAAGGCAATACACCATTTTCTTAAACACATATGTGCTTGGGCTACAATGATGAGGTTCTTAACCTTATTAGTGCGATCTCCAGATGCTATTAGTCGTTTTCAATTCGGCAACCGGAGTCGGACAATCTTTTTATCACATATTATTTTCGTGTGATATGATGCTAGCCCATCCATTTCAATGAATATGTCAAATCCTCCAAGTTCCATAGGCCTCATGTCTAAAGGGATAGCATGATTCTATAAACTAATAGTACAATTCTTAATAATGTCAACTATTTTCTTCTGAGTTCCATCAATCATTTATACTGTAAAAGTGTGACCTAAACTTTGGGAAGCCTGGTTTAAATAAGGTCTAAAAGTTGTCGACACTAAACTCCTATTAGCACCATTATAAAATAAAACACGTGCACATACGTTATTTACTAGATACGTACTCTTAATGACATTTGGACTGTTCTTGGCTTCCTCTGTGGTAAGTACAAATGCACATCCCCTTGGTTGATATGGAAGTGGTTTATCATTCATCTTAAGTTTAGGACATTCATACTCCATATGGTTGGGGCCGTCACATTCGAAACACTTCTTCTCCTCTCTACATTCCTGGAAGAGTTGTCATGTTTTCTTACAATTGGGGCATGGTCTTGCTCTATAGGGTCCAAGGTGGTTCATTTGACAGATCTTACATTGAGGGATTTCTCTTGCTTTCTTGAAGTGATTATTATCTGTGTCCCTTTTTCTTCCTTTCCACTTTCTCTTTTGGTGTAGGAGATTTAGTTTGTCATCGCAACATCTCACCAGCCACAATGGCGCCGACTTCAACTGTCTCTGAAAATGCTTTGGGAGATTTGGATTTGATGAGCACCCTCATTTTGGAGGGCAAGCCCCGGATAGACATATTAATCAATTCCTCCTCAGTTTTAGCAAGATGAGGAACCAATCGAGATATCTCATTGAGACGATTAACATACTCTTTGTAAGTTTTATTTCCTAATTTTAACTGGAAGAACTCCACTTTCAATTGCTTAGTTGCACTAGGAGGGCAAAATTTGGCAAGAAACTTATGGAAAAATTCTTCCCATCTCATATTTTTAACTTTACTTTTGCCTTCTATTTTGTACCACAATGTTCCACCGATGAAGAGCTTTAACCTTAAACACATGTACAACGAATCGTACTCTATTGTGATCACCACAGTCATAAATAACTAGTATTGACTCCATTCGACTGACACAGTCTTGTGCCTCGATTGCTCCCTTTCTTCCATCAAAGGATGGAGGCTTACATGACATGAAATTCCCATAAGTGCACTCGTTTGTTTTGGTTTCAACGTTTTCTTTAAGTGGTATGATTGCAGCAGTGCTTTTCTTTTGTTTCACTTTTTCCCGTTCTTATATTAGCGTGGATGCAGCTGAACTTTCTTAAGGTTGTTCTCCTGATTGGTTAATATTTCCGGTTTGTGCATTTGTTATAGCTTTGGCAACTTCAATATCTATATTGTGGATATCCTCAACATTCAAATGCATGCTCATACTAGATCAGGACATAACACTGTGAGAGGGAGTTCAAGCCCTATGAGAACCTTCCTCTCTTCTGGTAGTTATTATGTTCATCTCTAGGCCCTTGTTCATGTCTAGATCCTTGGCTATCTCTATGTTCAGACATTGTCTCTTCCTATAGGAATATAACTATACATAAATTGATGGTATGTATTAAACATCTTTATAACTTAACAGCTAGATTACATAAAACATACATATAACACACATTCACAACATAGATTATTCATTCATCCCCTACACAAATAGTCTCGTGAGTGACTTTCCTACGCACAACTTACTCCTACCTTAAACCTGATATTTAACTTATAATGATATACTTGTTAAAGTTTAGGCATTCCTATAATACCTAGTTCACTAAAACCTCAGACTTTCAAACGAATTGTAACACCCCACTTGGAACCCGGGTGATGATGCACAACTAATACAACTTACAACGGGAGTAAAACATAACTTTCACTAAAACTTATAACACTAAAGTACAAAACCTTATTTATTTACAATGTTCCAAGTCTAGCAACTTCTAGGTTTTCATGCCTCGCTTTCCTTCTCTTTAATCCTATGACATGTACACTTAAAACAACGCTAGTAATATACTAGCGACCTCATGTTATACAGTTTACAAACACACATTTGAAATGCATGAAACATGGGTTGTGATATTTTGGGCCTAGGGCAACCCTATGCCATTCATGACCTTTTCACAACCACCTGCAAATGGGCTTGTCAGACCACCACCCCCCCCCCCCTCGAATAGGTATGAGAGTGTCGTGATGCATATAAGGAACCATGTCTTCTTTTCAGCCAGTTCCAAAACATCCCATTAAGCATACAATGATCCTGAGACACCCCAAGAAAATCCCACATTGGTCGTGGCTATGAGAGATCCTTGGTTCATATGTAATCCAATGCCTCTTAAATCACCAACGTGTTTTGGGGCTTAATGTTAGTGGATGAGAGGAGAACTCCGCAGTTAAGCGTGCTCAGGTGGGAGCAGTTTCAGGATGGGTGACTCCTGGGAAGTATCCACCAGGGTAACCAAAAAAAATCCGTAAACTCTTGATGTGCAACTCATTGGGGCAAAGCGGACAATATTGGTGGTGAGAGGGGCTGGATGTTACTGATCCAAATATACCCCTACCGATAGTTACACATTACACCTTTCTAATTTATTACCAGTTCAGACAGGACAAGTATAAAATCACAGTTTTATAAATAAACATGATAATTCACCTGTTTAATGGTACTTAATGCTTGTTTAGAACTTGCAAGTACGATCAGGTGATACCTCAAGGTCCTGGTACTATTACATAATCCTAGGTTAGGTACTAACACACCTAACTAATTATTATTATGGTTGGATATTGGTTAACGCTACCTTGTTTAAGCATGGATGATGTGACCATGCCTAACTAAGGTTAGGTTACCCCATACCTAACCCTAATAATAATCCTAATACCTAAAAATAAGAATACTAAGCTACTAATAATAATACTAATTAACTAAACATAACTTAAACGAGAACATACCTCAAAACTATCTACTGCACGGTGATGTAGAGTTTCCTTACACATGCTCCTACTCGTATTCCAAAAATGACTAATAACAACACCCAATGGGGTGTTGTAGGTTTGGGATTCTCTTATATTAGAGTGTTCCCACTAAGAGGAAACTTATACTCTAAATGAAACTATATGTTATATTTATAGAAGGAGATAGCCTACTGAACGCCTATAATTCATTGATGTGGGATAGGAAACGTGCAGCTTGCTATCTCATGAAATGTTGATTCATATCATATGTTTTGATTTTATATTATAATATTAGTATAACTAATTCAACGGCTTAACTCGTTTTTCTCGTATAACTTTCAAATTATAACGTTCTATAAACTTACGAATATACCGCTAAGACGAGCTTATTTCTCTCTACATTTTGACCTTAGTTTAACTAAAAACAGAGTATGGTTCATATATAATATTTTTTATTATTATTACTGAACGGTCTCTTCTAACACTAAATACTTGTCTAAATCTTACATATATGAAATATAAACTTTATATTTCACACATTTTTAACTATTACATTAGGGTTTGGGGTACTACAAATAGTACAAGCTTTCCATCGATCAAAGGTGACTCCAGCCAATACTTATTTTCAAAGTTTAGTAGCCTATGATTCAGCTAAAGAGAGACGATGATGAGGAATGGTGGAGTATACTAGTTTTAACGAAATAACACAGCAAACAGTCACAAGTTTAACAACATGGGAGAAAGTTTCCTCAAAGTCAATACCATGTTTTTTACTTTAAACTTTAGCCACTAATATGGCCTTACACCTTTCTATTTCCCCTGTGGGTTTATATTTGATCTTATAATCCATTTACATCAAACTAAACTTCTACCTACATGAAGGTCAACTAATTCCTAAGTACCATTTATGTTAAGTGCTTTTGTTTCATCATTCATTGTGGCTATCCAATTAGGAACTCTGACAGCTTTACTAAAAGTTTTAGGTTCATCACCTTTATTTAATGAAGCAACAAAACATTTATTTTCATCTGAAACATAATCATTTAAATTCCTAGGTAAAACAGAACCTCTAGATGACTTTCCATGTGTCACCCCTTAGCCATGCCAAACTGTCATCACTTGATCTGGGTTTCTCTGACCTAGGGGCCTCAGATCTAGCAAGGCCATCAGAAAGAGTGTCATAAGTTCCTGGTTGCTGAGACACGCATGTCTCTAATTCACCATGTTTACCCTTTCTATTGTCATTAAGACTTTCAGATTGTTTTGTGCCTTTAGTTTTATATAAATCGAAAACATTTAGATTTGTTACATCAACATGATTTATTTCTTCAAAATTTTTGTAAAAAGTTGCTTCTTTAAAAGGAAATATCATTTCATTAAAACTTAACATCTATTGAATAAAAAAAAACATTTTTATTTTCAAGACCAAAAACTTTGTATCCCCTTTTTCAGTTGAGTAACCTAAAAATACACATTTATAAGCCTTGGTACTTAGTTTATCATATACATTAAGATTTTTACAAAATATAGACACCCAAACAATCTTACAAAATCAAGAAAGGGTTCGAAACTATACACTACTGAATAAGGAGTTCTACCACCTAGCACTGATTGAGGAGCCCTATTAATCAAATAAGCAGCAGTTTATATACAATCTAACCAATAACTAATAGGTATGTTACCTTGAAACAATAAAGTCTTAGCTACATTTAATAAATGTCTATGATTCTTTTCAACTATACCATTTTGTTGTAGTGTAAGCACAACTGCACAAGTAGTTTGATGTATAATAGCCTTAGATATGCAAAAATCAGTTACTTGATGTTTAACAAACTCAGTCACATTATCACTCTAAAACATTTTATTCTTTCCTTAATCTGAGTTTCAATTATATTAACAAATTCATGTAAATTTTCAAAAAATTCTTGATTACTTTTCATCAAACATACTGAAACTACTCTAGAGTAATCATCAACAATAGTAAGAAAGTATTTAAAACCCTCTCTATTGTTGATTCCATAAGGACCCAGACATCTAAGTGAATTAACTCCCCTAAACAAGTAGACTTATGTTCACTTAGAGGGAAAGGCTCTCTGTGTTATTTTGCCTAATTTTTAAAAGCTTTAATGGTTTGATTAGATAGATGTCCTAACCTAGCATGCCACAAGTTAACACTAGCATGAGTATTATAACACACCTTATTAGAAAAGTATGAATGACCAGAATAATATAATCCATCCACTTGACTACCAGTCATCAGGACTTTCCTTGAAATTGAGTCATGTATATAACATGTGTGTTCATCAAAACCCACATATAGTTAAGCTTTAGCAAGCTTATGTACAGAGATAAGATTAACACAGTAATCTGGAACAACTAATACATCTTGAAGTATTACATTTTTAGCAAGTTTAATGTTTCCAACTTTAGTTACTAGAGTATCAGTTTCATTTGGATGCTTAACTCTTATGTTGAATTCAGAAACATTTATACAATCAGTTAAACCAACATCATCTTTAACCATTTGTTGATTTGTCCCAGAATTCATTATCCATCCCATATTCCTTTTACTTTCGGCCCCAATTAAAAAACAATATATAGGATTATAATTGAATAAACTGTTTGCACAAAAAGGAAGACACTCACTAACTGACACATTGTAGCTTTGATAATTCTCACTAGTTTTGTCACCAATCAGACTAAACAACCTACTAATCTGATCAATAGTTAAAGTATTAACACAAACATCATAAGTATCAAATGTGGTATTATTATTCACAACTACTTTCTTGCCTTAACTATTTCTTGGTTTCATCGAAGAAGGATACCTTATTATTTCAAAACATCTAAGAAGGATACCTTATTATTTCAAAACATCCAAGAAGGATACCTTATTAGAAATTTTATTCGTGCTTTTAAACTCAAGAATTTGATTTGACCATGAAAAGAAAACCATAGATTGACCTTTTTCCCACCTTTATTGGAATTTCTATGGGATTCCTCCATAGACACAACAACAAAGGCTTCTTTGACTGATGGCAAAGTTTCTTTGACTAACAAATTAGTCCTAACACTACGAAACACATTATCAAATACCATTAGAAATTGCATAAGGTTGATCATATTATTGAAATTATTAAAATTAGTTGCAGCCTGACAAGAACAAGAAGGTAGTTGTAACATGTGATCTAATTGTCTACACATTATATTTAGTTTGTGATAATACTAGGAAACAGATGCCCTATTTTGATTAAATGTATTTATTTTTTTATACAAGTCAAAAACTATAGGCCCATCTATTTTATCATATGTTTCTTTTGATTCACCTGACACATTACATGTAAGTTTTAAAAACACATGTCCCATATATAGGTCCTCACTAAGGGAATTTAAAATCCATATTAACACAACTGAGTTACACCTATCCCGTTGTTTTGCCATCAACATACCTAACACATGGTTTGTCTATGAATCCCTACTTATTTTTAACTGCTAAAGATTAACTTTAATGCATTTGACCGGACAATGTAGTTTTCAGTCTCTTTTAGTTTAATTGTTATAATACTCAAATTTGCTGAACCACTAGCATGTAAGTATAAAGGATCACTTGCATCCAATATACTAACCAAAATTACTATTGCACCACTTGGACCCTCACCATCAGCCATGATTCCCGCCAAAAATAGATAAACAATCAAACTACAGAAACATAATCAACTACACACAAGCACAATTAGAAGGAGGATTTGTGTCCGTGTTCTAATTCATTGGTTCGCCATTCAATGTGCTAACGATGGTCTTAACACAAATGTCTGACACACACCAAGAACCAAAAAATAAAGAAAACAAAGAACAAACAACAGGTCACAAATAATCAAGATGACAGTAAGATACACAAGAAACAAAATAGTTGATAACAGTACATACAAGCATAATCAAGAGACCACACAACAACATGTAGTAGCTCAACACGGGTACCCCTAACCCGTCCAGGCACTCTAAAACAAAAAATTAATAGAGAAAGAGTAGGGAACGATCTCACCTATTGCACCCAAGTTAGGGTAACAGACAACAAGAACTAGGGTTTTTATGACCCAGTGTGCATCACCTTCACAATCTTTTTAGATCCACAAGCTAATCATTTATTAGGGTTTTCCGGACACCAGATCTACACTCGTGAGTTGAATGTAGTAATAACGCTTCTAAGATCAAACTATATCTATCAGATCCACCAAAATCCAACCCAGTTTCAACAATATCTAAAGACAATAACTACATCAAACATGAATAGATCTACCTAAAAACACAATGGATACACAAAGATTTACCCAAGAGCTAAATAGGCTTTGATACCATTTTACAAGAACAGGTATCAATGAAACAAAGATGAAAATACTTTTATTACTCATAAACAACTCCAAAAGACAACGAGAACAAAAATCAAATAATTTTTTTTCGAGTACAAAGAACACTAAATAAATGCTACAAACTGTCTTCTAAACAACCAATCCAACCACAAATAACATATCTGATTACAAGTTCTACAAACATTTAAGATGAATCTCTAACCTAATCACCTATTATAGAGATGAATGTTAACAAAAGACAAACACTTAGGGTTTTGTTAAAGAGAGTTTGAGAGATATGATAGATGACGACTGAGAGATATTTCTTCTCTCTCTTCTATTTATGCGGAAACCCTTAGTGTCATCCGCCTTTACATATATGGGCTTTGAGACGGGCTTTTGATAACGGGCTGAGTCCAAAACAATCTTTTTCCTGGGTTCATCGTGATAGAGTCCAACGTAAGCCCAGGAGCTTCCTAAGCATTCCAACTATCCTAAGCACAGCCAGCTGCCTCTTAAGCCGAGTATTGTTTTAACATGTGAAATAAAAAAATATACTCAAAACAATTTTTATAGAAGATTGTCGCAAAACAAGTACTAAATTGACTAAATAATAGTTCTTCTTTTGACATTAATACATTACTTAATGCACATGAGATTACTTAATTCACTAAATGAAGCATTAAATTATTTATAAAAAATAAAATTAAGATTTAAACTTACTTTTACTATTTTTATTTTAATAACTAAATACTATTTAAGTTAAAATAAGCTTACTAAAATACTTAAGTATATAATTTCTAAATATTTGCATAATAATAATAACAATAACACCCAAGTATAACAAATGTTTAAGACAGGTCGGATTAGATTGTGCTCTCCAAAATAGTCTCGGTGACATTTATCTTATCGCGCGAGCCAACCCGCTAGTATATTACAAGACATGTGAATATGATAGTTTTAATGATTTTTAATGGCTAAAAGGCATATTTAATGGAATGTGTTTTTTATTATTTGTGTTTCAACTTGGAATATTCTTTGTAGTTCTGATATTGAAAACATTACCCAATAGTCCAATAGGGGAGGGTTATCTTGAGAACGCTAAATATTGTGAGAACCGTGAGAACAAGTAAAAAAATCGATCAAAATCAATTTTTTTAATACAAACCCTATTATAATCAAAATACAACATTAATAAATGAATTTTCTTTCTAAATAATTCATCTTTTCTTGCAAAAACACTTTCAAATTAACTTTTTACACATGTGTAAATCAAACAGTTTACACATGCATAAACAGTAAATTTACACATGTGTAAAAACAATTTATTTTCGTATACGTTTGAATTTTTACGTGTAAATTGTGTTTTTGATATTGTATTTTAGTAATAAAGATAAGTGTAAAAAGAAATTTTGAATTTGAATGGTTTTAGATGCCGTTCTCACGGATTGCACGAAATATAGGTGTTCTCAAATTAACTTTTATTAATTAAGTTTTTAAATGTTTGATTTAAGTAACTTAATGAACTTTTTAATGGAAACAAACCATTCAACATCAATATGTGTTTGATGTGAGATTTTATTGTAATATGTAACATGTAATATTGTCAGAGATGCTATTGGATGCGTGGAGCGAGTTTCCGTTGTCACAACTAGAATAATCTTTGTTTCCCTAGGCTGCTTGATGCTGGGAATATTAGTATTTGCATTTGTCATTGATGGATCTCCATTTCGTGCAGAAGTACTTTCACTGTAAGTATATTTCCTTATTTTCTTTTCATTTTCTTCTGTTTCAGAAGTAAAACAAATGTTAGTTGACGTTAATACATGTTCACAGGTGCATGAAGGTTTTGCTAATTGACCTAAGTATCCAAGTTGTGGTTTTCTCGGTATTTATTAAATTATTTATATTTATATTTGTATATATTATATTAGTTTAATCATTATAACAATAATACATGTGCAATTGTTTCTTTTCAGGTGTGGATAGCATATAAGGAATCAAGTTGGATAAATGCTTTTGTTTGGATTCTCTTAATCATATGTTTTGGGAGGTAATACATAGTTTATATTTTGTTTTATATTGCAAAAGATATGTAATTGATGTTTACCGAGTTTTCTTTCACAGCATTGCATTGTGTGCATACGTAGCACGCGACTTGTTCTACCTCTCACCTGAACAGCCTGTTTTTCTTGTACTATTCAACAAAAGTAACAGGCAAGTACAACTAAAATCCTTAGTCGTCTGCAACTATCTTTTGTGCATGAGTCTTAATCTTAGTAGAATTACATAACTAGAGTACTTCTCTATATGCTTGTTATATTCCCATTTGAGAGTCTTGTGGGGTAGACACTGAATTAAGCCATGTAAATATATTACCTATGTGGTTGTTTGTCGTTTAATATGATTAGACACAATGTAGTTAGAGGAGGTACTGTGTAAATCAGATTAGTATCAGAGTCAACACAACGAGTTAGTGGTGATAAATAAACCTTCCTCATTGTAAACCCTAATTACAATCAATACAACAAGTTACAATCTCATACACCCAAAGGTGTTTTGGTTTGGTATCAAAGCCAACCACCACCATCGAGTCATCACCTACAACCACCGGTGCATCACCGTTCAATTCTACCAGGTCACAGCCAGACCTTGTTTTCTTCTCTATATCGTCTTATAATCAATTCCCTCAACCTTTCTGTCGGGTTGAATATTGCATCTAGGTTCAATGTTTCATAAAAACTTATAAGAGTTTTTGAGAAGTTACAACACTCTGTACTTTATGACTCTTCTTTTTGAATGAAAATTCAACCTAACAACATAGTTGAGGCTCCATTACAACACCACCCTTTGCCATACTCTAAAGAATTGCAACAGTACAAAGAAGTTCTACACTCCAAAGAGGTCCAATGTTGGGTTTGTGAAGTACTTGGTTATTGGGCTTTTGAGGTTGACATTAGAAGACATGGGCCAGGCCCGGTTTAGTTTTCTTGGTCCCTAAGTTGTTTAACCTAATTGTTCTCTATATATACCCTAGTCATGTATTGTAATCTTGTGTGCCTAGAACTTAATAATATATCGCTAGTTACAGCCCGTGGACGTAGGTTCCCCACTGGAACCGAACCACGTAAAATTCTCGTGTTCGTGTGTTGTGCTTTATATTTTCTCGTTTGTTATTGCGTGTTCGTTGTGAATCGGTTATTCCGCTGCGCCACTTAAGCCTAACAAGTGGTATCAGAGCTTTGGTTCTTTAACACGGTGAGATTTGCATGAACGATTGCGGTGGAGGCTTGGTCGGATATGGTTGTTTGTGATTACTGTTCGAAATTGGAAGGCAGGTTCGTAAGCCTTTTTTTTGTCGTGATTTGACAAAGGTTTGGAGTATTAGTTTCTTGGTCAAACATAATAGCAATTAGTTGACTTTTTTGAAACTTGCGATTAAGATTTGATAAATCTTGAAAAATCGTCATTGGCTGTTTCAAAAGTAAGTTACTGACAGTCGATAAAAGGTCTCAAGGTGCGACGGCTGGTTTAGGGTTTCGATTGGATTGAGTTTCTTTAGGATCCTGTTCGTGTTCCCGGGTATGTCTTGTGATCGAGGTCGGTAGGGTTGCTTGTGGTTGTTTGGCGTTTAGAACTTGGTTTTGTGGATGGATGTTCGTGATCCGAGGAAGGTGAGTACCGATTTATTTTAATCCTTGGCCGCATGTTTAGTTTGTTGAATTCGATTAGAGCCACTGATTAAGTTTATTCTGTAGTTGGTCGAGTTTGGGTTGCGGGCTATGTAGGATTTGTTTTCTAAGTTCGACGGGTTTGAGTGTCGGTTGATTGGTTTGTCAAGGGAACTTGGATGTGGTACTTAACGATGGTAAAACCTGTAGAAAATGGAACCAGCTGGTTTGGAATACTCTGGGTATAAGGTATTCCCGCTCGGGTGTGCTGGTGACGACATAAGTGAAAAAAAATGTTAGTGTCAAGTCATGTGAACTATTGCTAGCTAGTTAGATGATCTTTCAGTTAAGGTTTGCGTTAACTGGTCATGTGTACGGTCATAGAACCCTTGGTACCGCTTGCTTTCCATGAAAGCTCGACTGCTGTTATAACCATTTGCCTGTTAGTTGGTCTGGGACTGTGATGTTAATTCTTGTTCGGTGGTGATCAGTGATTTATATTTGAGAGGATCTTTGTATAGGTACTGGGTGAAGGTTTTCGCTGGGGAAGTATGAGTGGAGGTTCGACTAATTAGTGTCGGTTTGGCATGGGTTGGGATAACAGGGACAGTAGGAGCTGGGCGTAATTGACTTGTTGGGGCTGCATGGAGGTGTGGACATTTTCTTAGAGTCGATGTCATAGCTTAGAAATTCTACTTCTGAGAATGTGTCGGGGTTTAATACATTGGGACTCAGTGGAAGGTAGTGAGACTCTTGGGTTCGAGATTCTATTTGGCTTCATTTCTTGTTACCTACTTCAATGAAGCATTAGCGAATATGTTGTTGAAGACTTTTGAAGTGTGCAGATTGCGGCGTAACCGAAAGAAGAGAACCAACTTCCGTGTAGTAAAGTCGTGGCTCGCTGATTCGAGAGTTAAATGAGTCTAGTTTACAGCAAAGGACTATGGGACTCTAGGTAATCCGCTTGAGCGTATTCGGAGGTCTGAGCATGGACGGGATTTTTGTAACAGTGGGAGCACATGGGGTGTTCTGACACAGTCTGTAAATCGACATTAGGTTTGGAAGACCAAGGATCCGAATGAAATCTCTCCTGGGAGTTTGCTATTAGTGGAGAGTGTTCTTTCTTCTGGAGTCTCTAGAGCCGGCGATTTGAGTAAGTAGGGGTCGGTTAAGATTAAGGATGTGTGCATGGCGGGTTTTGCCATGTCTGGGTCTTTGATGACCATATTGGAGTTGTTGGGAGCTTCAATGGACCTTTCAGGTTACTAATGAGAAGGGTCGTTGTAGCTAGGTGGATACATGGACAGGTTTGGAGTTTGGTTTGTTCTTTGGGAGTTGGACCTGGAAGACTTATGTTCCTGTGTCTTTAGAGATTATTGAGTACTAGATGATCGGGTTGTTGTTTACTTGTTGGCAGGCTAGAGTTCCTCGCAAGGCCTTCAAGTGGGAGATTGTTGGGTTTGTGAAGTCCTTGGTTATTGGGCTTTTGAGGTTGACATTAGAAGACATGGGGCAGGCCCGGTTTAGTTTTCTTGGTCCCTAAGTTGTTTAACCTAATTGTTCTCTATATATACCCTAGTCATGTATTGTAATCTTGTGTGCCTAGAGCTTAATAATATATCCCTAGTTGCAGCTCGTGGACGTAGGTTCCCCACTGAAACCGAACCACATAAGATTCTCGTGTTCATGTGTCGTGCTTTATATTTTCTCGTTTTTATTGCGTGTTCGTTGTGAATTGGTTATTCCGTTGCGCCACTTAAGCCTAACAGTCCAACACTTCCCTTTGGTGCAACATTCCACCTTTGGCGACCCAAATCCATTCCTTGGCATTCACTTAATCAGTGACCACAAACATTGCTTTCACATAAACCACAACTCACATACCTTTGCATTTTCTTTGTCTCGAGCTAACTATGGTTTTTGAAAACTATAATTGAGCTAACCTTGATTACAAAGAACTTACATGGCTATATTCATGGGTCCATTCCATGTCTAGGTCGCATTGTTGCCACTGCCTCTAATTCAAGAATGGCTAGCATAACTAAACCAACTATCAATCTTGGATTGCAAATGATGCACGTGTTCATATGATCATTATATCTACTATTTGTAAAGCATCATTTGCTTATGTCTAGTGAAATACTGGACGAGAACTGTGGGACTCTCTTTCTCGAGAAATGCTCCACATACTCCCTCCAGGGAGTACACGCTTAATACATAACTTCTCACTTTGAAAATGAAAGGGTATGAACCACCACTTGCTCACCTTAGCCAGACACTAGAAATAGCATCCACACTTTCTAACATAGGTGAACTAGTAAAAGATAAATTGCTCGCATAAGGAATACAATGGTCTCCAAACTAATATCATGGTTCATCCAATCCTTTAGCATTTAATGAATTGTTTAGTCTTCTCACATAACATGACTACATGGTTCTAAAGCCCCCATAACCTACTGATGTTGTTGCCTCCTCTGCCATATCAGCACGTACTCAAACACCACAACAACTCTAAACCCTACAACAAATGACATTTTCTCTTCATTATAAACTAATGAAAACAATTCAGTCACCTTAAGCCTACTATAGTGCTCGTCCTTCACGTAGTCGTGGTCACACAAGGCGAGACCGTTGGGGTGGCAACTACGGGGGATACAACTACAACAAAAATAGAAACTAGAATGGTTTCAACAAAGGGGGGTCATGGCGCAGTGTCACACATAGTCAATACTGTTGGGAATCCGCATAAAAAATTTCTTTGGTACATGCAATACATGAGGCGTTGGACATAACCCTTCAGATTTCCAATGATGTTTGTACTTACTACAATTGTCAAAATGCCAACTATGCTAAAGTGTAATCTGAATCGGGATCCCCATAACCCAGTGCATGGTACCCAGACATAGGAGCGAACAGTCATGCAACACCCGATTTGAAAATTAGGACAATTCTTAGGCATATCATAGTAATGATTCTCTCCAAGTTGGTTATGGTAAAGGTCTTCCTATCCTTCACCATTGGTCTTTCTAATTTTTGCTATTTAAACAAAAAAATTAACAGTTCTAACAATCTTTGTTTTCCCAAAACTAAAAAAAATATATGTTAAAAAATTTGTCTGGATACTAATTATTATTATTATTTTTTTTTTTCTTTTTGAATTTCACTCTTCCTTCTTTTGTTACCCTTTGTTTGGGCCCCGTGAACATGGACTTTAATCTCTTCATATTTCATGACTTCACATACACAATAAGCTTTCCTTCAATCCATGACTTCACAGACTCAATAAACATGCTTTCTCTACTATCCAGGCATCCTAAACTATTTGGCACCAATAACTTTGTAAGACCGATCGACTCACCCACCGAATCTGAAATTCACGGGTTTTCATTAAACACGAGTGCGAAATCCACGCGTTAGAGTTTTGCAACTACAAAACAAATTATACACACACAAAAGGATACTAGAAATGCTTTTCAAATGGTTCAAATTCAATCAATACTAACACAAAGGTTTACAATCAGATCCAAATCACACAACTAAACCATAACATGTGTCTAGGGTTTGGGAAGATAGACTTATATACGGCTGCCATTGTGTGTATTATACACACGAATGGGTCACATATACACGGATGGATGATGGGACGAATGGGTTTCTAAGAACACTCATTCATCCTTATGGTTCACATGAATGGCTCTGCTATTCATGTATTCAGTACCTATTTGTCCAAACCAAAAGACCAAAATACCCCTAGGGTATTAAACATGATAAACAACATACAAAAAACGTATAAACAACTATACCAGGCTAGGGACATGATAGCTAAATGTACTAACAGGCTTGATCATCCACATCATCATCTTTTTCAATTTATGCTTTCTAGTTGTTCTCTTCCTATCTTAGATAAACAAACATATACCATGTATTACATGTCCTGTAGATAAATCTAGTGAATTACACTTATCCAAGTGAAAAAAACGGCTTCATTGAGTGTCGTCACCATCTTGTCCTTGAAAGTTGAAATTGTTCTCACTTTTTTCGCCTAATCTTCTGTTCCCTGGCATTTATCGCACTTTTATTTTGACATTGTTGTCTGTCTAATCAACCACATGTCATCTTGGACATCCCGTAGAAATTCTCCATTTTGAATATCTTTTCCACAAAAGTCCTGACTACTCATTTCTTTTTGTTTGGGAGTCAGTTCATTCTACATCTCCAAGCATACAATCCTCACAAATGGATTTTCGCTCCACCTCATATGTCTTTCTAGGGTATAGTCCTAATATTATGGGTATCGATATCTTGATCTCATAATGTATCGCATCTATATTGCTTGACATGTTAGATTTCTCAAACATAACTTTCCTTTTCAAACTACTACTCAATGTCTCTCCTTCATGCTTTAATTTCAATATATACATATCCGTCTCAGACTTCGTACTTTTCACTGATTATAACCCTTCCGAGTCTTCACAGCCACAATCACTGATGCACTATTCTGCTACAAGTTCTTCCACACACTCACCTACTCCTTATACACTTAACGATCCTCACTCACCATTTACGCACGATCCCTCTAGTTCTTCATCCAACACACAAACACAATCTGCTACATCTAATCCTTTTCCATGTTAATGACGCCCCTAACCTACATCAAAATCCTAAACATCATGTTCCCTATATAGCCCATCTGCCAATTAAGCTTCAGTATCTTACAAAATTTTTGTCGAACCCACATCATTTACCATTGTTAATAAACATCCAGAGTGTTGTCAAGCTACAACTGAGGAATATCCAGTCTTAGTAAAAACGACACCCAGACTCTTGTACAAACTCTTCTAAACACTAATCTTATTGGTTGTAAGTGGGTTTGTACGATAAATAAAGATAAATGTGGTACTGTTACACACCTACAAGGCTCATTTTGTTGCAAAAGTTTTTCAACAACAGAATGGCACTGGTTCTAATGAGACTTTTAGTCCGGTTGTCAAGAGCACAACCATCCAAGTGATCCTTTCAATTGATGTCACAAAATAGTTGCCACGTCATTAACTTAACATTCAAAATGCCTTCCTAGATGGGGATCTCATGGAGACGATCTTCTTAAACCGACCATAAGGTTGTAAAGTATCTAGATCATGTTTGTCTCCTACACAAATATCTTTACGTACTAAACAAGCTCTATGTGCATGGTTCTTCGTATATCACAAGCTATTCACAACCTATGGTTTTTGGGCTAACAAGTTGATCCATCTTTTTTTTACCTATATCCTGGTCCATTTGGATAATATCATTGTTACCATAACAACAGCTCTACCGTTAATCATTTTTTTGGTTACTTAGCAATGATTGTGTTGTTTAGGACCTTGGTACCCTTGATTACGTTGTAGGGATTGATCTAGTTTCCCAAGGAAAAAACATTATTTTTTCCCAAAAGAAGCACAACTCTATCATTCTACAACGTATTTTATTCACTAACTATAAGTCGGTGCCCTCACCAATGAGCATATCACACCCGTTATCTCATGGGGACAATCCCATGTTATCAGATCCAACTAAGTATCATAAATTGGTTGGAGTCCTTCAATATGTCACCTTATCTTGACATGCATGCTTATAAAGAGACCAGCTAGTCTGTTGCAAAAAGCATCCTTCATTATCTAAAAGGAACGATGAATACGGACTAGCCATTCATCATTATTCTGTTTAACGTTTACAAGCTTTTATTGATGCTAAAGCGCAACACTCATCCCCCCCCCCCCCCCCCCATGTTCTTTGTATGATGCTGACCAAGCTACCTGCCCGGTTGACAATCCATCCACTAGATACTAATCAACCAAAACCTCTTTTTGTGTGAGAGATTACATATATTAATCTCAGTTACGCAATACCCACTCCAACTATATTTACATAATACCATCCCTAACCCATTCTAAGTACATTGTGTCTAATATTCCCTAACAAGCTAATGTCGGGTAACGACCTGAAGCTTAGATCGTAGAAATGTAAATTAATGAGTAGGTAGAAGCTTTGTAAATATTGTAGTTTGGGTTTACAATGATGTAACACAAAAATTTACAATCTCACACATAAAAATATGTAGTTTGGGTTTACATGATACTCTAAGTATTTCTTTATATATATGAATTGTTCTCAATATCTGTTTCTAATATATATTGAATCTTTACAGATATTTGATGTTGAGTGATCCATTGTTGATGGAGCATGGTAGTGTGTGAGTAGCATATGCAACATTTGTTTTTGAGAAATGATAGATTATTGTAAATAAGGGCTCTCATTTTGCCTATTGATAATCCATAAACACCTACATTACATGTGATGTATTTATATTATTTCAGCATATTTCTTCTTTGCAAGTAAATTATATTTTGGACTCTTTGGTTTGGTCAAAGTTAGAGGTTAATTCCATGCTAAAACTATTTAGACCTTTTTCTTACACGCTCACTAGAATATTTGATTTTTTTTTTTGTCCGTTAAATTACAAAAACATGAAACATGTTTAGCTTGAGTTTGCCAAGTCAATTAAATGACAAAGACATGAAGGGGTTTAAGTCAAGCTATATACTTTCATTAAAACAATATTTTTGAACAGATTTTTAAAAAAAATATACAAAAAAAAAAAAGCAAAATAACAAACCCGTCCCCTACCCCATCTTTCACCCTATGTCATACTCATACCCTCACTCCCTTCTGCATTCACTCTGTTTAGCAATACTATCATCGATGACCTTTCAAAACTCAACACCATGACCATGAAAACTTGTAGCTTTTGCTAAAGAGCCTTTTCGATGTGTCTTAAGACGTGAGAATGCTATTTTTGCAAAACAAATGCACTTATATAAACATAATATGTAAGTCTAAGGCGAAATAAGATTTCTCTAAACATGGATATTTCATTTAACATAACATTTTACGAAATTTCAAAATCATCAATAGGTTTAAAAAAAAGATATATATGTACCTCCATTTTCCTTCTTATTTGTATTTAGTACAATGCATAATCTTATGTTATGCCCAAGATATTCTTTGGAAAACTATTATAGCATTCAGTTGCGTACAAAAGCAATAAAAATGAGTAGTGTTATTATCTTATCAAAGTATATATCATAAACTTTAATCAAGTTGTGTCATGCCATATCCAATCACAACAATGTAACTCAGGTACAAGGCCAAGTTTAAATGGCATAGCAAAATTTGTACCAATAAATTTGGATAATTCCAATAGCTTAGGAACTTGTAGGAAAACTACCACATCAAATAAAACAAAATTTTTATCACTACTAGAAAAAACACCTTTCTTGACACGCATTGCATGTCAAGAAAGGGGTCTGATGACACAAAAAAGAGTGTCAATGATGTCGGTGTCATAAATTTAACATGACATGCACGCGCGTGTCATATTTTAATGACACGCATTAATGACACACTTTCATGACAACAGATGTATCCTCTAGCTGCAATGCTTATGTTATAAATTGCAATTAATATGCTTTATCTTCTGCCCAAACTTAACACATGGCCTTGCACTCTAGATAATGTATATTTTTACTTACCTGCAAATGTTTGTGATGGTAATGATGAAACGGGAACTCAGAGAGAATCCACACAGAAATGGATATGCAAGTGTGGTTAGGGTTAAGGTAGCAGATGGGTTGGCAGAGTTAAAGGAATTCAGATATGAGAGAATGGTGAGGAGATGGGTTAGGGTTTTTTTCTTTTGATTTTGGGATTTGGTTAGGGTTAAGCCATCGTCTTTGTTGATTTTGAGTGGATTTCGTCTGAAACTTGTTTTGGTCGGCTATGATTTTGAGGGCTTTTAGGAGAAGAAGGGTTAGAAGATTTGGGATTTTTGGAGGGAACACTTTGGGATTGGGATATTTGGAAAGGGCGGGAGAGTGTGAAAGGGAAATTTAATTTTTGGGGACAAAAGGTCATGACATACAATCTTTGGTAGTGTCATGTTTTTTTACTTTTTGACATTAAATTCTTGACACATAAAAATACGCGTCATAAATTTATTAGATTTTTTAAAATATGACATTTTTTTATGACATACGCTTTTTAATGTCATAAAAAGGGTGTGTGTCATTGTTTCTATGTCAAGGAAGACATATTTTCTAGTAGTGTATATACTTAAAATGGCAGATTCAGACAGATAACGGCTCTCGAAGTGTGGTTCCACTTCCCAGGATTTATGACAGATTCAGACACAGCACACGCATCGAACATACTCAGGCGTTCACCGACAGAAACGAGACTATCAATATATAATCCCCAAAAAACAAACAGGTAGATGAGTCTTACGATGACCTTTGCACCTCAAGAAGGTAGTATGACACGAGCATCACTGATAAGTCTACCCCGAATTATCTTTCGGAATACGATCCAGCGCTATAGCAAGGTGTAACATCGCAAAATTTTCCCCAAAATTTTAATACATAAAAAGCCCTTATATATATATATATATATTTTTTTTTATTACACCTTTATCATTAATATTATACAAATGTGCCTAAGTCTTTATTTATCCTAACTCACAACTTATATACATACATAAATGTATATAAATAATAATAATAATATGATTCTAAATTCTTTTTTTTCACATACAAGATTTTTTTTTTTAAATAAAGCCTTGAGTCAAATAGTCAAAGTCCTAGTCAAAGTCTTAGTCAAATAGTCAAAGTCTTAGTCAAATAGTCAATTCTTCATAAAACCTTACTTTATGGTGTTGACCAATTTTAATGGCTAATTGACTCCAAAACTAGTATAAAAACCCACCTATGACCCATTATACTTTGCACCTCTAAATCGATTGTTTCAATCCGATTAAACTTTCCCTCATACCTTTCTTCTATAGTCTAGGGGTGTTCAACGAATCGAATAACGAATTTTCGAATTATTCGAATCGAATTATTCGAATTTTTAATATTTTTACCTGAATTCGTATTCGATTCGTATTCGTTTAAAATTCAATTTATTCGATTCGTATTCGATTCGAATAAGAAACTCGAATTCGAATCGAATTCGAATAAATTCGATTTAGTTCAAATTCACCTTAAATAACAAATTGTTTTACTTTTAGTTTTAAAACTAATACAAACTCATTATTTTTAACATATAAAATACAAATCTACAAAATTGATAAACAACAATATGTCAAATACGAGAATAGTAAAAATAGTAGAGAGTATAGTTTTATAGAGTTTTGTGATATATAAGGTAAATATATAAAACATGGTTATGCTAAAAGTTATAGACACTATGGGTTCTTAGAGTTTGACCAAAATTTAGAAGTTTTTTTTTTCCAATGTGTATACTTGTGTATATAATAATGTGTATATGTGTATATATATTTAAAAAATATACATGTACAATTTTTTATTCGAATTTCGAATCGAATCGAATTTAAAATCATAAATTCGTATTCGATTCGTATTCGATTTACTGGACTCGAATTCGAATCGAATCGAATTCGAATTCTTAATAATCGAATCGAATTCTTGGTAATCGAATCGAACTAAATCGAATTTCGAATTTTTCGAATTCGAATCGAATTCTGAACACCCCTACTATAGTCTATTACTTCTACAATTGAAGCTTTGATTATAAGCTCTTGTAATTGGCGAATTGGAAGCTTGATATTCTTTCTTTTTCGTTTTCTTCAATTTGGACTAGCTACGTTGTTGAGTCTTTGGGATTCGCCTCGCATACATTCACAACACATTATTCTATTTTTTTTACGAGACATAACATTTTGCTAAGGTGAGTTTTACATAGCCCCTTTTCTATTTATCACCATTTTTGGGGTGAAACATGTTACAACATCATTTATGCAATTCAATCATTAATGTGTCTATGTGTTTTCTATGTTGCATTATGTCTTGAGCATGATTAGAGTAAGCACCATTCTAGCATAATCATTAACATTGATCAAGCCGACGGTATACATTGATAGATCTATTGGACTGACAATCCCACCCGGATACGTGCCTCCTACAAAGGTTGCGTGGGTGTTTGTTATCGTAT
The DNA here is from genome assembly GCA_028751855.1 of Ambrosia trifida. Lineage (NCBI taxonomy): Eukaryota > Viridiplantae > Streptophyta > Magnoliopsida > Asterales > Asteraceae > Ambrosia > Ambrosia trifida. Next base: position 109,805,864 of record CM054123.1, on the reverse strand, counting down.
AACATATTCAAGTGGACCATGAGCGTATGGTATGTATCATATTATAACAGTCATCAGGGTTGATTATGCACTCGATTTATTTCTAATATGTTCTCACATATGGACTAGATTGACATGACACATGAATTGCACATCATTTTTATTCTATTATCAAAAACCTATGTAATTCTCACCAACTTTTGTTGACCCAAAACATTTTCAACTTAACATGTTTCAGGTTCTATTTGCTTGAAGATTTGATTTGATGCTTGAAGATATGTGTATAGTTTTATTCAATTTGATGTACAAATTCTAGAACAATTGTATGTAATACATTTAAATTATATAATGAGGATTTATTATTCACCATGAGCTACTGAACAATCATCAATACGTGACATCCCGATGTTTACGCCATCGGTTGGGGTGTTACACAAGGGGTGTTGAACCACACGTGAACACTCAATACATCGAGCAGTGGCTTCCCATGGATTAATCGTATGCACTTCCGAGTGAGTCCATAGCCAAACGCAGACTGAGGCTTGGTTTTCCACTTCACGTCGTAATCATAACACTGGCAAACACTGCCTCGGTCGTGATCAGTGGCCGAAATTTTTTACATCATCGAAATTAGAAAAACCCTATGACTTGCAGATGTGCGATACGGCTGGCTGATTTCGCAATCAGTCCACAACTACATAGGAACAACCAACACTTCAATTCAGATAGGGCTATCGAGCCTCCTAGATAAAGATGATCAAGCCTCTTAACTCAGCAAGGTAGAACATGTCCTCAAATTGGAGAAGAAACACCCGGTCCTTGAAGACAACTTGGGCATGAGTTAGATCGAGAATGACTTACTCACAATAACAACACAGCAGCACATGGGCCACGAGTCTCATAACTGATCCACATAGGGTCCCGTGGTCAAAACACACTGGTTTTGCAGGGGCACACCCAAGGCCTTCACTAGGATCCGGGTATAACATTCCACGCATCGTACCCGACATTCACCACTTCGGTAGGTCGTGTATCCTCGTACGTCCGCTCCTTTGGAAGAACATTGTGGCGAATGCATTGAACTCCTACACAAGGAAGCTTTCGTCTCCCGTCCCTATCCAATGCGAGGGTATACGTCAGATTACTCATATAAACAGGCGTTCGAGCCCTTCCGTGTTTGAGCCTTAGTGGTAATGTCGAAGAAAGCACATTGTGTTTGCTAGGATCGAAATCAAGGTATATCAATAAGACCTCCCTTTTTAACCCATTAGCCAATCAAAAGCTAAGTCTAGACCTATAGAACAAGGACAAACAAGACAAGGAATGATCACCAACCCCGACCCTAGCGCCCACCAAGGTTACCGTGGCCCCCAAATTATTATTACGTGTGCACCCGTAATGATAATCTGCGTTGCTAGGTAATCTCTGTGCCCGCTAGTTTCGAGCTTCCTGATCCAAAAACAAAGGATTCATACAACAAAAGACCTAGACTAGCTCCGCCTTAACAACATAGACAACATGGCGACATCCATTAGAGCAATAGAGGTTAGTCCTTTCGATCATCCCGTCCATGGGTAAGCGAGTGAATTCATCGTAGACCACAACGTCCTTCCTACTTGCTGGTACCCGGCGATCGATGCAAGAGTGCGGACTTAGGTTAAACGTGACACAACATTCTCACAGGCAAATATCTGTACTACTTATATCCATTAACTAGCCCTAGTTAGAAAATCAGATCTCTACACAACATAAATATTCCTATCCTTATTTTCTAGCATTTCATATATTGACACACATGACTAGTCAGTCGGAATTTCCCCTGGTACCACCCATGTACAATTTTCTTTCTTTTTTAAAAATATTTCGTTGTGTTTTAGTTTTGAAAACTTTTGTTTTCGAGCCGAAACCGGTTATAGTCTAGATTTTTCAAAAATACTAGTTTGCTATAACATTGGCTCTAATACCACTTCTGTCACACCACGCCAATGGCGGAAACACGTGGCGCAACACTCGAAAGCATATCAAATTCAAGATTAACACAAACTATATTAATTTAGAAAAGATCAATTCATTAAGATGTCAAAAAGAGTACCTTTTCATAAACATTACATAAAACAACATACATGAAGTTTAAACATGGGTTTTCCGTCTATGTCCCAACCCAATGGCGAATATAATTGAAACCCCTGACCAGTATTCGACATCCCAAATTCCACCGTGACCCGTCACCAAACCACCGGAAATCATCACCAACAACCCACCATCAGTCCTTCACGACAGCAACACAATCGACCACCACTACCATACGAGCCACAAAAAAACCACCGCCTAACAGCTGCAGCCGGACCGAAAAAACCCACAACTCGACCCGACCGAACCCCAAACGACAGCAACCACTGATCGAAATCTCCACAACCACCATAACCCGCACAAACCCTCGAAACCACAACCCAGTACCTACCCGTGAACCAATCCCTTTCCTGTCGGACCATACCATCACTAACAATCGAAAACCTAGTTCACCCCGACACCACCTGCAACGATCCATCTTCCATCATCCTCTGCTCGTGAGTCCAACTCTACCAACCCTTCTAAGACCACGAGAACCACCACCACTCGTCGCCTACAACCCATCGTCTTCACAGTCACCATCATAGTCTCCCCCCCCTTATGTGGGTCCAACACAGCGCCGCCACCACTGAAGTAGGTGGTGGCCGGCCGTTCCGTTAACAGAAAGAGAGAGAGTGAGAGAGTAAGATGAGAGGGAAGCGTATAGATAGTGTAGAGATAGGAAATTAGGGTTTGGGGTGTTTGTGGCTGCACAAAAGTGAAGAAGGAAGAAGAAAGATGGCTTTTTATACTTAGGGTTTGAGTTAGGTAGGTTGGCACCGCGTATCAAACCCGTATTAATGTATCGCGTCTCGGTTTTATTTTTGGTTTGAAAACATGTCATAAAAACTATTCGGTTATGTTCGTAATTAAAAACACAACTAAACCGAGCAATTTAGTTATTATTTTCGTCACCCGACGCATGAAATCAGAACACGCGTTAAATTCGCGTTAATCGATTCGGTCGTGCTATCCTCTAATTAAACGACCCGTTTACTTTCGAAACTTAATAAATGACATTATTTACAATAAATAATTATTCCGAAAGTTCGATAATGGTTAAAACTACGCATTTTGACGTCCGATTCCCACGTCAGTTCTTCTCCGCGTTCTCCGAAACGCTGCATTTTTTGCCGTTTACCGCGCCGATTTCACATCCGATCGCATCAATAGTAAATACGTGTTGTATTTACATATATTAGCCTTATGTTAGTCCACTTTGACAAATTTTTACTGATGTCAGTTCGTTAACGTTAAACACGCGAAGCCTTTCTTTAAAGGCATAAAGGCGTCTACGAACTTTGGGAAGACATCGTAGGACTCATAATGGCTCAATTAATCCAAATTAACCTTAAACGAGGTTAATTACTTCGAAAGCACGATTAAGATTACTTAAACGTTGTACGGAATTTGCCGTTTGTCACATTATAGCATCAACAGACTCCACTTAACTGTTTATCAATTATGATAAAAAAAAAATGATAATCATCAGTCACCAAGTTGCATCAACACGCTTAATGATCAAAATGGAATTGTCCCAAAACATGTTACTTATAATACGCAACAAAGTTGGTTGTCAAAATTGGGCAGGCTCGAAACATGTAATATATGTCAATATTGGTTGGTTTATTTACATGGAAAATCACTAAAATGAAATTTTGAGTGGTCAAATTTAACAAATTGAATATGGGACGTATTATCTCTATAACGTCAACTGATCAATAAGACAATTTGAAAATTGATTAAGGGCATGAACTAATAGCCTATCAGTGAGCAATGTTAACTTGATTTTCACGTACATCCATTTCTTCAACCCTTCCTCTACAAATCCCTTCTCCTCACATCAACATCCTGGAAATTAACCATAAAATTACAACCATTAAACCCCTTGTTCGATTATCAAGACTTATGGTAACAGAAGAACTCACGAGTTGCCATAGTCATCTCCAACATTACAACCATTACCATTCACATGTCGCCTAAAACAAATCAAAACTAGAGAAACTAGGCTTGGATCATAATATTATAGAATTACATTATGTTTTATTCATCTTTGCAGAAACCATTCTATTCCCCACTTTCAATACTTTGAAAAAGCACATAACCCAATGTTCTGAAACCTGGATCGGACCGGGAATCAGGACCTAAGTCGATCCAATTCAAGGTATTGGACCGCTGGGATGAGAACCGGATTTTGATTAAAAATTTCCCATTTCACTCTATTAACTTTTATATTATTTAAGATTTCATACGATTCTTACCTCGGTCTGCATCTAAAAATATTGACAAATACCATTTGTGCACTTTAGTCAATACTTATCGGTAAGGTTGCAAACGAACATGAACAATGTCTTGTTTGTGTTCGTTTGTTAAGAAAATTATGTGTTCACGAACAATTCATGAACACTTACCAAACGAGATTTTTTGTTTGTGTTCATTTGTTAAGAAAACATTCATGTTCGTGTTCGTTTGTTAATTTTATTCATGAACACAAATGAACACAAACAAGTGTTCATGAACACAAGAAGTGTTCATGAACAGAAACAAACACAAACAGAGATATATTAACTTTCGAATAAGATCGAATTCACATATATTAAGAAATTAACCAGATCCACTCAAAATATAACCTAATTTTACAAGCATACTTAGTACTTAACATAATATTGATAAACATATTAAAGATTTTTTTTTTAACGGCCAACGAATCAATTTCCGAGCACTCTCGGGCGCCCTTTTGGCGAATCAGGTACTCGAGAGTACCCGGGCCACCAATTGCCACCAATTCCCGGGAAAACCCGACCACTCACCCGCCCGAAGGCACGACAGTGAAATAATCAGTAAAACCGGTCAGGGTCAGGACTCGAGCCCAAGCCAATGGCCGGGTCATCCCTCATTTCCCATCCACCAATGTCCTCCAAATGTAGCTAGTGGAAATTGAACCCAAGCCTCCCATAGAAAACTTTAGGCCCTCAACTAATTGGGCTACAAGCGTTGGACACATAATAAAGATATTGTATCAAAAAAACTAAGCTCTCACCTTAACCTTGAATTCTTCATTAGTTATTTATTTAAACTTAAAATCTTCATTAATTATTTATTTAATAATTATACTAAAAGTAGGGTTTGTTGACCTCATATAGCCATATGCTTAACTCACATAAATTATTTATTTATTTATTTATTTGGGTAAAATAAATACAAATTAAAAAATATATAAAATAAAATTATAAAAATTAAACACTCCATTAAATTATCGAACACAAACAGACATGTTACTAAACGTTCACAAACATAAACGAGCGAATGTGGCCTTGTTCATGTTGGTTTGTTTAACTAAACGAACAAAAAAAAATTTCTCGTGTTGGTTCATTTACTAAACGAACGAAGATAAAGAGCGATGAAATTATGAATGAAAGATGAAATTGGTAAAATGATAGAAACAAAATGAGAAAGTTAATAATAATATTCTAAAGGAATAATGGAAATAAATAATCCCAACTATTCACTATTGGCCAATAACAGTCCCAACTACGAAAATCACCAATATTGGTCCCAACTTTTGACATATTGGAAACCAATGGACCCAAACTAACGGAGGCTAACTCCGTTAGTGTGATGCTGACGTGGCATGCCACGTAGGATCATTTTGCCACGTAGGATGCCACATAGGATTATTTTGCCACGTGGCATGCCACATAGGATGCCACGTATGATCATGTTGCCACCTAGGCATGCCACGTCAGCATCACACTAACGGAGTTAGCCTCCGTTAGTTTGGGTCCATTGGTTTCCAATATGTCGAAAGTTGAGACCAATATTGGTAATTTTCGTAGTTGGCACTGTTATTGGCCAATAGTCAATAGTTGGAATTATTTATTTTCATTTTTCCTATTCTAAAAAAGAAACCTGCTTGAGTTTCCTATAAGAAGGGTCGGGTCGATTCCCACATAATTTACGATTCATTCCATTCATCAGAAGAAAACAAAAACAGACTTTGGTTCTCGGATCCATCCATCCATCCATCAAAGCGATTTCCAACAACAGCCGTTTGAGATTTTGGTTTTAAGAAAGCCATCTTTTGTTATTGTATTGTATTGTTTGGGTTTGGATTTTGGTTAATTATTAATAATAATTTAATATAGTAGAGGAAAATGGTGTCTGCAAATAGGGAGATGGTGGTGTATTGCTTTGATACACTTGTTGCTCATTACAATGATCAACAAGCCCCCCCTCCTGCTTTTCATCAGGCTCAACAGTATTAATACTTTCTCTTTCTCTATACTTAATGTTTTGGGATATTTAGCTTTTGCATTACTATATGTCTGTCCTTGTTCTGTTTTATCTTGGTTACTGGATATGCTTCAGCTTCATCAGGGGCCTTTGGATATCATTTATATATTATAGGCTGCTGACTTATTTTAGGTTAATTTGAATTGAATGCAATCAAATTAAATGAGTAAGTACATTGCCATTGTCTTCTTAAACAGGTTGTGCTAAACGTACCCCTCTCCCATCCCATCTTTATTTTATTGAATGTACCCCCCTTGTCAAATCAGTCATTGACACGCTGTATAAAAGGCGGACTTTACTTATATGGGTTGTATAAAAGGTGAAAATCGTATGCTACACTTTTTTTTAAAAAAAAGTTGCAATCAATCAAGTCGGGACCATGGCCGGCCCAATGTTTTCGAAGGCCCTATGCAAACTACAATGTCCGCCCCTTTGAATTTGTATAATTCACAAAAAAAAAAAAAAAAAATGCCTCTGCGGCGGTTGGGTTGAGAAACCAGATGAACATTATAGCCTATTTTAGAGTAGGTAGGCACGCCCGATGTGCTGAAGCTTTTGATATCCAATTATCCATGATGATATCATTGGGCTTAAGCTGCAGGCCCTGGTTCCTTTCCTTTCTCTGTATGCCAAATGAGTAGACAATTTTTTTTTAGATTGAGGGCCCCTAGGCCCTTGCCTAGACTTACAAGCCGCCACGTCCCTTAAATAGTGTATCTTGGCGGCGAACGGAGTATTTTTATTGATTTACAATTCACGTTTTATATGTTTATTTTAAACTTTAGATCGTCTGTATGGGGTTCCTAAACCATTTATATATGTGAATGTGATTACAGCCCATTATTTGTGACTTGGAAGAAAGTGGTAAACGGTTATGAACCCCGTTTACGTGGGTGCATAGGGACACTTTCTGCTCGTGATATAGTGAATGGTTTCAAGGATTATGCTTTGACAAGGTTAGTACTCTACTCTATGAACTAAAAAGATGTTAATTAGAACTGGACCTATACAGAGAGTATTAGCATGTGCAAATCGAGAAATGGTCCAAAAAAAAAGGTGCTAAGGAATCATTACGCTTCTTTTTTTGCAAGGCAAAAATTCATATAAATCAGTCTGAAGTTTAAAGATGTTCAGTTACTTATAACAGGCAGGTTGTTACACTAAATAAATAAAGACAGAGAACATTATATGTTGGCAATACTATTACTTTGCATGGTTCGGTGTGATGACGTTTTCCTATTCGTTTGTTTAATGATTGTTTGTTACAACTTACAAGAAATTGAATTTGTTTTACTAACGAATGGGTAGGGTAAATATGACATGTTTAGTGTTTTGAAACTTGTAGAAGGATTTATATGAATTTCTGATCATTTTTTTTAATGTTTTTATTTTTTAATTGCAATATTCTTTGAATTATTATTTAAAGTATATATATATTGTATGATTATTTCTATGGATGTTTTTCTTTTGAAGTGCTCTGAGGGATCATCGGTTTCCTCCAATACAAGCTAAAGAGTTACCCTTGTTGCAATGTACAGTCTCAATTCTTACTAATTATGAAGATGCTGCTAACTATCTCGATTGGGAGGTAAGCTTTTTATTTATATTTTGTTCAAGTCGAACCTTGTTACTTTCTATTATTACATGATGATGTTTCTTCAATCATTTAAGGTCATGTATATGTAACATGAAATATACTACTAAATTAGTTGTTTATATTAAAATGACATGGTATTAGTTTTATTATATATATCAAATATATTCATTCATTCTCAATTGAAATTGGGACCGAATGTTTCAATCAATTGAAATGCGTATATTAAAAAATAGCTAAAAAGGAACAGACATTAAGTCGCCTAGCCTAAAGTGTATTTTGTTATGCGAAATATTGTAATGTAATTTTTCTGATACAAGTAGATCAAATAAATGTTTTGAGTGAACGCGACTGACTACCTGTACCAAAATACTTACCCATTTTGGATACCAATGCCTTTTTTTCTGAATTGCAGGTTGGAAAGCATGGTATAATTATTGAATTCACTGATCCTGACTATAATAATACCAAGCGAAGTGCAACATACCTACCTGACGTTGCTGCTCAAGAAGGTTCGGTTTTGTTGCTTCTTAAAATGGATCTTTTGTACCTAAAATAACAATACTCATATCTCAAATGGGACAGCATACTGTGTTTTACGTTACACTTGGTTGTGTTTTGTTCTCCAGGCTGGACAACAATCGAAGCAATCGACTCATTGATGAGGAAAGCCGGTTATAGAGGTACCATTACTGACTCCGTGAGGAACCGCATTCGACTCACTCGCTACCAAAGCACATTGTTCACTATGCACTACAATGACTATGTTAACTATGTGACAACGACAAGGGGCGTGGCCCCGTCTGTTACTGGCCTTAAAGCCTCCTAATAAGCTACCTATTAACATCGACTTCCCAAAACTTATTATGGGTTGGTTCAATAGTTGTTTCAAAGGATTTAGGTTTCTGGTTGGTCCATTTATGCTTTCAAGTTGCTGCTGTGACATTGCTCTCTTCTAATTTGGTTAATAATAAAATCTATGATGATTCATGATATCAGGTGTTTGTAATAATATAATATTATTTAAATTAGGGATGTTTATGGTTCGTTTTAAACCATCCTAATTCGTCATTGGTTTGGTTTTTAGTGTTTAAAAATTTACAACTTAAAATACTGTTTATAAACAATTTATTACTAATTTTTCTATATCAAACCCCTCTCTCTCTCATATGTGAAGCTTTGCGCCTAGGCTTTGGGAGCATAAAAGCCTAGTGCCCTGCGCTTTTTTTATACCAAGTGATCAAAGTTTACTGGTTTATGAACCAAATTGGAAAGTTCATGTTAACTACGATAACATTGGTGTTCATCCTGCTTTATCTTAAGTTACATTATTCAAGAATTTGTGTTTTTCACCTGTCACAGTTATGACGTATGAAAAGTCTACGTATAGTGTCAGCTTGTTTGCAAGCTTAAAATACATTCAATTGTTCTTACATTTTTAAGGCTCATCAAGTACAACTGTGAAAACAAACCAAACTGTTTCTGGTTATTTTATTATCGGTATGCGATGATTTAAAAAAACGTCAAAATAGAGGCCCCATAAGCGCAAACCGTAAAATCGAATTTGAACAACGAGACTTGCTTTGATATATACTCTGCAATGGTTTAACCTAAAATTCGTCAAAACTAGACTGCAAACACCTATGCTAGCCGTTTATGTAAGTAAAGCAGAGGTGATGAAAGATGGTAGAATGATAGGCGTAATCAAGTTGGAAAATGTTCATATAATCTGTAAAACTTAACCCATTCAACTCAAAGCCAATGTTTGCTATATATGTCAAAAGTAGAAGTGACAAAACATGGTAAAACGAGAGTGGCAATATAAAAAGGGTTCTAGGTTTCATACACCCTGTGACATCAGATTCTGGAGGTGTGACATCACATTCTGGGGTATGTGTCATCCTGCTATTGGTGCTTGATGTGGACCAGGGTGTATCATTCCTAATTAAGGGGTGTATGGTTCCAAAATTCCTATAAAAAATATGGTTGTAAAAATCCAACCTAGCCTCCAAAATTAATCGTTAGTCGGAGGTTCACTGAGTTATCACCGATTAACCGCTAGTCGGTGGTTGTCTGGCGATTCCAACCAAAATTTATAATTTTTTGTCAGATTCTAGCCAAAACCTATAAATTTTGACGATTAATCTTAGATATTTAAAGATCAGTCGATGAAAGGGTTAAAGCAAACACCTACCTATATTGGCCATTTATGTCAAAGCAGATGCGACAAAACATTGTAAAGTAAGATTGGCGAAATTAAGATAGAATTGTGCATACAATACCATAAAACACAAACAAACCGTTCAACTTAAGACTGATTAAATTGAAGATTAAAACATTAGTCAGAATCATCATGTCTTCTTTTACCCTTGTCCTTTTTGTGCTTCCTCTTGTCATCCGAGTAGTCACGACGAGCATGGTGCCTTTTTTCTCTTCGTTCATGTTTACGTTCTTCTCGTTTTTCATATTTTTCTTGTTTTCTTTCTTCCCGCCTTGCTTTCTTTCGGGTACTTTCATCTTCTGAATCTTCCTTCACATCTACTGCTGCAGATACATCCGTGTTTTTTGGCACATCTGTTGTCATAGTAACAACAGTGGGAGGTAGAGAACTCGATCCTTCCCACGCTTTAGGTGCTCTGCAGTTAATATAAAAGATGTTAATATCAGGTGTGAACTGAAACCTTATCTAAAAGGGCAAACCCGGTGCACAGCAACCAACAATCAAAACTAAAATCAGTTTAAATGAGGGAGGATGTTTGCAAAAAATAAAATCTGTGCTTGCTAACTGTATGTCTGTCTGTCTGTCTACTTTGCACGTTATTTGAAGCTGGTTGCTAAAAACTACTGGTAAAACATTTATTTGCACAGTTTGCCCAACCAACAAAAGTTTGACATGATATAACTACTTATACCATTTATAGAAAATAGACTCAACCCACCCACACCTCTGGTACCAAGCTCACACCAAATAAGTGAAACTCAAATTGAGTCCAAGAATCTTACTTAGCAAAACCAAGACCTTGAACATGAGCCGCCTCAGCATGTCCAGCCCCCAAGTCTTCTGCAGTCGAGCCCCGTTTCACAAGTTCAGAAAACTCATGTTTATCAAGTCTATTAGTTTGAGGTTTTGTAGAACGTTTAGGAGCTAAACCCAAAGCTTCCCTCATAGCCTGTTCTTCTTCTTCCTTAATCCTTCTTATTTCTTCTTTAGCAGCCTCCATATCCGCCTGTTTGCCTTTTTTATCTCTAGCATACCAGTGTAAATCCTTTCCTGTTGAACACATAATAACGAAGAAAACCCTTATAAAATAAGGAAGCCAAGGACAATCAGTTCAGTTACTCAGATTAGAAGACTATATATATTACAGAAGCACATTACTCCTAGTATCTCATCGTGAAAAATGTGGGGCTAACAAGATCATGCCTGCTATATATATGTGTAGAGTAGATTATTTTAATCCGTTTACTTATGAATGGGTCCATTCGAGTCAAATTTTTTTTCTAACAGTTCAAAATAAACAGTCAAACAGGTTAAAAGTCGCCGCAAGTGTATTTACAAGGCTAAGCCTCTGAAATCACTATTTAAAAAATTAGATTACTGGTGGATAGAATGATTTTTGTGACACGGTTATTGTTAGTAAAAAGATATAATTATTAAACAAAAAGTGTTAAAAAATTAAGACCAACCCGACCGGACCCAACATTAATAGCTACTAGTTATTTCACATCTTTTGCCTATGGAAATGAAAGAAATCCACATAATGCTAAGGTGACAACACAAACCATAGTTAAAATAAGTTAGCCAAAAACCTTTAAGATTAAAAAAAACTTTTTCAGTAGATGGGGGGTCTATAAGCTTTTTCATGGATATCCACTGTGATTTGCAAATTTCCATTTTGGCAAAACTTTAAGCTACAGTTGTCTACTTGTCCATCAATACAGATATTAGTAGTATAAAGTAAACTCTCATCACAAAAGAATCTATTCTTCTGTCACAACTCACCATGAGCCAATAATTTACATATTTCAGGAAACCATATATCCAGTCAAACATATGAATTTTATTTAGTAAACATTTTAGACATGTAATCTGTAATAAAAAGACCAACCTTTCTGCCATCTCCCTACAGGAGCCTTGAGACTGTGACCAATATAGTTTTCTCTATATTTATCAACCTTCACATCATCCCAGCTAAACTCTGCAAGCAGATAACATATATTATGTTAACAAATGGTGTATGTGGTTCTTTCTCTACGATGGGATACAACATATGATAGCAAATTGAACACACAACGGATAGATAATTTGAAATTAAAATGAAACGGATAGATCTAACGGTCTCTTGTGATACAGAAACACCACACAAGAAACGATTAGGGCAATCTAAACACGAATTGAGATACAGAAATCACCACTCAATTCTAGCCTAGGTTCCAAGAACACCATTCAAACTTGCCGGGTTTGAACTAGCATGGAAGAATCAACTTAACTCATAATCCAATGAGAAAAATTAACCCAAGAAATTTTCTTAAACAAAACACACTGACTCTCATTCATGAAAATGTTCACATACATAAAGAAAAGAAATCATAACCACCAACCCATGATCTATTTTCTAGAAGGATTGAAAACTATAACTTACTACTTAGGAAGCTAAAGGTACAAACACATAAAGCATGGAAATAAAATAACATAATAATTGAAAATAAAATAAATGAACGTGGACATGCATGAACTTGTGTAGAACTACCAAGTCTTCATAGGATCCGATTGAATTAAATTGAACCATGGTTACTCCAACTGGATCGGGTCGAAGGTTTTGCTATCAACATACCTCACACAAGTGTGCAACTATAAATCTAAAATAAATTAGTGGTAACTAAAACGAGCATACGTCCATGCTAAAATAAAACAGATCTCTACTATTTCTAGACGTGCATTGATATACATTCGAAAGTTGAATAACAGATAAGACGTGAATATTACAAGCCACGGAACAAAGTTACCAAAAGGAAAAAAGGAGTAGCTTATGACACAAGGAAGAGGAAGGCAGGAAGCTAAAGCATTCAGAATCGTAAATTGTAAAGATACTAAAGCTTTATGATACAAGAATCAATCAATTACATGTATCAAACCAAGAAAATATGAATACTACAAGGCAGAAGACGCTCCGATATGTTTTCATCCCAAAAAAGTCGATGCACGACAAGCCACGCATACCAACTTATTTATAAATAATATTTTAACTCGATAACTTTTAAACACTAAATCATAATATATTCCCATCATCTCTGGTCAGGTTTGATATTCAATCGATGGTTTAATTTGTTCAAATACTCAAACCCATTACTCTAAAGATGGTCTAATCTGTTCAAATCCTGCATAAGGCGGCTGCAAGATGAACATATTTTAACTAAATAATACTCCCCAAACAATCCGACAACCTAGTACCGGAAAAGAGGTATATAACTTGCTAAATGACATATTTGACATACTTAATACCTCAATTTAACAAAACCTAATATAAACGATTTCAAAATAACCTTCTGTAACATGTTGCTTACTTCACCCAAATTCACAAAATCAATGACAGAAACAGTCATCATACAGTTTTTCAGAAACAAATTTGCAAGCATATATATATACACACAAACATAAGAAATAATATATATTACAAATCTGAAAACCCTAGAAAACGAAGATGAGATTTAAACTTACGATCTCGACCGCCACGAACACCACCTCTGGACGGATGATACATAATTGATTGCTGCTAGCTATATATTATACTTATTGTGATTGTATATACTTCGAATCGCTTACCGAATTCGTTCCAGTGAAATTATCGGTATTATTATTATTATTGATATTGATTATGTGGAACTGAATAATATCAATCAGAAGCCGATAGTTACACAAAACCTCCCTATACTTGTGCGTATTCTCCTAAAAGGTCACCTATTGTGATTTCGGTCTTTGTATCTTCATCGGCAGGGCTGCAAACGAACTGAACTTTCAGTGAACAGTTCATGAACCGTTTGGCCGGAAGTTCGTTTGTGTTCGTTCGTTTAATTAATGAACGAACACGAACAAAAACTTCCGTTCGTTTAGTTAAACGAACGAACATGAACAGATGTCGTGTTTGTTCGTTTATGTTCGTGAACGTTCGGTAACGTGTTCGTTTATGTTCGTTTGTTTATTAAGGTTTTTAATTTTTGTATTTTTTTATATTCTTTTATTTTTGTGGCGAAGGTGGTGGTTAGTTATTGTGGTAGTATGTGTGTTGCGCATGAACTGTGTGTGTATATATATACACACATACATGCTAGCATGAACTCAAGTAAAATGAAGGGATTGTTTGTTGAAGAAACACCAATATAACAATCAACATATAAGAGCACAAATGGAGATATGATTCTTATTAATGACTATTCGGACAATACAAGACTCTAGTATAAGATTGTTACAGCGCTTCGACTATAATCTATCCTTCTCAACTATCTCGTGAATTCTCTATCTGAGATTGAATACCCTTTCTCCTGTGACGAAGGTGGGTATTTATAGGCCCCTAAGGTGGCCTATGATTGGCTAGAGAAGGAATCACAGCTGGCTTGTACGATCACTAACCGTTGCTGCTATTGGTGCTGTCGCTCTGTGATTGGTCCACGTGTCTTGTGATTGTCCTTTCTGTCCTTTGTTGTACCTCGTACCTGCAGGAAATCATGGAGTAGGGAATAATCACCTCTGATTGGTTATGTGTCCTTTTCCTTGTCAGGTGGCAGCTGTCGTGCACGATGTCTCATGCGTAGGCTTCTAGAAGTCCAAGTCAGCGCGTTGTGCTGATCTGTGTGGAGATGTGCGGCCGCGTGCGTACGCGGGTACATATCTCTTCAAGTTCCCCTAGTCTAGTATTCTGTATGCGCAGCTTGCAGGATACTGGACTTAGAAAAAGAAAGAAAGAAACAATTTTTGTTGCGGGGGTTATTGTGCTCTTTATTTTATTTGCTGCGCATGGTGCGCAGTGTTTTGCAAGTGGGTTAGTTGCACATTGTGACATCCGTCACTTTTTATTCTTTTATATAATAATAATAATAATAATAATATAAATAAAAAAAAAAAAATTCAGGTTTTGTATGGATATATTTTTTTTTTTTATCTAAAACTAACCCAAACCAAACCATAACCAAACCCCTTATTCAACCCAATAAACCCATACCCTCTTTGATAAATTTCAGCCCAAGTCTGAAGCCCAAGACACCAGGCCCATCAGACAAGGTCCGGCCCAGCTCCACTTCTCCTTCCCTTCCCATTCGATTTTTAAAAAAAAAAAAAATGTTGCTGCTGCTATGTCTCGAACCCGGGCCAACCTCCAAACAACACACCACACTTAACCACTTGAGCCAAGTCTTATTCTTGTTTTAAATCCAACCTTTATTGCATTTAACCCCTCCTAAGCGCTAATTTCTTTTTCCTTTGGCATCTGCTGCTGCTGCGCGTATTAAGCAAGAAGAAAAGGAAACAACAGTCATCATGCAAGCTGAAATTGGAAACCTTTGAATCACAATCAATTTGGCATAATGAACCATCAATCACACACGAATTTCAAAGTCAAAACATACCAAATTTTAGGATCTTTACGCGCATCCTCTTAAAGACGGGTCAAACCTTTCCAATCAACGATCTAGACCATCTCATTATAAATTGATCACCTACGAGCCTTCTACACTCGCTCATACATCTCTCTCAACTCTCAATTTCTTCATATAATCTCTGTTCGTGTGATTTTGATTCGTGTTTGACTTTTATACTTGACCGAGCTAATCGTGTTCAAACAAACTTGTAAGTCTAATTTCTTTTGTGGGTTTTAATGATCGGCCAACACTCAGTGTTTACCCCATGATTAAT
Source organism: Ambrosia trifida (assembly GCA_028751855.1). NCBI lineage: Eukaryota > Viridiplantae > Streptophyta > Magnoliopsida > Asterales > Asteraceae > Ambrosia > Ambrosia trifida. The sequence continues at coordinate 109,789,983 of CM054123.1, read as the reverse complement.
TGGGTTAACATTGCGTGATTTGAACGATTGATAATCTAGGGCTTGCAAGTATTAATTTTGGGGAAGAACACTAAACTCACATATATGTTATAATTTTAATAAACTGAATCCAAACACAACCAGTGGCTTGGACCAGCTGGTTGTGTCTGGTGCCCTATACACAAGCCACCCGGGTTCGAGTCCCACGGGTAGCATCCTTTTGTCCTTTATTTTTGTTACAAATTAAATACTTATATATATATTACATTTAATTTTATAAAATCGTTTTTAATTATCAAAATCCTTTTATAAATTCTAAAAAAAAATTTCTTTTATTTAATCTGATATAAATGCTTCACCTACAATTTTTAGTTTTCAAAAATTCATTTATTTAATATATTTAATAATTAAATCAATTTTATTCTATTATATTTATAAAATTCCATTCAAATATCAAAACGATCTTATTAATTTCCACAAAAATTATTTTAAGTTTTTATAAGATTAAACTTTTCAGAAATGATTTTTTATTTCTGAAAAATCATTTATTTAATATTTTTAATCAATTTTTGTTAGATTTAATCATAATTAAATCATAATAAATTCAATTTTCATCATTTTTGCACCAAAATTTTATACAAATTATTTTTAATCATCTAGAACAGAAATATGATTTTTAAAATAGAAATTCTTTAATTTTAGTATTTTTAAATATTAAAGTTAGAGTTTGACAATTTGTAATAAATAGATTTTAAAAAATCTATTTTAAGGAAAATAATTTTGTAAAAATTATTTTTATACTTTAAACACATTATTGTGACCATCCTAGATTTAACATTTATGAAAAGATTTTTGGTTATTTATTTACTAAATTTTTCTCAATTGGCGAATATTTTTAATATTAATCAAACGAGCAATCATCCCCAATTCGAAGCCCTAGGAATACATGTAGCCTAGAGTTATTTCACTCACACATTATCAATTACTTTAGGTTAATCATTTGGGAGAAATCTCAAGTTCATATTTCGTTGTCCAGTCCAAATTCAAGTTACTACGTGAACAGTGAGTATTACTTATCCCCTTTTTCCACTTTTACAACTTTTGGGGTGATTCATGCACAAGTATACAAAACTTTCGTATTCATTTACACATACATTTTATTCATTTACAATTCATATACGTGTCTTGTTTATCTTTGTGCTTATGCTTGAACATGAACGTAGCTTACATACAAAATCATACATACAGACATAACTTATGTTATGGTGCTCTTTACATACAGACGTAACTTATGTTACGGTGCTCATTTAGACATAACTTTGTGTTATGGTGCTCTTTTAGACTCACACGTGTTGAGGTGCTCATTATCAATTACATTGTACAACTTTACATGTGATCGTTGTCTTGTTTGGTTACTTGCGTGTTTACATAATGCCTTGGTGATGCTAGACACATGAATTGTACTACTTTTCAAAACTTATACTATATGTACAAAACTAAGTAGTACTCACCAACATCATATGTTGACAAAATTATTTTCGTGCATGTTTCAGGATGAGCTGCTTGACGCTTCACATAGGACTTTGGACTTAGATTAAATCAATCAATTATCTTTATTTGTTGTCTTGTATTTAATTTCACATGTTGTAAATCAATATTCAATGGTAATATATTTACATTTTAGTACCATGAGCTTTTGAACAATCGTCACTACGTGACACCTCGATGATTCCGCCATCGGTTGGGGTGTTACAGATTGGTATCAGAGCCATGGTTATAGGGAATTAGGTTATTAGATAAAATGGCCTAGACTATAACCGAACTTCAATTTTCATGCATAATATTTCCTGAATTACCCTACCCCTCATTTTCCTCTACTTTCCTCCTTCTATCTTTCCCTTCTTCTCTTCTTCTTATCTTTCATCATGGTGCATAGAGATGGAGTCCTACAGAGAGTGGAAAGTTTACACCATCATGGAACGGGAACAGTACCTTTTGTGAAGACACTCTTAGATACAATATCTACTCTTATTGTTACTCCTTCGAAGTTGTTGAACCTTAATGAGTGTGATAAGGACACGTGCAATCTGGAAGGGTGGACGCCTGTACACTGGGTTTTCTGGCATAGGCAAGCATAGCGCATAAATCCATTTGCGGACCTGTTATGCTTACCTGGGGATTCCTGGAGTGAGTGTCCACTTATAGGCTAAAGCATGTCTCCTTTGATCACCATTGGGTTCAATTCCTTTGAAAAGTCAACGTTCTTGTTGAGCTTTACAGCTAGACAAGGGCACTCCAAGCATTTTGTACAAGTTTTTCCAATAATACCCTCTCATCTCATATACAATACTTTGCATATCATGATTGCTTACAAGATCACATCTTCATAATCATCTGTACGATTATACACTTACATTTTCTAATCTCATGATTATTAATTGACTGCCTCATAGATGTCTGCTCGCCGCATGCTCCGTGATGCCAGCCAACGCCCTGTTCGTGCTTCTGGACGACGTTCTGATCGTCGCCTCGCATCTTTAGTCGCCGAGCAAATTGCTGCAGTGATCCCAAACCTTGTCGGTGAGATAACCCAGAATAGTAACAGTGCCAACACAGGGAGTACGACTCAATTTCGGTGCACTTTCAAACACTTTAACTCCTGCAACCCCACAAAATTCACTGGCGAGGAGGGTGCTACTGGCCTCCTCCAATGGTTTGAAAGCATGGAGAGTACTTTTGTGAACAGTGAATGTCCTGATGAACTCCGCGTTCGCTATGCTACCAGTGTCCTTCAAAAGGGAGCGTTAACCTGGTGGAATGGCGAAAAGCGCAATCGAGGAGCTGATGTTGCTTTATCTTTATCTTGGGCTGAGGTTAAGGAACTCATGATCGCCAAATTCTGCCCTAGGAACGAAATCAGGAAACTAGAGGAAGAATTCCATGGGTTGAAACAAGACAGTGGTGAGAATCTTGCGTATAATACTCGATATCATGAACTTAGCATACTGGTTCCACACATGGTCACCCCGGTCTCTCGAGCAATCGAAAAATATATTGAGGGATTACCTGACCTGATTCAAGACGTTGTCACTGGAGGCAAAGCCACTACGGTAGAAGAAGCCATCCAACTTGCAGCCACATTAACCGACAAACACGTAAGGAAAGGAAACTTGGTTAGGAAGGGCACCAAGACACCTACTGAGAAAACCACCAATGTTGTTGAACAATCTAAGACTATTTTAGCAAAGGCCGCCACTACTGCTTCGAACTCTAAGAAACGAATGGGCGATAATCTGAACCATACTGTTGTGGATCATGTGGCTCAACCCCCTGTCAAGAAAGCCTACACGGGAATCCATCCTCAATGCAACACTTGCAAGTATCATCACCCTACAAATCTTCCATGCCGTCAATGCACTAGATGTGGAAGGTTTGGACACTTTGTCACCACTTGTCGAGTAATGGTTGGAACACAGGGTAATCATCAAACAGCTGCTCAGGAACCACTACAGATTACTAACGGTCGGGCGTGTTATCATTGTAGAGACCCTAACCACATGCGACCTCAATGCCCTAAGTTGAATAATGTAAACCTGGTGGCACATGGACGAGCTTTCAATATCAATACCAACGAAACAACTGATCAGGATGACGTTAATCCCACTAGTTAAGCCATGGATGAAACCTTCCCAAAACTCGAGAAATCCAATACTTGTGTTTTCATTTTCATAATTCTATTTTCATTTTGTATCCAATTTTGTCGCACTCATTAGCATACAACATCTAGAAACTTCCTTGCATACTATTGTGTACGAACACAAATTTGGAAATTTATTATATTACGTTTATCATACGAAGACTCTACCTTACATTTATTTGAAACGTTTGGACTAGATACTTGATCTTACAAATGTTTTTCTAAGAAAACATCACTGCTTGATTGAAACTAGATTTTTCCCTTAATTTGACTACGCATTGAACATCTAATTATTCATGATACTCGTAAACATTTAATTATTCATGATAACACTTACACTTAATGGTTGTAGTACTTACAAACTTGCTTGCATAAACATGCTATCAATTTGCAATCTATGTGAATAATAATTGCTGCACTTAATAGAGGTCATCATGCCTTTTTCAACAGTCGGGAGAGGCCCTACAACCTACTCCACGACTGGTAGAGGCTATTGAACATACTCAACGATTGGTAGAGATCGCTATGCCTTTTCAAACAGTCGGGAGAGGCCCTACAACCTACTCCACGGCTGGTGGAGGCTATCGAACCTGCTCAACAATCGGTGGGGTCATAGAAGGACACAAAACCCTAATGTAAGGTAAATTGATGATTCCGGTCCGGAACGTAATCATGAATTTACAGGTACATTAGGGTAGTGTGAAATTCTATTAGAGTTTTTGGTAGGCATCCAGTACGTTTTCAAGGTATCAAAGGTGTGGTGGGTTAGCTGCGGTACACCCTGTATACAAACACTAATGATGCATTGAAAGTGAGACTGGAAGTCGGACCAGGAACAAACACTAGTTAATTGGTAGTTCATTTAGTCTTTCTGTAGTCAATCAACTCGTACATTTATCATATGATTCCTAAAATTTGAAACTTATTGAGTTACTAGATTCTTATTATTCGAGACGAACCAAATCCTCAACACACACCTATCAAACCCCTTATCTAGATCATTCAAACCACAGTCATCGTAATTTTACCCTAGCATTCATAACCCTATGTTTTTAAATAACTTCGGGACGAAGTTTCTAAAAGTAGGGGATGCTGTGACATCCGTCACTTTTTATTCTTTTATATAATAATAATAATAATAATAATATAAATAAAAAAAAAAAATTCAGGTTTTGTATGGATATATTTTTTTTTTTTATCTAAAACTAACCCAAACCAAACCATAACCAAACCCCTTATTCAACCCAATAAACCCATACCCTCTTTGATAAATTTCAGCCCAAGTCTGAAGCCCAAGACACCAGGCCCATCAGACAAGGTCCGGCCCAGCTCCACTTCTCCTTCCCTTCCCATTCGATTTTTAAAAAAAAAAAAAATGTTGCTGCTGCTATGTCTCGAACCCGGGCCAACCTCCAAACAACACACCACACTTAACCACTTGAGCCAAGTCTTATTCTTGTTTTAAATCCAACCTTTATTGCATTTAACCCCTCCTAAGCGCTAATTTCTTTTTCCTTTGGCATCTGCTGCTGCTGCGCGTATTAAGCAAGAAGAAAAGGAAACAACAGTCATCATGCAAGCTGAAATTGGAAACCTTTGAATCACAATCAATTTGGCATAATGAACCATCAATCACACACGAATTTCAAAGTCAAAACATACCAAATTTTAGGATCTTTACGCGCATCCTCTTAAAGACGGGTCAAACCTTTCCAATCAACGATCTAGACCATCTCATTATAAATTGATCACCTACGAGCCTTCTACACTCGCTCATACATCTCTCTCAACTCTCAATTTCTTCATATAATCTCTGTTCGTGTGATTTTGATTCGTGTTTGACTTTTATACTTGACCGAGCTAATCGTGTTCAAACAAACTTGTAAGTCTAATTTCTTTTGTGGGTTTTAATGATCGGCCAACACTCAGTGTTTACCCCATGATTAATTGGGTTAACATTGCGTGATTTGAACGATTGATAATCTAGGGCTTGCAAGTATTAATTTTGGGGAAGAACACTAAACTCACATATATGTTATAATTTTAATAAACTGAATCCAAACACAACCAGTGGCTTGGACCAGCTGGTTGTGTCTGGTGCCCTATACACAAGCCACCCGGGTTCGAGTCCCACGGGTAGCATCCTTTTGTCCTTTATTTTTGTTACAAATTAAATACTTATATATATATTACATTTAATTTTATAAAATCGTTTTTAATTATCAAAATCCTTTTATAAATTCTAAAAAAAAATTTCTTTTATTTAATCTGATATAAATGCTTCACCTACAATTTTTAGTTTTCAAAAATTCATTTATTTAATATATTTAATAATTAAATCAATTTTATTCTATTATATTTATAAAATTCCATTCAAATATCAAAACGATCTTATTAATTTCCACAAAAATTATTTTAAGTTTTTATAAGATTAAACTTTTCAGAAATGATTTTTATTTCTGAAAAATCATTTATTTAATATTTTTAATCAATTTTTGTTAGATTTAATCATAATTAAATCATAATAAATTCAATTTTCATCATTTTTGCACCAAAATTTTATACAAATTATTTTTAATCATCTAGAACAGAAATATGATTTTTAAAATAGAAATTCTTTAATTTTAGTATTTTTAAATATTAAAGTTAGAGTTTGACAATTTGTAATAAATAGATTTTAAAAAATCTATTTTAAGGAAAATAATTTTGTAAAAATTATTTTTATACTTTAAACACATTATTGTGACCATCCTAGATTTAACATTTATGAAAAGATTTTTGGTTATTTATTTACTAAATTTTTCTCAATTGGCGAATATTTTTAATATTAATCAAACGAGCAATCATCCCCAATTCGAAGCCCTAGGAATACATGTAGCCTAGAGTTATTTCACTCACACATTATCAATTACTTTAGGTTAATCATTTGGGAGAAATCTCAAGTTCATATTTCGTTGTCCAGTCCAAATTCAAGTTACTACGTGAACAGTGAGTATTACTTATCCCCTTTTTCCACTTTTACAACTTTTGGGGTGATTCATGCACAAGTATACAAAACTTTCGTATTCATTTACACATACATTTTATTCATTTACAATTCATATACGTGTCTTGTTTATCTTTGTGCTTATGCTTGAACATGAACGTAGCTTACATACAAAATCATACATACAGACATAACTTATGTTATGGTGCTCTTTACATACAGACGTAACTTATGTTACGGTGCTCATTTAGACATAACTTTGTGTTATGGTGCTCTTTTAGACTCACACGTGTTGAGGTGCTCATTATCAATTACATTGTACAACTTTACATGTGATCGTTGTCTTGTTTGGTTACTTGCGTGTTTACATAATGCCTTGGTGATGCTAGACACATGAATTGTACTACTTTTCAAAACTTATACTATATGTACAAAACTAAGTAGTACTCACCAACATCATATGTTGACAAAATTATTTTCGTGCATGTTTCAGGATGAGCTGCTTGACGCTTCACATAGGACTTTGGACTTAGATTAAATCAATCAATTATCTTTATTTGTTGTCTTGTATTTAATTTCACATGTTGTAAATCAATATTCAATGGTAATATATTTACATTTTAGTACCATGAGCTTTTGAACAATCGTCACTACGTGACACCTCGATGATTCCGCCATCGGTTGGGGTGTTACACACATTTCAGTAATTAATGCACACATCAAAGCTGTCAAGGCGTGTGGCTAAAGCGACAGGTTGGTAGCCGAAAATGTGACACCCGCCAAATTCACTAGTCGAGTCCGTACAATTAACTGGTTTGTTTCACTATGTGTTGTGTCGGTGCGCCTCATTATTTGAACGATTATGTGAAAAAAATAAACTTTATCCGAACATCATGACCATCATAAGGATCAACAAAAGCGTATGGATTTTCACATAGGGGTGTAAATGACACGTAGTGGCTCGAAAGCTACCCGGGATCGGCTCGGCAAAAACTCCGAACAAGCCGAGCCTTAACGAGCCCGAGCCCGAGCCTAAAATATGGCTCGTTTAGTTATCGAGCCCGAGCTGGAGCCCTAGATACAAAACTCAATTGGGCTCGCGAGCCTAAACGAGCCCAAACATAATTATAAGTTATTTATATATTTCTTATAATTTATAGCCCACATTTCCAAAGCACCGATCGGGTTGTCCGATTGCTAAGTGTTATGTGCCTTATGTCCAAGGCTTGATACCAAACCACATCGAGCCGGGGGTCTCACTGGAAGCAGCCTCTCTATTCTTTGGGGTAGAGGTAAGGCTGTCTACATCTTACCCTCCTCAGACCCTACCTTAGCTTTGCTATAGGTGGGATTAACTGAGTATGATGATGATGATGATGATGATGATGATGATGATTTCCAAAGCACAAGTCCTTATTTCATAAGCCCATTTTATAACACTTGCGAGCCGAGCTTTTGCGATCTCGAGCCGAGCTTTGAGCTCGTTTAAGATTGTTCTCAAATCACCTCGAGCCGAGCTCGAGCTCGAGCTTTTGATTTTGCTAGCGAGCCGAGCTCGAGCTCGAGCTTCATAAAACCATAACGAGCCGAGCTCGAGCCCAGTCAGGCTCGGGCTCGGGCTCGGCTCGTTTACACCCCTATTTTCACATAATATTTTATTTTGCTAAAACTATATATATATATATATATATATTGTCATATACTTGTGTGCATAATCAAATATTATTTATACACACATGCTTTACATATGCACACTTAAACTAGATGAGACAAAACCATACAACCTTATATATATACACATACATGCGTAGATATATATATATACACACACACACACACAAATGCACACAAGAAAGCATTAAACATGGGCACAATTCTAGCTCCATGACATGTCTTTTTCCATGACAATTAACACCTTCTAGATGAAAATGACTTAACATGAGACAACTAGGTGACAAGGACAACACAATAACTACATGTACACATATATTGGACATGTGCCTAAATCCTTATTATTTTTGCATATAAATCGGCCCATAAGATCATCCCTCAACCACCACTATCACCCAACATATATGTATGCTCATGATTGGTTCAAGCTAAAGACAAAACCCATGAGCAATGAGTGGTCACCATCACCTTTTCCTTCCTAGAACTTTCGGCCAACACACCACACATATGAATCTAAACATTGTTCCATGATTAGTCACTATCTACCTCTTTTATCAATCCTAAACACTAGCTCACAACTAGGCATGTTTGATGACTTCCTCATTGGTGTATCTATCCTATGACAAGTCACTATCCTTCCAACTACATCTACATATGAATCGGCCAATTTGTACATGACATCAACACCAAATTCACTTGGAAACTCGATTTAAAACATGTTTGAATGCGTTATATATACTTGAAACGCTCAATAATTGATGGAGAGATGAAAGCCCACTCTAAAAATGAATTGAAAACACGTTAAAAACATATTTTAATGGGTTGCTGGAATTTATTCCGGTAACCAGAATGTGTCCACCGAAAAAACGAGGGAGGCCAGGGGAGGGAATGAAATTTTTTAAAAACTTTTGATTATTGGCAGTTTTGGTCCCTCATGTTTAACCTTGTTAGTTTTATTATAATTTAGTTAGTCTTCTCTTTATAAAACTTAACCAAGTTAACTAGATTAACCTAAAATGTTTTTAAAGCTTTATAAAACTTGATTTTTTTATAAAATCTATTCCGAAAAACGTTTCAACACGTGCATTTTGATTAAAACGAAGGTACGATCTAGAATAAATACAATTGATAAATTTGAGTTCGTTCTTTTATTAAATTTGAAGGCGATGAAACTTACACGAAGGACTATATTTGACAACTTGTTAAAAGATTAGGGTGACGGATGTCACATTAAAGGACTAAAATTGAAAATTACCAAAAGCACGAATGCTACATTCAAGTTTGAAATATGGAAGGTAGGATGAACGTTGTTGAGTTCTTGAGGTAACTCGAGCTTGTAGGCTACTTTCCCAACGCGTTCAATGATTTTAAATGGACAAACATAGCGTGGGGATAGCTTTCCTTTCTTTCCAAACCTGACTACTCCTTTCCAAGGAGATACCTTGAGAAGTACTTGATCACCAATATTGAATTCGAGGGGCTTTCGTTGCTTGTCAGCGTAACTTTTCTGACGGCTTTGAGCAGCTAAGAGATTGTCACGAATCTGGATGATTTTATCGGTCGTCTCTTGGATGATTTCGGGACCAGTGATTTGTGCTTCACCAATCTCGTGCCAACATATGGGAGAACGACACTTTCGACCATAAAGAGCTTCGAATGGAGCTATTTTGATATTGGAATGGTAACTATTGTTGTACGAGAACTCGACCAACGGTAGAGGTTGAGGATGGGGAGTTTGCGGGTGGTAACGATGGCCAGAAAACACAGGAGTGCTTGCCGGAAAAGATGACGGAGGACGATGGCGCGACTATAATAATAATAATAATGAAAACGTGGCTCAAGGTTTGTGTGCTCAAGAAAATAATGCAGTGGAAGATATGACCAATTCCCATGATCAGAATTCAAATGTTGGAATGCCTCATGCACATGGGGGACAAGTGAATGGAATGTTGCACGGGCATGAAGTGCATGGGGAGCAGTTACAACTCAAAAGGAATGACAATGAATTTAATATAGCCACCTTGAGTAAAGTAAATGTGGAGCTGAACCATCAAATAAAGGAGAATACTAAAAATGGTGAAGTTTATTATTTTGGTTCGGGGGGGGGGGGGGGGGGGGTTGGAGCAAACGATCAAGAAAAATGGTGAAGTCTATTATTTTGGTTCAAGTGGGGGAGTGGAGCAAAAGATCGAGACTATTCCTAAGAATGGGTCTAGATGTATGAGAAGCCCAGTCGAACAAGACCAAACATATGTGAGGAGTGGTGAGGAGAACAATCATATGAACGGGGGAGATAACACAAAAAAATGAATACGGTATATCCAATTAATGGTATCCTTGGAGAAATGCATCTCAAGGTTTTCATAGGGTACAAACATAGGGCGACCAAACACATTATGGAGTGGGAGAGATGCGCGATTTTTGACGATATGGGGTAGGAATTTTTGTTGTAACAGTTGCAACTACAGGTGATTTTGTAAGTGTTTTATATTGTGTTAATGTATAATGTAGTGTATATTTTGGGTAATTAATGAAAGTAATAAAAAAAATGTTTGTGTCATTTATTACCCCTAAAATTTAATAAATTTAGGAAAATTGACCCCTAAAAAGCTTTAACCCTGAAAATGTTACGGATAGATAGATAGATACCACACAAACCGTGGTTGTTCGTCGGACCCAGGTACTACTTCATCTCTAGACTCATACTATTATTATTATGCTACTATACCACCTTGGATTACTCTGCTGTTTCTATTATTCCATCTCGATAGTAAATGCCCATATTTATATATTATATATATTATATATAGCATTAAAATGGAAGGTCGGTTGTGAGGGGCAATCACTATTTCGCTCGATACAATCATTTAAAGCGCATTTTCGTCATCGGCTACGTCAGCCAACGTCACTTTACAACTCTTCAATGCCCACCTCTCTCTTTCTAAACAGAACGTCTTCTTCTTCAGTCTTCACACCAGCCAAACTGCCGCTGGAGTAAGGATTTCAGGCGGTTTGTGGTTCCATTAACCGACTACCGGAAGTCGGCTGTTACTGGCGGGGATGTGGTTGTTTGGTTGTGCGTCGACGGAACTTTGATCGGAGCTCCAAAGCTTCCTCCATTAATAGATGGGTTCTATGTCTGGGCAACCCACGACCCATGGCCCACCACCTCCGTTGCCGGAGATAAACCGCTTCCTTAGTCAGCTGGGTTTTTTATCAAGACGACGCAAACTTCGTGACTGCATGTCTCTATTTTCTTTTGATTCCTTTGTCGGGCTGCACCGAAGTCAGACCATGACGAAGACGAGGGAGGTGTTGCAGAACAGCAAAAGCGACCCAAGTCCCCAACCATTCGAGGTCAAAGTTGACCAACAATATCACCCAAATTTCAACAAAAGCGTATTGGTTTCCGGTGACAACAGTCATCGGCGAACCATGATCAGGAGCCGGTTGTGTGTCAGCAACTGTTTGCAAGGAACTCCGGCCAAGTTGCAGCCGCCACCGCGACCCTTCGCGGTTTAGTGGTGATGTCGGCGTTGTGTTTTTGGTAGTGGCTGTTGCTGCCGGTGATGTTAGGTGGTGGTTATGTGGCGGTGGTGTCTTGGTTGTGGGGGTGGTATTTCGATGGTGGTACATTGGTATGACGGTTAGAGAGCAAAGGAGGCATTCAGCGGTGGTGTGGCTGTGATGGTGGTGGTCGTGGTTTGGCGGTAGAGAGAGGGGCCCCTGGTTTATAAACAAACAACGCGTAGAACTGAAATAAAAAGCAAACTTTATAATTAGAGAGAGAGAAGGGCACATGGTTTTTGGAATACCTACTTTCCAGTAATTATAATTCATAATGATACCCAAAAAAAATTACATATTTACTTTAAGGGATAAAATAAATGAAACAAAAAAAGTAATGCATTTGTATTTTTTTTTGGCTTCTTGAACAACTCTTGGGTGTCGAATAAATCTTGGGTGTAGGAAATGGCACATGTTCTTGAATAATTCTTGGGTGTAGGAAACGGCAGGTTAGGGCTTTGTTGTATATGTTGTATAACATAGCGACGTCAACGACTTCATCGTTTTATAACGTGTGTAATGAAGCTAGGATGTAGCGTTCCATAGGTAAAATATGGGTCTTCGGTCGTCCCCGCCGCGGCAACGCGCGGCGGGTATAAAACTAGTATAGCATTAAAATGGAAGGTCGGTTGTGAGGGGCAATCACTATTTCGCTCGATACAATCATTTAAAGCGCATTTTCGTCATCGGCTACGTCAGCCAACGTCACTTTACAACTCTTCAATGCCCACCTCTCTCTTTCTAAACAGAACGTCTTCTTCTTCAGTCTTCACACCAGCCAAACTGCCGCTGGAGTAAGGATTTCAGGCGGTTTGTGGTTCCATTAACCGACTACCGGAAGTCGGCTGTTACTGGCGGGGATGTGGTTGTTTGGTTGTGCGTCGACGGAACTTTGATCGGAGCTCCAAAGCTTCCTCCATTAATAGATGGGTTCTATGTCTGGGCAACCCACGACCCATGGCCCACCACCTCCGTTGCCGGAGATAAACCGCTTCCTTAGTCAGCTGGGTTTTTTATCAAGACGACGCAAACTTCGTGACTGCATGTCTCTATTTTCTTTTGATTCCTTTGTCGGGCTGCACCGAAGTCAGACCATGACGAAGACGAGGGAGGTGTTGCAGAACAGCAAAAGCGACCCAAGTCCCCAACCATTCGAGGTCAAAGTTGACCAACAATATCACCCAAATTTCAACAAAAGCGTATTGGTTTCCGGTGACAACAGTCATCGGCGAACCATGATCAGGAGCCGGTTGTGTGTCAGCAACTGTTTGCAAGGAACTCCGGCCAAGTTGCAGCCGCCACCGCGACCCTTCGCGGTTTAGTGGTGATGTCGGCGTTGTGTTTTTGGTAGTGGCTGTTGCTGCCGGTGATGTTAGGTGGTGGTTATGTGGCGGTGGTGTCTTGGTTGTGGGGGTGGTATTTCGATGGTGGTACATTGGTATGACGGTTAGAGAGCAAAGGAGGCATTCAGCGGTGGTGTGGCTGTGATGGTGGTGGTCGTGGTTTGGCGGTAGAGAGAGGGGCCCCTGGTTTATAAACAAACAACGCGTAGAACTGAAATAAAAAGCAAACTTTATAATTAGAGAGAGAGAAGGGCACATGGTTTTTGGAATACCTACTTTCCAGTAATTATAATTCATAATGATACCCAAAAAAAATTACATATTTACTTTAAGGGATAAAATAAATGAAACAAAAAAAGTAATGCATTTGTATTTTTTTTTGGCTTCTTGAACAACTCTTGGGTGTCGAATAAATCTTGGGTGTAGGAAATGGCACATGTTCTTGAATAATTCTTGGGTGTAGGAAACGGCAGGTTAGGGCTTTGTTGTATATGTTGTATAACATAGCGACGTCAACGACTTCATCGTTTTATAACGTGTGTAATGAAGCTAGGATGTAGCGTTCCATAGGTAAAATATGGGTCTTCGGTCGTCCCCGCCGCGGCAACGCGCGGCGGGTATAAAACTAGTATACATCAATTACCAACTTTCGGTTACCTCACATGAAGCACTGTAGCAATCTATACGGTCACAATTCTTCCACCTTGCCAATTCTTTGCTACGTGTCGTCATCTCCGTCGTTTTATTTCCTGTTGGGCCTGACGCCTAACGGTCATCACCGGCATAGCCGGTAGCCGGTTTCCTTCCCTGGTTTGTAGCAATGTTTGAGCATATTCTTTTTCTACATCAGAGCAAAGACGAGGTCCGGTTTCCTTCTCCAGTTTGTAGCAACGTTTGACCACCTTCTTCTTCTATTTCACCTGTCTTCTCCACCGTCGTCGTCTGGATCTACACCAGAGCAAAACCGAGGTAGACGGCGCGCCAGAGTATGTCCTCCCCGTCGTACTTCCGCCGTGACCTCCGCCGCATGCGGTGGTCGGTAAAACACCGGTGTCCCTCTTCCTCTCTCTTGATTCTCTGATTGCTTTGAGTATGTGGGTGGGTAAATGGTTTTTCACGATGTTACAAATGGGGTGGGTTTGATGGGTTTGGAGCAAAAACTTTTTGGTTTATGGGTTTTGTCACTTTGTGTGGAATCATGTAAAAAGTTGGCCTTTCACATGCTGCAATGTCTGTGTTTTGTCCCTTCATTTTATTATTGGAACTTAATATTATTAAAGTTTGATTTTATATGTAAATTTTTACCATTAATTTGACATCAGCAACTTAACCCAATAATATTTCCTATGTTCTCACAAAAATAAAATATCGAAAGTCTTTTTATTTGCGTCAATTTAATATTTGGTTTGAACCAAGACTTGCCATTTCGAGTGTCGGCTAAACGAATTGATACGCGGATGAATTTGCGTTAGGCGTGATACGTACTCTTATCCGCCGCGCGTCATAATGGCAACACGCTGTTATGTTTGCGCAGCGGAGCGCGCACGGGTATGATGCTAGTGATTATATAAGTACCAACTGACTGAATGACTGGATAGGATCGTCTTAAATCAGTTGATGTTATGGATAACTTTTCACTTGCTTCGTCCACTACACACTACTGCTCTGCTTTCTCCTGCAGCAAGCCATACTCAGTGTCCGCCACCACTATACCTTTCTACCCCATCACCACCTGCTCGCATGACTCTGAAAACCCCATCACCACCACCACCTCATCATCATCGCTCCGCCGCCCCACCAATAACAGACCCATCATCGCCAATTCCCCCGTCAATCCCCACCGTCCCAAACCCAAAACCCAAAACACCAATCCCCTTCATACACTCCTCAATCCCACCCCTAAAAGAAATCCTCTTAATAATAATAAATCACAAACCCTAACTCAAAAGCTCTGGTTAACCAGCAAACTCTCTCCGCCACCAGCACCTCCAACTCTAGCACCTCCACCGCCACCGCCTGATTCGGATGAAACTGAAAATACTAGTTATATGGATGATAGTTCAGGTCATTCGGGATCCAAACAAATTGAAAAAGGGAAAATTTTTGTGGGGAACCTTCCATTGTGGATAAAGAAAAATGAAGTTACCGAATTATTTAGGCAATTTGGACCAATAAAGAATGTGATCTTGATAAAAGGTTACAATGAAACAGAAAGAAACATGGGGTTTGGGTTTGTAATATATGGAGGAGGTGCAACTGCTGAGAAGGCGGCAATCAATGCAGTGGAATTTGATGGTATGGAGTTTCATGGGCGGGTTATAACCGTCAAACTAGATGATGGCAGGAGAATCAAGGAGAAATCTGTGGAGAGAGCAAGGTGGATACAAGGGGATGATCAAAGTGTGCTGCAATACTACAAGTCAGCATGGCAACAACAGAGGGACACTTCACGAAAACACCTTAAAAAGGTCTTGGACACCCAACCACACAACTGGCAGGCTGTTGTGGGAGCTTTTCAAAAGATTAACAAGGTAATTACTTACTTTAGTTTTATCTTATCTATACATGGCAAAATAGGTGGGTTCGGTAATGGGTCAAAATGTAGGTTGGGGGGGGGGGGGGGGGGGGGGGGGGGGTAAAAACGCAAACGTTTTAATTTCTTATAAACACTTTGTGTCAAATATGATTGCAACATTTATATTATGTCGTCATTAATAATCTGGTTTCTCGTAAAAAATGATGGATAAGAGGGTACGATTTTATGAATT
Source organism: Ambrosia trifida (assembly GCA_028751855.1). Taxonomy (NCBI): domain Eukaryota; kingdom Viridiplantae; phylum Streptophyta; class Magnoliopsida; order Asterales; family Asteraceae; genus Ambrosia; species Ambrosia trifida. Next base: position 109,773,972 of record CM054123.1, on the reverse strand, counting down.
GAAAAATACCCTTTGGTCAACCTATTCGACCAAGTTCACTTCTTTCTTGTTGGGTTTTAAAAAGCGCGCCCCTAGGCGCATTAGGGCTTTGCACCTACCCAATTTTCCAAAGGCGCGCGCCTCAGGTGGTTTTTTGGCAAAATTTCAGTCGCTTTTGACCCTGAGGCGCGCGCCTTACGTACACCATGTATTTTTATGCATAAAAATGTTGTACCTTGGTGTTTTTGGCTTGTACATATAGGTAACATCACATAAAGCTATATTTTAGGTAAATGAAGGCAGCTAAAAACTCATGGGATATATAAAAAAATTGTATAATTAGTGTGCGCTTCGGGTACGAAAATCACACACTTTTTGCGCTTAAACCTCGTCGCTTTTGTGCGAGGCGCGCTTTTTTAAACCATGTTCTTATAAGCTATCTTTTATTCCATGCCTTATTCTTACCCGTAAGAGATTACAACATAAGCCAAATTGACACATTTATACATAAATGGTCAAATTTGTCTCATCAATACTCATAACATAAAAGGACACAAAAGAGATGCACACTATGGCTCTCAAATTTTCTTTTGTTTCTGTACCCTACTTACTTTGTAGCTTTATCTGTATATGCTGAAGTTTGCTTCGTTTTTTTTGTGTAATAATCCATCAAATAGTTGATTTGTCTCACACACTATATACTGGTTACATTTTTTTAATGTTGTTAGTCTTGTATATATCACATACGGCCCTTAGATAATGATAAGTTTAGTTTCTCTTGATTTACAATTCAGATGAATATCCAGTTAATAGGATTCTGAGACTTTTTTCATTTTAGTTACTTTACTCTGGCCTAGCAATCGCATTGAGTAATTATCTTATATATTTATGTATGTGAATTGCCTGAAAACATGTTTAAATGTCAGAATGAAAAGTTTAATGTGATCCTAAAAGTCAACTGTTATAGCCTTCCAGGAAAGAGTTTGGGTTGATGGTTAACTATTATGCAAGGCGAGGAGATATGCATCGTGCAAGAGAAACTTTTGAGAGTATGCGGGCTAGGGGAATTGAGCCAAGCTCTCATGTATTTACCAAGTAAGGGACTTTTATCTTTCTAGTAATTCATGAAATTTGATCTTGAATATAAAAATTACGCCATACTCCAAAAGGAGAAGCTATTACCAGATTCTAATGTAATTGTGGATTCCAAGTTTTTGGTTCATCATTTTTATCCAGTTTCCAGTATTAAAGATAATTTATTTTATGCAGCCTAATTCACGCTTATGCAGTAGGTAGAGATATGGAGGAAGCACTTTCTTGTGTAAGAAAAATGGAAGACGAGGGAATTGATTTGAGTTTGGTGACATACAGTATTCTTGTTGGAGGATTTGCTAAAATTGGTGATGTAAAGTAAGTACAACCCACACACACATCCATTCTTATGTTGTTTACAGCTTATGCAATACTATTTGTTTACTACACTTTGTTTGTTTGTTTCACAGTTGCTTCTTGCTCATTTTTATCGATTGTGCTTCTCATTTAATTCTTTCAATTGTTTGTTTACTTTGAAGTGCTGCAGAGAAGTGGTTCAAGGAGGCCAAAGAGACGCAACCAACTTTAAATGCCATTATATATGGAAACATAATTTATGCTAATTGGTAAGCATTCCCTTTTTTATTAGTATATATTTAAAAGTGATTTATTATTATTATTTTTTTTTGTGTAAAACTGCACTGTTCCGATAAACTATGGGAGCTGCATAATCATGCCTCTTTGGTTTAGTAGTAGATGATTAGTCTATAAAAAATAACCCCAAGGGGTTGATCTAGTGCTAATTTAGTGTCACTGCCCCAGTGCCCCTAAGGGCAGTGCAGTTTTGACACATTTTTATTTACAATGGTTTGATTTTTATATCATATTTTCAACAGGTGATACGGGTAAAGTATTAAAATTTAGCTGAAATGAAAACAAATTGAAGTCATCGTAGTGTCATTTTATGCTTAAGACCTCTCAAATGGTTTTATTAAACGAAGATAATTATTTTAACGATGTAGTTATTGTGATCTTCTTTAATAGTTAAATATCTCTCTCTAAAGGCTATAAAAAGTGGACACAAAATGTTGGTTTTGCCTAATGTGGCCTGACCTATAAAAAAAATAATCACTTGGCCTGAACCTATTTTCATCTGTTACCGGACCCACCCAGCCTGCTTATTTTGCCACTCCCATTCTGAGAATCTGAGCTACTATAAACGTTCTATGGTCTAAAAAAAATGGAAAAATGAGATCATGATCGTTACTTTTCGAAAGGGAAAAAAATGACAAGTCAACTTTTTAAAAGTGTTGCTCTTTTTTTTAGTTATATTTTAACTTGATAATTTTTGTTGATTTACAATTATACACACTGAAAAACACAGCCAAGCCTTTAACATGGAGCGTGCAGAAGCATTGGTCAGGGAGATGGAAGAAGAGGGCATTGATGCTACAAGGGATATATATCACATGATGATGGATGGTTATACAATGATTAAAGAAGAAGATAAATGCCTGGTTGTGTTTAAGAGGCTTAAGGTAAAATTGTTGTTATCTCTATTGTTGATGATGATGTTATTATTGTCCTTCTTATTATTATTAGAATCATTGTCATTTTGCCATTTTTATATGAGTTTGAGTGGTTTATAGGCTTGTTATTTGGAGATAGGCTAATTGCTTTTTTAGTTCTCATCAAGTATAAAAAATTCAGATGCTAAATCTTCGGAGTGAAATATGATCTTTAGGTTTAAAATTGAGATGATTTTCTTATATCATGTGATTAGATCATCATATTAATCTTTTCAATGTTGACGATACTTGAATGTTTTTGGATTTTATCTAGTACACTAACCTTAAATCTATTGTCACAGGAATGTGGCTTTACACCAACAGTAATTACATATGGATGTCTTATTAATCTCTATACCAAGGTAACTTAGTCGCATTTTTCTCTATGGTTTGGTACCATGTTTTTCTTTTTCATAGAGATGACAAGGCGGGCTGGGTAAATTTTGTCAAAACAAGCATTGGGTTGAAAGGGAAAAATAAGTTTGGATGCTGCAAGCATTAAAATCACGGTAGCTTTAAATGTTTGTCCATTGTACACCGGTTATCTTTTGCTTAGAGATGAAAAATATGTTGGGTGGGTAACAATGCCAAACGAGTTTGGGTGTTTCCAGGTTGAAACAGGTCAAAATGGGTTGCAATGCACAAACATCTTGAGTTTTATAATAATAACTATAATAAATTGTAAATGCATAGCATAATGTTTACAAACATGTAATTACAAATAATAATAATATAAATATTATAAAGAAATCAAGTAGGAGTCTGTAACCATTAAAAATACACCTTTGAAAACATTCAACCTATTTGTCCTGTTTCTCTTTTAGTGGGTTGTTGTTTGTAATTATATGACCTGATTCAACTCAACATATTCATAAGTATATGGGTCAAAACTTCAACATGGACTACGCTGATACAGTTTCATATGATCAACTCTTCCAGATGGGAAAAGTTTCCAAAGCATTGCAGGTCAGTGAAACAATGAAAGCTGATGGCATAAAGCATAACATGAAGACATATTCAATGTTAATTAATGGCTTTATAAAATTAAAAGACTGGGCTAATGCATTTGCGATATTTGAAAAGGTCGTGAAAGACGGTTTAAAACCCGATGTTGTGCTTTACAATAACATTATTACCACATTTTGTGGTATGGGAAACATGGATCGTGCAATCCGTACCGTTGAAGAAATGCAAAAGTTGAGACATAAACCTACTTCAAGAACATTTATGCCTATAATTCATGGTTTTGCAAGAGCTGGAGAAGCTAAAAGAGCTCTTGAAGTTTTTAATTTGATGAGAATGTGTGGTTGCATTCCCACCGTCCATACTTACAATGCCCTAATTCTTGGTTTAGTTGAGAAACGCCAGGTTTGTTGTGTTTAAGAAATTAAATTAATAATGCGCTTTGCTTTTTGTAGATGATGATTATCTGAGTGTTGCATAGAGAAGGCAAATTCAAATCATTTACTTTGTGTCAGTTCGGGCTATTATGTTTTATTTCTAGTGGGTCAAATGGGTAATTTAACAAAGATTAGTTTAATAGAAAATAGGTGGAGCTTTAATTTTTAATGCATAAAAGTTCTTATATTGTTTTAATAAAAAAATTGAATGTATCTGAAGTATTTGGGTCCAACACAACCCACACAAAAAGTACCCACTTTGACCCATCACACAGCCCGTCTGATCTGCTCAGTTTGCCACCTTCGTTATTGCAATTTGAAGTTGCAATAATCAGTTTTTATATACAATAATTAGACCCCACTTCTGTTTTTTTTTTATTATTATTTACAGACCATTGGATATGGATAATCACTTTCATACAAAATAACAACAAAACCGATTCTTTGAACATGATTGAGACTTTTATTCACATTTTATAAGCTTTTCTCAATAAAATGTTCTCATTGACAATTTATTTATACTAGTTATTCAATAATACATAATATGTTTTGAAGTACACTTCCAAACACTGAATCTTTTAGTTGTGAAATGATGAATTTTACTTTTTTTTTTTAATTTTTTTATTTTTTTTCAGATGGAAAGAGCAGTAAAAGTATTAGATGAAATGTCACTTGCGGGGGTTGGACCAAATGAGCACACATACACCACAATCATGCATGGCTATGCATCCCTGGGTGATACCGGAAAAGCATTTGAGTATTTTTCTAAAGTTAAAAACGAGGGATTAAATCTTGATGTATTCACATACGAGGCACTACTCAAAGCATGCTGTAAAGCTGGGAGGATGCAAAGTGCTTTAGCAGTCACCAAAGAAATGCATGCCAAAAAAATTCCAAGAAATACTTTTATTTACAATATCCTTATAGACGGGTAAGGACTTCTTCCTTCAAACTTTTTCTTTCTTACCAATTATGTAAAATAGCAATATACTTTTGGCGATGGTCTGTTTTTCTAATTATTAGTTTTTGGACGTTCTACGTGTTTAATTAATATGCATTTGACCGTCAGGAGGCATAATAATATTAAATGAATGTACACCATTTTTAACCTATAATAATTACTTTGTGGAAAGTATTTATTAGTTATTAACATAATATTATTATCTTGTAGATGGGCTCGAAGGGGTGATGTTTGGGAAGCAGCTGACCTAATGCAACAAATGAAGCAAGAAGGGGTCAAACCCGACATCCGTACATACACATCTTTGGTCAACGCTTGTTGCAAAGCTGGAGATATGCTTGTATGTCTTTTTTATTATTATTCACCCTTCCCTTTGTTTGTGTGTTGTTTTTTAGGCCAGGGAGGGGAAGAAGGGATATGATTATGAACCCTAGGCTAGGGGATCCGCTATAAGGTGTTTAAATTTGGGTTTTGAAAAAGTAATTGTGTGATATTAAATAATCAGATAATCCGTTGTATTAAAATCGACTGTAGGAGATAATTAGTATTTGAGTGCTTGATAAATCCTGCTGATTATTTTTAAAATAAGATTATTATTGTAACAATAATCCATCCGTTTCAAAATGACATGAATTAATCATGCATGCATTTTGATTTGAGTGCAGCGTGCAGTCAAAACAATTGAAGAGATGAAGGCTGCAGGATTAAAACCTAACTTAAAAACCTACACGACGCTAATTCATGGGTGGGCCCGAGCTTCACTTCCCGAGAAAGCTATGAAATGCTTTGAAGACATGAAGCTAGCTGGGCTGAAACCGGACCGAGCCGTGTACCATTGCCTGATGACATCATTGCTGTCCCGAGCCTCTGTAGCCGAAGACTACATTTACTCAGGAATTCAGGAAATCTGTGGAGAAATGATTGAGGCTGGTTTGACTGTTGACATGGGGACCGCAGTGCATTGGGCCCGTTGTTTACACAAGATTGAACGGTGTGGTGGAGATGTTACTGAAGCACTCCAAAAAACGTTCCCGCCTGATTGGAATTCACAAAACACGCTTAATGAAATTTCGGGGGTCGATGGTAAACATGATGATGATGATGATGATGATGATGAATTGCTATATGAAAGTGATTCTGATTGTGATATTGATGAGGATTGATGAGATATATATATATGCCTAGATGTATATTTGGTAAATGGTTTAATGTTGAGGCTGTACGTAGTGACTTGTACAATAATATTGCGCAATGAAATTTCTACATTTTTGTTTTTTGGTGGTAGTGCAGTACCTACGTACGTCTCTACTTACTCTTCCACTTGTTTTAAATCCTGAGTGCACATATATATTTTTGTAAATAAATAAATGAATAATGCTCTTAGCTAGAGTTTTAGTTAGTTATACGGACCTAATTGTGTAAATTAATTAAGACGGTGGTGTTTGGGATTGAGTTTCGGAATAATTTATTGGTTTTTCTAACAAGCCAATAAGTCAATAAACTGTTTGTGTAACTCAAAAACACTTTCTGTTTTAACTTTTGGCTTTTAAAGATGGAAAAACTGTTTTTGAAAAGTTAGAAATTCTGGCTTTTGGCTTTTGAAAAAAATTTACAAATCTATCACCCATATAACCAATATTTACAAGGAATAATGGAAATAAATAATCCCAACTATTGACTATTGGCCAATAACAGTCCCAACTACGAAAATCACCAATATTGGTCCCAATTTTCGACAAATTGGAAACCAACGGACCCAAACTAACGGAGGCTAACTCCGTTAGTGTGATGCTGACGTGGCATGCCACGTAGGATGCCACACAGGATCATTTTGCCACGTGGCATGCCACGTAGGATACCACATAGGATTATTTTGCCACGTGGCATGCCACGTCGGATGCCACGTAGGATCATCTTGCCACCTAAGCATGCCACGTCAGCATCACACTAACGGAGTTAGCCTCCGTTAGTTTGGGTCCGTTGGTTTCCAATATGTCGAAAGTTGGGACCAATATTGGTGATTTTCGTAGTTGGGACTGTTATTGGCCAATAGTCAATAGTTGGGATTATTTATTTCCATTTTTCCTATTTACAATAATTAATCGAAACACTTAAAAAATAATCTTTTGACGTTTCTCATCCCAAAAGCTAATCCAAACACTTTTTTTTTTAAACTCCTTTTCAAAAAGTCATAAAGCCAGTAAGCACTTCTGATCAAAAACACTTTTGCATTTTCAAACTCAATCCCAAACACCCTCTAAGATACATCTATTCATTTTGTTTTTGCAAATATGATTTTAAATAGAGAAAATTGCAATTTTCGTTCCTGTAGTTTGCCTAAACTAACAGGTTCATCACACATATAACACCCTGAGTACCTAATGTTTGTTTTTCTAACACTTTACGTCCCTCGTTTTAACGGCCATTAAGTTTTCTGTTAGTTTGTGATGAAATGACTATTATACCCTTCAGTTTTTGGGTAAACTAAAATAAGTTTTATACTCTCCCATCTTCTTCTCCAACCTACCTACCTACCCAGCCACCCACCTACCACCGCCATCTCCACCCTAGAAATGTCGAGCTTTAGTAAGATATTAAGATCTAGTGTTACCCGATGACTGCAATCCCATTATCATAACTAATACCCCACAAACTTCATAACCATCACCACCACTTCCAGATCCATCAACCCAACAAAATATTACCCAATTCTTGTTTGACCTAATTCAAAAAAGATGCAAACTTTAACAACAATGAACTTACCCAATTCAATCAAGATGCAAACTTTATAACAAAAACTAATAAAGGGTTAATAAAATTAATATTAGAGTTATACATTGTTTAAGGTAAAACGCACCATTATATTTCATATATAAAATTAATATGTTGTATTAGATTTCTCAACCCGGGACGTTCTCGGGGTATAATCTAGTGTATATATATATATATATATATATATATATATATATATAGGATTTGGATCATTTGAGAACCACTATTTAGGGAGAGAACCAAAGAACCAAGTGTGAACACAAAAACCCCTCCACCAAAAAATAAAAAAAAATAATAAAAAAATTATATAACCTAAAAAAATAAAAAAAGTAAAAACACCAAAATGTTTTTTTAGTGTTAATCTTTCTGAAAAAAAAATAAAAAAAATACAAAAAAAATAAAAAAAACAAAAAAATGGCCTTTTTTACGTCATAATTACGTCATATACCGTATGCACATGTGCATTTCACTATTAGAGCACACTTTTGAATAAATTATCAATTGCCATAATGAAATGATCATTTAAATGGACGTGATATGATATATAAGGTGGAAAAAAATTTATTCAATGATCTTTAAATAAACGCGAAGTGCATTTCACTATTATAGTTAGGTTTTTTTTTCATGGGTTTAGCTTTAGGGTTTAGTTTTTAGGTATGATGGGAATGGGGTTAGGTTTTTTGGGTTGTTGGTGAATAAACTTAAAAAAACCCCTATATAAAACTATAAAATAAGATAATTGTACTACATGCACATGTGCATTTCACTATTATAGTTAAGTTTTTTAATGGCTTTAGCTTTAGGGTTTAGTTTTTTGGTATGGTGGAAGAGGGGGTATCTTTTTGGGGGGGATGGGATGGAGCGTTTTGGTTTTTGGGGGGTGTGGGGTTAGCTGCACATGTGCATTTCACAATTTGGGGGGGGGGGGGGGAGGGGTTGGGGCGGTGTGGGGGATGGGGGGTTTAGGTTTTTAGGGAATGAGGTGGGTGGGTTTAGGTTTTTAGGGGGTGAAGGTGGGGTTTTTAGGTTTTTTTTGTTTGTGTTGACAATGGTTCTCTGGTTCTCTCCCTAAAGTTGGTTCTCGTATGATCCCTACCCTATATATATATATATATATATATATATATATATATAGGGTATGGATATTTTGGAAACCCATCCTTATTCGGTAAACTCTGGAAACTCTGACTTCCCAATTTTTTATTTTTTTTTGAAAAAAATAGGGCAAGTAATATACATGATTTTAAGCATTTTGGGCCAAAAAATTAAAAAAGCGCCGAGTAGTTTTTTATTAAAAAAAAATTAAAATTTTGACTAACACATGTTAAGCGATAATAACAGGTGTTAACCATCTGTTAATTATATGTTAACAGTAGACATTTTTTATTTAAAAAAAAAAAAAAAACCGTTCGGCGCTTTTTCGATTTTTTTGGCTCAAAATGCTTAAAAAATGTATATTACATACCCTAAAATTTTCATAAAAAAAAAGTCGGGAAGTTAGAGTTTCAAGAGTTTACCATATAACAAGGGTTTTCTCTATATACTTCCACTATATGTATATATATATATATATATATATATACTAGGTTAGAGTCCCGTGTATACACACAGCACATGCCCAAGTGAAATGACAAACCAAAATCACATAACATTACCTGCAGATTAAAACACACTTACAAAACATGTGTTAGTAACTACTGCAGCTTTTGACTTTTAATAAATTATTGTTAAATTTTGCAGATGATAATAGTAGCATTTATTAACCAAATTTAACAAATTAAATATTATTATAAACTGTTTTTTTTTATTCAAAAGTGGAGTTAATAAAAAACAGAAAATGTTCAAACGACTATAGAAATATGGAACATAATATCATTGTATTGCTAATCATCCGATGTCAAAGTATACTGCTGATTATGCAGCAAAGAATTGAAGAATGATAAACTGTTAGGCTTCTGCTATACTGCCTAAACAGCATGCAAATAGAAATAGCTGCTACAGAAATTTAATCAATAGTTAAACGTGCATAAAGTATTACACTGTTAACCTACATTCATAAAATTAAATAACCTTGATTACATAACAAAGGTAGCCAAAATAATACTGTTTATACACATATTAATATCAAAAACCACTAATTACTAAATCAAGAGTAAAACGGGCATACGTAGTTCACTACTAACTATTTGTCATCTCAAAGACTTAAACACAAAATATTACCATCAAAACAAAAAGGCGCAACCATAAACTAACCTAAATACCATCAACCCTAACAACATGAGAAAGCTTGAACACACCTTTATTCTTGAAAAAAAGGAAATGCATTTGATCACGAGAATGCAGTTCCTTATCAGCAACAAACGACATCATACCTTTGATGTTGTAACGATCATTCCCATTGGACTGCTCCACACCAACAGATACTTCCCATACACCACCATGATCGTCAATAAGTTTTAAATTCTTCTTGATGTTCAAACCATTTTTATTCGCCCAAATCTTCTTCATCCGCTATATAAAATAACATTGTATTGCATATTAATAATAAATTGAAAATATACATTAATATGGAATAAAAGCATGGAAATAAAGGAGTTGAACTTACAAAATGATTGTCAACTATAAAAACAACTGGTACACCTACATCGTCCTGATCATCATGTTGATTATGATCATCAACATCCATAGGATTTGGTAAATCTTCCTCTTCGTTGTCATCATCCAAAATAATAATGATGTCTTCATGATTATAAAAATCTTCATCGTACTCCTTCTTGAAATCATATACCCACATTTCAGGAGGAGGTGTAAGTTTGTTTTTGAGAAACAGGGACATATTAAAAGTAACATCGTCAATCATCTCAAAAACAATGAGATGTTGACGGGTTATTGAAAGGTGTTTTCTGATATAAGACCATCCTTTGGTAAAGTAAACATGACCATCTTCTCCATCAATCATGCATTGAAATTCATGATTTGGAAATGATTTGATAACGACTGGTTCAACTGGAATTAGTCTATTAAATTTTGCATGCAACACCAAATTACTTATATGCTGAAATACAAAAATATTAATGTTAATAGAGTAATACATATTGTATAAATTGAATTGTATAACATATTATGATGATAATAAGACATACTAAACGATTCTTGTATGAATTGAATGGGTCATCAAGCGTGCAATAGAAAAACGGACCACGAGCAGAAAGTGCATCTTGATAGAATGTAATCATTCTAAAACAATTCAGGTTCTGCTCGTATTGAAACACAAATTTACACCGAGATGGGTAATTTAGTGTTCGAATCATTGCTTTCCATCCATTGTATAAATAATATCTACCAGCAATTTGCTTGATTTTAATAACAAAGATCTGTGAATCCAAAGTTCGAATTTCCGTGACAGGAAGGATGCTGAATATAGGGAGGTTCTGAAAGAGACGGAGAACGAGTTGGAGGTGATGGCAGTCAAAGAAGGGAAACCCACTTGGACACTTCAAGTGGAAAGCCTACCAGAGCACATTGACACACAACTGAAGCCATCATTAGAATCACCTCCACAACTGGAACTGAAAGAATTGCTAAAGCATTTAAAATATGCTTTTGTAGGTGAGAATAAAACTCCTCCTGTTATTATTGCTTCTAATTTGTCTGATGTGTAGGAAAAAGCATTGATGGAAGTGTTGTTGGAGCATAAGGCGACGATTGGATGGACCATTGCAGACTTGAAGGGAATTAGTCCATCCATTGTGATGCACAATATTATTACTGAAGAAGGTGCAAAGCCGGCTAGGGACTCTCAGAGAAGGTTGAACCCGAATATGCGGGAAGTGGTGAAAAAGGAAGTCTTGAAGTGGCTTGATGCAGGTATTGTTTACCCGATTTCGGATAGTGAGTGGGTCAGTCCGACACAGACAGTGCCCAAGAAAGTAGGTATACAGATTGTTACAGGTGAGGATGGTGAGCAAATTGCTACCCGGCCCGTGACCGGGTGGCGTATTTGCATTGATTACCGGAAGTTGAACTCTGCAACTTCGAAAGATCACTTTCCATTACCTTTTGTTGATCAGATAGTTGAAAAACTCGCAGGTCAGAAATTTTACTGCTTTCTAGATGGATATTCAGGATATAACCAGATTGCCATACATCCTGAGGATCAACAGAAGACCACGTTTACATGTCCATATGGCACCTTCGCATTCAGGCGAATGCCATTTGGCCTTTGTAACGCCCCGACCACCTTTCAAAGGTGCATGATGAGTATCTTTTCAGATATAGTCGGGGATTCTCTAGAGATCTTCATGGATGACTTTTCCATTTTCGGCACATCTTTTGAGTCATGTTTAACACAACTAACAAAAGTGTTAAAAAGATGTGTCGAAACAAATCTGGTTTTAAGTTGGGAAAAGAGCCACTTTATGGTTCAGGAAGGGATTGTGTTGGGACATGTAATCTCAAGTAGGGGAATTGAGGTTGACCATGCTAAAATCCAAGTGATTTCAACTTTACCTCCACCTACAAATGTTAAAGGCGTCTGTTCCTTTCTTGGACACGTCGGGTTTTATAGACGGTTCATAAAAGGATTTTTTGTTATTACTAAACCACTATGTAACCTTTTACTGAAAGATGTCCCGTTTGTCTTTGATGAAGAATGTATGAAAGCTTTTACCACCTTAAAACCAAAACTAATTGAGGCTCCTGTTTTACAATCACCAGACTGGTCCACCCCTTTTGAGATAATGTGTGATGCTAGTGATTGTGCAGTTGGGGCGGTTCTGGGACAACAGGTGGATAAAAAGCCTGAGTCTATTTACTATGCAAGAAAAACTCTTTCTGATGCTTAGTTAAATTATACCACTACTGAGAAAGAGTTGCTTGCAGTTGAGTATGCATTGGATAAATTTAGATCTTATTTATGGGGTAGCAAAGTTATTGTTTTTTCTGACCACAGTGCTGTCAGGTACTTCATGGAAAAGAAGGATGCTAAGCCAAGGTTGATTCGTTGGATACTAGTGTTGCAGGAATTCGACCTTGAGATTCGAGACAAGAAGGGGAGTGAGAACGTGGTAGCCGACCACTTGTCACGGGTGGTGCATGAGACACAAGCACCGGAAGTGGAAATCAATGCCATGTTTCCAGATGAGAAATTATTATCTGTTTCCACTAAACCATGGTTTGCTGATTTTGCTAATTATGCAGTTACAGGAACCACTCCAGAGCACTGGCCAAAGAGGAAGAAGCAACACTTTCTTGCTCAAGCAAAGTATTACATATGGGATGACCCATACCTCTTCAAAGTTGGACCAGACCAGCTCATCCGAAGATGTGTACCGGATGATGAAGTTCAATGTATGGTGATCATGGTACATACATCAACATGTGGTGGCCATTTCAGTGGTCAAAAGACGGGCCACAAAGTTCTTTCATGTGGCCTATATTGGCCTACCATTTTTAAAGATGCTTTTGAGTTCGCTAAAATTTGCTTAAGATGTCAACAGATGGGTAGCATCTCAAAACGGAACGAGATGCCCATGCAGCCGATTCTAGTTGTCGACATCTTTGATGTTTGGGGAATTAACTTTATGGGCCCGTTCCCGAATTCATTTGGTAACTTGTACATCCTAGTGGCGGTGGATTACGTATCCAAATGGATCGAAGCCATTTCCACCAAGACGAATGATCACAAAGTGGTGTGCAAGTTTGTCCAAAGTCACATATTTACTCGCTTTGGAATCCCTCGTGTGATCATTAGTGATGGGGGATCCCACTTTAAAAACTTTTACTTTGGCAAGCTTCTTAAAAATTATGGTGTAGACCACCGCATTGCAACACCGTATCACCCACAAACTAGTGGGCAACTTGAGGTATCCAATAGGCAGATTAAGGAAATTCTACAGAAAACTGTGCGACCCGACCGCAAGGAGTGGTCCACTAAATCGGACGATGCTTTGTGGGCGTATCGCACGGCCTACAAAACGCCTATTGGAACCACACCTTATCGGTTGGTCTACGGGAAGGGGTGTCATTTACCTGTTGAACTTACACATCGTGCTTTATGGGCTGTTAAACAGGTTAACATGGACTATGATGCTGCAGGAAAGGCAAGAAAGTTGGCATTAGGCGAGCTAGAAGAGCTAAGGAACGAAGCATATGAAAGTGCAACCGCATATAAAGACAAAGTCAAAAAGGTGCATGATGTCAAGATCCTATTGAAACACATTGAGGTGGGTCATAGAGTTTGGCTATACAATTCTAGATTGAAATTATTTCCGGGTAAGCTGAGGAGCAAATGGACTGGACTATATCTGGTCACACATGTGGGGAACTATGGGGATGTGGAGATTGAAGACTTCGATGATCATTTGAGGCAAGTGGTGAATGGCCACCGATTAAAACCTTATATCGAGCCAAATGACATCAATGGACCGGACAAACAGTCAGAGAGCTTCGCTTTAAGCACTCTGACTTATGATTCAGAATGAGTGTCTGAGGTACAAGTCTGGCTGAAGACTAATAAACTTAGCGCTACCGGGAGGCAGCCCGGAATTTGTGTAAATATTTTTGTTTTTTATGTTTATTTCGTTTTAACCGTTTGCAAGTTGTTGAAGCACGCCCTGTGTTTCACACAAGTGTGGGGACGTTTGGATCCCATAGGAAAATGGGACGCAAGGGAAAAGAGATCGCTGAATTATCACGCGGCGGGACTAAAAGAAGATTGGTTGTGCAGCCAGAAACAAAAGATGAGGAAGAATTCGGTTCAGAATATGAGGAGAGTGAGGAAGGGGGCTTGGGGGAGGACGCACAATCTGAGAGGCGACGCACACACATAAAGAAAATTTAGATCGCACGAGAAGAAACACAAAGAGGAGGCATGCACGCGACCAAGATGCAATGCTAAATCTTTGTAGCTTCCTCTAGACGAATGGTTCAATTAGGTTTTGCACTTTTTCTATTTATTTTCAGTATTGGATTGTGTTTTTATGTGATGACAAGCATATAAAACATCATTGATGCATTAGTTAATTAAACAATTGATTTGTATTTTGAGTCCTTTCTTTACAACTTGTTCGGTTGATGACAAAACTTAGTAGCGGGTTGGGTGACATAAAGAGGGTTGACTTGACGCTTACAATTGGGTAGATAATAGGGTTTGATGACAAGAACTTGTGCTACCAGTTAATTAACTAATTTCCAGAACTATGTCTATGTGGCTCCCAATCTATAAACTGAAAATTGTTTGAAACCTAGAACCTGAAGTTTAGAGGGAGTTACTTCTTTATTCTTATTGTTTTCTATTCAAATTACTTAATCAAATTTTTTCAAGCATAACAACATTTTACTTCATAAGATATTATTTTTAATTAATTAGTTTAATTAATAAAATTTCTATTAACACTAACCACATACTCCTCGTGATTCGACAACCCTACTCCCTATACTGCAGTCCTTGTAGCTAAGGAGTTGTTTTTAAAATATTTTTTGATTAGCACTCGACACGTGATCAAAATGGCGCCGTTGCCGGGGAGCTAGTGCGCTTGGTGTTGTAGGTTTTGTTTGATTTATTTTATTTTTATTTTATTTTTTTGCTTTAAAAAAAAGAATTTCGTTTCTTTTTTTTTTTTATTTAATTCCATTTGTTCGTTTTTACTTGGGTATTTTAGTTTGTGCAGGAAGTAAAGTCTTTGGATCATGGATGGATCTTATCAGTCATGTAAGTGTTGCGGGAAAATTCACATATATGAAGATTGCCCAGTGTTTTGGAAGGATCCAATGTTTTGGAAAGAAAAAATGAAGTCAGTCACACATATCAGGGATACTTTTAGTCAAACATCAACTACAACTATGAGTCGAATTGGGATTACAATGATTATGAACCCGAGAGAATGTCATTCTCAATCTACCATGAAGATGATAATCACCAAAATTCTAAACTGAATGAAATCATGGATTTGATGAAGGAGATGATGCAAGAGAGTAAGTTGAGACATGAGGCTATAGTCCAACAATTGAACAAAACAGATGAACAAATTGCAACATGGAAGGTTGTAAGGGAGAACACCACATCCATTCCTGTATTTAATGGAGAAACACAAGAAGTATCAGTTGTAGTTGATGAAGAAGAAAAAGAAGAGGGTATAAGTCTTCCTAAACTTGAAATTATATGTTTAAACTCACATGAAGACTTAGCACCTTCTGAGGATTTAGCGACGGGTGTAATCCAAGTTTATCTTGACCCTTTGCCTGTTTTGATTAATCCAAGTAACAAAGTTGAGGATGGGGGTTTGAGATCAAAGATGAAGAAGGTGGTAATGCAAGACATTGGGCAAACTAGTAAATGATGTACCCGCGTTTACTTTATAGTCGTGCCGTGCATGAAAAAGCAAGTCTGGATATGGCATGTTAATTACCGAGCTTACATCGGGAATGCGGTGGGTAAATGTTCTATGAGACTACCATGAATGAACATCAGGTATGATTTTTGTATATTTTGTATATTTATTTGTTTTATTTTTTTATTTTCGAGTGTGTTCGAGTCAGTTTTATTTTTGTTGGAGTCATGGGATTACTTGTTATAATTTGAACTGTAAGAATAGATTGCTCCGCCCGTACTTAATCTCCATTCGGGTAGGGACGATCTGGAAACCACTAATGTTTTCAGGTATCCCGATTTGTTTGTTTTGTTTTTTTTCTTGTTTCTTAGTTTCAGGTTTGTTTATCGGCCGCGAATAGATTGATACTCGCACTGCTATATCCAGGGGAGTCTGTTCCTTTTATTGTTATTGTATTTTATTTTTATTTCTGTTTTATTTTATTCCCTATCTTACATTGAGGACAATGTGTCGTTCAAGTGTGCGGGTGGGGAAATTTCGTTTTTATTTATTTTTTAGTCTTAAAAGAATTTAAAAAAAAAAATCAAAAAATTTAAAAATTTGAAAATGTCTTGAAAACTGTTCCTAAAAAAACATTCTAATCAGGCATAAAAGTAGCACTTTCAGTACATACCAGTTGTTTCTTGATTGTTTTGGCAGTAGGTCCTTAGTCATGGTCTATTTTGTGGAAAAGTAATATGAACGTTTTCAGCAGGTATTTTTAAGAAAAAAGTTTTAGAATTGCCTAACTAGGTTTAACAAGCTATTGGTAATAACTACATGCACACATCGGTAACCCATTTCCCCACTTTTGTGAGATCTTGAGCCTACTAGATGATAGATTGATTTATATACATTTTCGTTTGTTGAGAGTAGGCCAAATGTTTCTCTATTGCAGAACTTGTGTGATTTGATACATGCTGAGGTTGTAGACTAGATATAAACGTACATGACAAAGGCGATTTAGGATTCCCTTTTTATTTGGCACCTTTTATTTGTTTGTATTAACCAGTTTACCCAAGAATATTACCATTAGTAGCCAACTTTGAGCCTTATACCATTTCGTTTGCTAAACCACATAATCACCCAAATAAACCAGTATTCTTACCAAGTGTTGATGACATCCAAAGTGTTAAGTGATTGTATTTATGTTAAAAAAATATATATGTGAAAAAAAATGACAAAAAAAAAAGAAAAAGAAAAAAATAGAAAAAGAAAAAAAAAAATATAGAAGTATGTGTTATGGGTCAAATATGCCCAAAGTTGTGTGTTATTGTAATTTGTGAATAAGGATTGTCAATCATGTTGGTCTCACCATTTTATTGTAGCCACTTCTAGCCAAATCTATCATACCTTTGCCCTAAGCTCAAAACCCGTAAGTCGTTTAGATATGTGCATTGTCTACAGCGAGGGGTGATTGTTATACAAGCCTATGATAGCAGAGTTACATGTTTGGTTTTGAGTGAATTATACTAACGCATTACATGCTAGTCCAGATATAAAACCGAGTGGAGTGAAAAATTATGAGGGGTGTGTTGCATGAAAATAAAAACCAGAAGCATGTTAGATTTAGTCAGGGTAATTCTGTTTTTAAATGGAAATCAATTTAACTTGCTGAATTAACACATCTAATGCTGATTTGTAAATGGGGTATGACTTTGGACCTTAGCTAAGGTATGATGGGACGACTGGGGTGCTTGTATGTGATAATGTCTTAAGCAAAGTGTATATAATTTTTTCGAGACGATAAAAGATAAGTGTGGGGGTTTGATCGGTGCATTTTCGGTATGCTTTATTTTATATTATTTTTAATACAAATGCACCGATAGTAATATAAAATGCATTACTTTATTAGGTTTTTGTATTTCGTAGGTTGAATAAGAAAACGAGCTAAAACGATCAAATTTGTAATAAAAATAAATTGTTAATAATTAACTACTACTAAAGCTACATAATTTTAGCTTAATAAATACCTATATTTATTATTGGGTGGTTATATTTAAACCCCCCACCTTCTATTTTAACCCCCTCAAAGCGCCTCGCTTAGGCCTAAGCGAGGCGCTTTGAAGCTGAATTCGAGGAGGTCAGTACGAGGGGCAGAAAAGGCTGTTTTTTTTTAAATTCTAAGCGCCTCGCTTAGGCCTAAGCGAGGCGCTTCGAGGGGGTAATTTATTTTGGTAGTTGTTTTGATGTTTTGAGTTGTTTTTTTTAATTTAATAATTATTAAAAGTTAAAAAATTTAAAAAAACAAAGTAATAACCCTCAACATTGTCAATGACTTAAAGTTGACATCATCAACCACGTAAAGTCAATGAATGCGGTATGCGCGTTAAATTTCATTAAATGCGGCAACATAGGCAAGTCCTCGTCTGATAACAACTGAAAAGTAGCCGGTGCAAGTTATGTTGTAGCTTCCAAAACACGACGTCGTTGTAGCTCATATGTTATTATCTCTTCTCTTATTCTCTGTTTCTCTAGTTCTCGATGGATTATTGCTCTCATATCATGGATCAGAGAGATTTAACCTAATTACAGTAACGAAATCATTCTCACATGAATATCCTTTGAAATCAATGGGAAGATAGATAAACAATCCTCATCCACAATGTTCTTACCTATAGCTACCAACGATGATTGCCAGTGAGATTGATAACTGGACAGCTTAGCCAGGTGTTTGTCAAAAAGGTAGAGCACACCACTAGAGCAAAAAGTTGTGTGTATGAATAGTGACCCTCTGGCAAACCTGCGTAAAGGACTAAAGCCACATATCTTGCCATTAATACCAACGATGATTGCCAGAGGGTATGTACAATGGTTTTATTTATATATAAAGAACATTAATCGGTTTTATTTAGCGTAAAAAGTTCATTGTACATATACCTCCTTATCTAAAAACAAATCACATCATTGTACATATACCTGATTAGACCACGTACAATGATTCATCAAACTCATCGTTAGCGCCGATCCGATTGTTAAATGTATCAAGACTATGAAATTAGTAAAACAACTGAATTTTACTTGCTTGCATGAAAAGTTCATTGTACATATACCTCCTTATCTAAAACAAATCACATCATTGTAGAGGTTACTAGGTTACTCATTACCGTTGGACGTTGAAGGTAAACATGGACAGTGAGAAGTGAGATTGATAACTTCTCTATGGAAGTTGCTAAAATAGTTAAACAAAAGCTGAAATTGAATAGTTATTTGGAATGTTCCTGATCATTACAGTAATACTTGGATCCGGTTCGAGTCTAAAGCTTCGTGTGTCATCTTGGTCGAACTCATGTTGCAACATTCGTCTTGTGTGGCAACATACTTGAAATCAATGGGAAGATAAACAATCCTCATCCACAATGTTCTTACCTATGAGTTTAATTAGCTTGAATCTCTCTGATCCATGGTATCCACTTTCAGAATCTGAAGAGAAGCTATCATCTCAGAGAGATATCTGTCAGGCTGTCTTCATCGTTGACCGCTATCTCTCGGATAACAACTGAAAAGTTGTTTCATTAATCTATAAATAAATCCTTACAAAATATTTTTAAATTAAATCTTTGAGCATACCACACCCATGGCTGAACCAGAAGAACAGTACGATCAACGATGAAGGTGTGTTGTATGTATAAAATTGTGAATAATTGTGAGAGTCGATGTGAGAGCAATAATCCATCGAGAACTAGAGAAACAGAGAATAAGAGAAGAGATAATAACATATGAGCTACAACGACGTCGTATTTTGGAAGCTGAAGTTCGGAGAGAACTAAATATTCGGTTGTTGATTTTCTTCTCTATACAGAGTGACGATAGGCGTTTTCGATTTCCAAATGAATCAACGACTTAAACTTGACATCATCAACCACGTATAGTCAAATATTTATTCTCCATATCCATACCTTGTTTCAAGTATCTTGTAAAATTCATTTCGTCTTCAAAGACTCCTATGAGTCAACAAAGGTTGACTTTTTTGAGCATTAACAATGACTATATTACATTATTATTATTATTATTTTTTTATTATATTTGTAATTTAGTTCCTTTGTTTTATTATTATAATAATTTATTATTATGAAGAATCGGAAATTAGTAAAACGATTTAATAAATCATTGCTCAGACGTTAGGGTTTGATAAACACAAAACGATTTAACAAAAACACAAATCGTACCGTGAAATAAAGAGAGGCCCATTAGGAGTGCCGTGGAGGAAGATCGTCGGTTTGCTGTAGTCGATGATTAGCTTGAAATCAATCTCTCTGATCCATGGTATCCACTATCAGGTTGTCTTCATCGTTGACCGCTATCTCTCGGATAACAACCGAAAAGTTGTCTTCAATGATTCTAAAAAACTTGAAAGTAATTACACCGGCTTGAGATATGAGTTTGATTATTATCGTATTTGCAACTTAGTTCCTTTCTCTCGAAAAACAATCCGATTGTTAAAAGTATCAAGACTATGAAATTAGTAAAACAACTAAATTTTACCTGCTTTACATGAAAAGTTATTTTTAAATGTTTGTTAATATATTTTTAAATGTTTGATCTGCAATATTTGAAAATTATCATTTCTTGACATGCTTGGTGACACCTTGATCTGTAATATTTGAAAATTATCATTTCTCAAAAAGTAATTAAAAACACTTAAAAATGAATTAAAAACAATTGTTGCGAGTTAGGTTTAGTCGGAGGACCACGTACATTGATTCATCAAAGTTGTACAAAGCTGGATGTTTTTACTGGAAAACCAAAACGAGCAATTAACGAAGCGAAACGGAGAGATATAATTTTCTTGGCTTGGAAACAACTTAAAAGAACCAAAAATGAATTAAAATTATTTTTTGGTGATTAACAGATAATTTTAAAGAATTAAAAGAAATTCAAATTTTTTTTTAAAAAAAGGCCAAAGCACCTCGCTTTGGTCAAAGCGAGGCGCTTTAGTGCCTCGCTTTGACCAAAGCGAGGTGCTTTAGTGGTTTGATTAGACCACAGGCGCCTCGCTTTGACCAAAGCGAGGTGCTTTGGCCTTTTTTTTAAAAAAAATTGAATTTCTTTTAATTCTTTAAAATTATCTGTTAATCACCAAAAAATAATTTTAATTCATTTTTGGTTCTTTTAAGTTGTTTCCAAGCCAAGAAAATTATATCTCTCCGTTTCGCTTCGTTAATTGCTCGTTTTGGTTTTCCAGTAAAAACATCCAGCTTTGTACAACTTTGATGAATCATTGTACGTGGTCCTCCGACTAAACCTAACTCGCAACAATTGTTTTTAATTCATTTTTAAGTGTTTTTAATTACTTTTCGAGAAATGATAATTTTCAAATATTACAGATCAAGGTGTCACCAAGCATGTCAAGAAATGATAATTTTCAAATATTGCAGATCAAGGTGTTACCAAGCATGTCAAGAAATGATCATTTTCAAATATTGCAAGTCCAAACATTTAAAAATAACTTTTCATGCAAGCAAGTAAAATTCAGTTGTTTTTACTAATTTCATAGTCTTGATACTTTTAACAATCGGATCGGCGCTAAACAATAGAAAGTAATTACAAAATATTGCTAGAGGGTCACTATTCATATATAAAGAACATTAATCGGTTTCATCTTTGTTTTCTTGAGTTTAACTTTCCATGATCTACCTCATCCACAATGTTCTTACATATGAGTTTAATTAGCTTGAATCTCTCTGATCCATGGTATCCACTTTCAGAATCTGAAGAGAAGCTATCATCTCAGAGAGATATCTGTCAAGTAATTACAAAGAAGATGATCAAAGATGCTACAACATAACTTGCACCGGCTTGAGATATGAGTTTAATTAGCTTGAATCTCTCTGATCCATGGTATCCACTTTCAGGTTGTCTTCATCGTTGACCGCTATCTCTCGGATAACAACTGAAAAGTTGTCTCATTAATTCCAATTCCAATTCCACCGGTGCAATCAGAATCTGAAGAGAAGCTATCATCTCAGAGAGATATCTGTCAACGATGATGGCGCAGAGGTTAGCGGTAACTTTAAATTTTGAATGATCGTCGGTTTGCTCTCTATATACCAATCAACAGTAGCGATCATTACAGTTATTTGGAATGTTTCTGATCATTGTCAAAGGGTC
This sequence comes from Ambrosia trifida, assembly GCA_028751855.1. Classification (NCBI taxonomy): domain Eukaryota; kingdom Viridiplantae; phylum Streptophyta; class Magnoliopsida; order Asterales; family Asteraceae; genus Ambrosia; species Ambrosia trifida. The sequence continues at coordinate 109,751,780 of CM054123.1, read as the reverse complement.
ACTATTCATACATAAAGAGATAAAGGCTGTACACGAGTATAATCAAACAAGGGTTGCCTGGAGTTTGATTAGCTTGAATCTCTCTGATCCATGGTATCCACTAACCGTAGCGATCATTACAGTTATTTGGACTGTTGCTAAATTAGTTAAACAAAAGCTTAAATTATACAGTTATTTGGAATATTCTTGATCATTATAGTGAGATTGATAACTTCTTTATGGAAGTAATAAATTCAAAACAGAGGTAGGTTTGCCAGAGGGTCACTATTCATACATAAAGAGTATAATCGTGATGTGATGGATTTTTATATCTGCAACTTAGTTCCTTTTTACTTGGTTGCAAAGGAACTTCAGGTCAGCCAGACCTTTTGTCAAAAGCAAGTATGAAGATCAAGATCAAGAAGACTGGATACCATGGATCAAAGAGATTCAAGCTAATCAAACTCATATCTCAAGTTGGTCTAACAACTGAATTTGACTTGCTTGCATAGGAATCTTGTACGAAATTATACAGTTATTTGGAATGTTCCTGATCATTATAGTGAGATTGATAACTTCTCTATGGAAGCAACAAATTCAAAACAAAGGTAGGTTTGCCAGAGGGTCACTATTCATACATAAAAGATCAAGAAGAATTGTAGTGTGTTCGGTGCAGTCGACGAACATCATTCAAAATTTCAACTTCCCGTTCAGGTGCTTAAGTCCACCTTGCACCGGCTTGAGATATGAGTTTAATTAGCTTAAATCTCTCTGATCCATGATATGAGAGCAATAATCCATCGAGAACTTGAGAAAGAGAGAATAAGAGAAGAGATAATAACATATGAGCTACAACATAACTTGCACCAACTTGAGATATGAGTTTAATTAGCTTGAATCTCTCTGATCCATGGTATCCGGTTGTTTTCAGGTTGTCTTCATCGTTGACCGCTATCTCTCGGATAACAACTGAAAAGTTGTCTCATTAATTCCAAAACCTAAAGAGAAGATATCATCTCAGTGAGATTGATAACTTCTCTATGGAAGTTGCTACAATAGTTAAACAAAAGCTGAAATTGAACAGTTATTTGGAATGTTTCTGATCATTACAGTTATGCCTTTTTTGGTGAAATGAACTTGAAGAAATGATTTGGTGGATCTATCATGAGTTAAACAAAAGCTGAAATTGGACGGTTATTTGGAATGTTCCTGATCATTACTTTTCATGCAAGCAAGTAAAATTCAGTTGTTGGACAGTGAGATTGATAACTGGACAGGTTAGCCAAACCATACGAGGGTGGCAGGAAAAAGTTGACATTTTGATCCAAAGGAAATTCAGGTTAGCCAGACGTTTGTCAAAAGGACATTTTTTATAATAATTATATTAAAAAAAAAAACAAAAAACTAACTCAAAAGACCAAATTTTTTTTTTTTTTTTTGATCTGAAGCGCCTCGCTTAGGCCTAAGCGAGGCGCTTCGAATTAAAAATCAGCTTTTTCTGCCCCCTCGTACTGACCTCCTCGGAATGAGTTCAAAACGCCTCGCTTAGGCCTAAGCGAGGCGCTTTGAGGGAGTGAAAATAAAAGGTGGGGGGTGCCAATAGACAAAGCCTTATTATTACATCTACTAAATTAAATTAGATTTTTATAGTGCCTTGCTATTATAATATGGGAATTAACAGGAAAATAAAAATTATTGTTTTGACATTTGTGCTGGGTGTTTTGAAGATCATTATTTACATGGGCCAATGACAATTTAGTATGTGGGCTGTGATGAAGATATTGATGGACTCTTTTGGTGGGTCTAAAGTGGGTGAATTGGGGAATAAAAAGAAAAAGAACACATTCGACAAAGGGCAATTATTAGACGGCAAAACCTTTGGATCGACGCCCAGCAGTAGCAGAATCACCATTAAAATGCAGCGCGGCTAATTGTGTAATCATCTCCAGGTGTACGGTTTACTTGTGAAACTCTAACTTTTGTTTGATTTGGTTTATGGATTATCTTTTAATCGTTTGAAAGATATTTGTGGTTTGAGTTATTTAAACAAGTCACGTTTGTGCAATTGCTTATCTTTTAGTCATTCGCATTCGGTTTTCTTGCATCGTGAGCAGTTTGATTAATGGGAGGGTAGTTATTATTCGTGGGTTGGTAATTAAATTGTACGAGTTATTATTAAAAACTTGTGTTTGATTACCACTTAACTTAAATCGTTCAACAAAACTATGTCTATGTGGTATCCAATCATCTAAACGAGGGTAGGGTGAATCATTGAATCGGAAACCTGGAGGGGGTTACTTCTTTAATATTGTTGTTTACAACTTATAAAATTCGTTTTCTTAAAATTCAAAACAACCTACAACTCAGTTAGATTTAATTTTTTTAGTTTAAATAGTCAAACAAAAGGTGCAATACTAACCACATGCTCATCGTGGATTCAATACCTGACTTACCCTATCTACCTAGGTTATTTATGTTTTTGCATGACCCTAACGACAGGTCATCACACAGCATGGTTGACTTACCTGCTGGCGTCTGATGTGACGTCTGGCAGCAGGTAAGCATGCCCGTGCAGTACTGTAGGGGCAACATGGTGGAAGCATGGGAGCAGTCAAGTCGCTGTTCACGTCAGTGGTTGTTGGACCACTACGGACACCTGTCGCCATCTGACTGGCGACGTCTCTGGTCTTCTGTGAGTGAATATTCCTGATCCTTGATCTTCTGTACCTCGTACCAAAAGCTGGTGAGTTGACGAATATTCTGCGCGTGGGCGGACTCGCGTGTATTCTTCTGGAGTGATGTGGATAAGACTGCTCCATGTGAAGTTTGGTCCCTCCGGCGGAGTGATTTCTACCTGAGTGATCCGCGGAATATTCTAAAGAGGGATAGGGATGCCGCCTCCGCGAGGATTAGGTTCCCTATCCCTTCACATATATTGATACCTCTCTATCTATTGTTGTTTTTAGTTTTAATTTACTGTTTAATAGGGATGCATTATTGTTAGATCTTCAAATTGTGTTACGGAATCATTCAAGATGGTTCGTGTGAGAGATTCTAGAGACGTGATAAGTTTTTCAATGGTTGTGACTAGGGCTGTAAACAAACCAAACGTTCGGCAAACAATTTGTGAACTGTTCGGCGGGAAGTTCGTTTGTGTTCGTTCGTTTAATAAATGAACGAACACAAACAAAAAATTCCATTTGTTTAGCTAAACAAACGAACATGAACAGAGGTCGCGTTCGTTCGTTTATGTTCGTGAACGTTTGGTAACGTGTTCGTGTATGTTTGTTTTTGTTCAATAGTTCATTAGGGTTTTTAATTTTTAATATTTAATTTAACTATTTCAAATTTCCCAGTGGTAGATTATTTAACATGTATTAGTGTATCACATGTTAATATTACTTTAACTATTTTGATTAACGGTTATTTTTGGTGGATTAAACGAGGATTTCAAGTTTAATATGATACCTATGTGTTTTTATAAGACATTATGCGATCAAGATTATGTCACGTATATTTGGTTAATTGGATTAGTATATTCTGGGCGGACAATGTCAGCGATGAAGAAATGCGTATTTGCAGAATTTAATGTGCTAGTTTGTGCTCGATTTTGTTTAGTAATGCCTATTTGTGTTCGTTTATATTTATTTGTGTTTGTTTGTGTTCATTTTTGGCCAACATCTTAATTTAGCAAATAAATACAAGCGAACACGAACAAAATTCTAGTTCGATAAGTGTTCATGAACAGTTCGTGAACACGTTATTTTCTTAACAAACGAACACGAACACAAAATCTTGTTCGGTAAGTGTTCGTGAACAGTTCGCAAACACGTTAATTCCTTAACAAACGAACACGAATAAGGCCTTGTTCGTGTTCGTTTGGTTCGTTTACAACCCTAGTTGCGACTTCCTACTTAATTGATTGTTTAGTATGAGGGATTTGAGAGATGTAATGAGTTTTGAATAGTTGCAGCTTACTTAAGTGATTGTTTATCTGATTAGTTTCTAGGTTTTAGGTTATGGAATATGAGTTATTACTGATTATAATACTATGGACATGCATTGATTGAGTGTGAGGGATTTAGGAGATATGATTATGTTTACGTTTACGTTTGAGACTTTGAGTAGATATTTGCTAGCAATAAGTTTGAATTCAGCTGTATTGATGTTAAATAACTATAAGTAAATGACTATTGGTAACGGGTAAGTTCAGTTTTGGTTCATAATGGTTTGAATTAGAAGTTTTTATAGTTTGTTGGTTGTCGAGGGTTGACAGTAGGTGTAGAAGAGTATTGACGGACACTCATGATTGAGCCAACTGAAAGTGAAAGCAAGGTATGGTGGAGGGTAAAGTTTTTATTTTTTAGATTGAGAAAGGAATAGTTGATCTCAACGACAATGTCATCAAGGTATTTTAACCGTCAGATTAAGATTGTTAAGTTCTGGCCTACCGCATGTTCGTCTCTCGCTCCCACCTTCAAAACTATTCCAAAAACTGGCTTTTTTTCTTTTCCTTATATTTTGGTGTGTTTTTATGTAACATGCCATGTATGTAGACAATGTGTATGGAGACCGCAACCTCATCTGTACTCCCCAGTCACCACATGAGAATGAAGAGAAAGCCGAAGCTACTGCTTAAGTAAGCTATCAATCACCACATTTGCTTCAAAGGTCAGGTCAATGAACGCAAATAGGAATTAATGATCTGTATGACTGAGTTTACGATTGATATGTTTTCTATTTTTATCATTTTTATTAAGTCATATTACATTTTTCAACCCCGGGATAATCCCGAGATTAGGGCTGTAAACGAACCAAACGAACACGAACAAAGCCTTGTTCGTGTTCGTTTGCTAAGGAATTAACGTGTTCGCGAACGGTTCACGAACACTTACCGAACGAGATTTTTTGTTCGTGTTTGTTTGTTAAGAAAATAACGTGTTCACGAACTGTTCACGAACACTTACCAAATGGGATTTTTTTTCATGTTCGCTTGTATTTATTTGCTAAATTTAGGTGTCGGCAAAAAAACTAACACAAACAAACACAAATGAATGTAAACGAACACAAATAGGCATTACTGAACAAAATCGAGCACAAACTAACACATTAAATTATGAAAATTCACATTTTTCATCGCTAACATTGTCCGCCCAGAATATACTAATAAAATTACGCAAATATACGTGACATAATCTTGATCACATAATGTCTTATAAAAACACATAGGTATCATATTAAACTTGAAATCCTCGTTTAATCCACCAAAAATAACAGTTAATCAAAATAGTTAAAGTAATATTAACATGTGATACACTAATATATGTTACCACTAGGAAATTTGAAATACTTAAATTAAATATAAAAAATTAAAAACCCTAATGAACTATCGAACAAAAACAAACATACACGAACACGTTACCGAACGTTCACGAACATAAACGAACGAACGCTGCCTCTGTTCATGTTCGTTTGTTTAGCTAAACGAACGGAATTTTTAGTTTGTGTTCGTTCATTTATTAAACGAACGAACACAAACGAACTTCCCGCCGAACAGTTCACAAACTGTTTGCCGAACGTTTGGTTTGTTTACAGCCCTACCCGAGATAATCAACTAGTATATATATAGATTATAAATTTTAAATTATTTTACATCACACATACTCCAAATCTAAAAACAATCATCGATATCCAAGTGGTGGTAAATAAAATAGAGAGTATTTTGTAAGGGTATATAATTAGTGGTGTTAGAGCATTCACAATAGAATTCTCATCCTCCATCCACTTACAACCAATCACAATCACATATTACACTAAACCTCATTAAATTTTTTCTCTCCTCCACTCACAACCACTTTCAATAAATATTAAAAAATAAATACAGTTTTCCAGTTTTCCCAAAAAGATCCCCAAAGAACCCAATATTTACCAACACACTGTAGATTCCCTATTTTCTTCACTTACAATCACTTCCAACCCCCAAAAAAATTATAGGGTTTTGTCACCCAATTTTTTTAGGGTTCTACTGTGAATGCTCTTAAAGGCAATTCAGCTTTTGTTTCTCTCTTTGATCGGCATAGAATCTATAACCAAGACAAGCTTCCACACCACATATCTTTTGTAAAAAAGAGAAAGTGAAGGGAGGTATTTAGCAAAATAAAGATAGTTAAGGGGGGACAAAGTTTCCACACCTTGTAGCTTTTGCAGGCAGTCTTTTGAAAAAGAAAGTTACATATCACACCCTTTTAAATATGGTCATTGTCCAGATAAAGCTTCCCATTTCTTTTTGTTTTATTTAGTTTATTTAATTGATCTTTTGCTTGAAAGTAGAGGAAGCTATTGTCTTGGATCTGTAACTTCACATTATCAGTCTAAAGCAGTCCAAGTTCCATTATTTTCTGTGTACTTTCACCTTTTTGGTTTGATGAGAGAGATAAAGTGAGGAGAGAAAATATTGTAGAAAGCAAAAGACAAATTAATAACAATAATTGTCTAAAAGTATATAAAAAATTACTATATCATCTTAATTACTCTAAGCTCTTATCATATTCTTATAAATTAAATCAAGTGTTAATAGGAGATAAAACATTTCTATAAAATTAAATAAGAATAAAAGATGTTTACAAAGTTAGACCACTTGTGTCGCAAGAGAAGAGGAGTGGCACCTCCTCTCCTCATGTCTGCATGTTACATGCGCTTCTCTCCCTTCTTCCCTTTCACAAAAAAAACTCGTTTGATGCCACATACAGAGACAGATTCTTGACTTTTTTTCCCACGCCACTTCCTTACCGTCCTTATCTCATGTCAATGTCGATTCAATAATCTTCGTAAGTATCCCAACGCAGATAGGCTTGTAATCTTGTTTTAAACATAATCCATTTCTGATTTTAATTAGTTCATTGAGTAAGAACACAATCTTATTGTTAACCTAAAAACAATGAGAAAAAAGATAAAGATGGAAAAACTGTCGTTATAATCCGGTTTACAATACTGTTTTAAAGGTTGATTTAGTCTTTTTATGAGAGAGAATTGCTTTGCTTCACATGCATTCCACTTTCACATACAAAACTAACAACTACAAGAAAAGCATAAAAGCCCACCTCACATCACTTCTTTAGTGCGCTTCTTATAAACCTCCTACCATAGTACTTGCCTAATGCAATAACCACACCAACTTCCAAAAATCAAACCATATGACCATATAACCATATTTTAGAACCCTATTTTCATACACCCTCCAAAAAAAAAAAAAAAAAAAAAAAAAATCCTAGTGAACCATGAGGGCCGGAGGTTACACCATCCAACACACACTAACACCCGAAGCCGCAAACATCGTGAAACAAGCTCTTGGCTTTGCAAGACGGCGTGGCCATGCTCAGGTCACGCCGCTGCATGTTGCCAGTGCGATGCTAACATCCCCAACAAGCCTTTTCAGGAAGGCTTGTTTGCAACCAAATTCTCACCCTCTTCATTGTAAAGCTCTCGAGCTTTGTTTCAATGTGGCATTAAACCGCCTCCCTACCACACAATCCAACCCTATCATGTTAAACCCTAATCGATCTCACCACCCTTCTCTTTCCAACGCCTTGGTGGCGGCCTTCAAGCGCGCTCAAGCTCACCAACGACGTGGTTCGATTGAAAACCAACATCAACCTGTTTTAGCTCTTAAAGTAGAGATAGAACAACTTGTTATATCCATCTTAGATGATCCTAGTGTTAGTAGAGTGATGAGAGAAGCCGGTTTTTCTAGCACCCAAGTCAAAAACAACATTGAACTAATGGAGATATCAATCTCTTCGCCAAATCCCCTCAGTTTTTCTCAGTCTAAAGAGAACATCTTAGTCCAAGATGAAGATGTCATGAGTGTTATAGAAATGATGATGACTAGGAAAAGAAAGAATATTGTTGTTATAAGAGAGTGTTTAACTAGTGCTGATGCTATAGTTAAAGGAGTTATTGAAAAGTTTGAAACCAAAAACAACATCAATTTGAGGTTCATGCAGTTTGTAAGCCTTCCTTTACACTCACTAAATCATCTTTCAAGGGAAGATGTTGAAGATAAAGTTAGGGAACTTAAGTGTCTAGTAAAAAGCTTTGTTGGTAGCAGAGTAATCTTGTATTTAGGTGATCTAAAATGGGTTTCACATTACTGGTTGGAGCACAGCGAACGAAAGCGCAATGGAAGCTACTACTACTACACTCCAATAGAGCATATGATCATGGAGCTTAGTGGACTCATGTTTGGTGTTGATGTTGGGAAGTTGTGGTTGATGGGGATAGCCAGTTCTCAAACATACAAGAGGTGCAAAACAGGTCACCCTTCACTTGAAACTCTATGGGATCTTTGTCCGCTTACACTTCCAGTTGCTACTTTGGACCTCACTCTCAATCTTGAAAGGTAAATTAAGACTTCAACTTTAAGATATATACTTTTCTCTAGCTTAAAGATTGTTTATTCATGCTAAAATATTAATGACATTTTATGTGGCCGGGTTTTGTTTTTTCCAGTAGTAATGATTCAGAAAATGAGAAGAACTTGCTCTCTTGTTATGGCGTCAACTTAACACGAGATGCTCGAACCATGACGAGCTATGGTCGAACCAGCGAGTCCACTTTGCCTTCATGGCTGCAACAATATAAAGAAGATCATAACACATTAAGACAAACCAACAATGATCAGGTTAGCTAGCTCTAATTATATACTATAAATAATAAAAACCCTATTTAATTAATCTTGTGGTAGTGATATGCTATGAGTGGGGTTAATTTTACTATATAAATTGCTTAAAACCTTAATTACAATCAACTTTTCTAGATTATAATTTTATTGAGTACGTTTGTTTGTTATTGTAACACTGATCTAAAACTATACATATATGATAAATGTGTTTACAGGAGGAATGTGAAAAGGTTGGGAAGAAATGGAGCTCAACTTATTGGCCAGTTTTTGAATCATGCAGCATCCCTAAAGAACATCAGTTTTTCATGAGTGGTGAATGTTTTGAAGAGCGAAATCAGAAAAACCTCATGGCGCCGGAACTCTTATCGAATCCGAATTCCAGTCCAAACTCGGCTTCTTGTAGTGAAGCTAGTGAACAAGATAATGATATTCACCATTACTCATTGCTGTACAAATTCAAAGAAATGAACATTGAGAATGTGAACATTCTAACCAATGCATTGGAGAAAGCTGTACCATGGCAAAGAGAGATCATTCCAGAAATAGTAAGCACAATCCTCCAATGCAGGTCTGGTAGAATGCAAATGCAAAGAAAATTAGGGAAACAAGAAACATGGTTGTCTTTCTTGGGTGCTGACAACGATGGAAAAGAAAAGATAGCAAGAGAGTTGGCCAAACTTGTGTTTGGATCAAGAAACAACTTTGTGCAAATGGGCTTGAGCAGGTTTTCAGCAACACGAGCCGATTCGAACGTTGATGATCAAGAATTTGTTAGTAACAAACGGGCTCGAGATGAAAATGGACAAAGTTATCTAGAAAGATTCATTGAAGCTGTACAAGAAGACACACACCGTGTGTTCTTCATCGAAGATGTTGAGCAATTTGATCACCATTCCCGAATAGGAATCAAGAAAGCAATCAAAAATGGAAGAATTACACTCAATGGTGGTGAAACAATTCTTCTGAATGATGCCATTGTTATATTCACGTGTGCAAGTTTCAGTTCAATCTCACGTAGCGTAACGCTAAAGTACAGCGAAAATGGACAACAAACTGTTGAGGATGCAGAAGGAAAAGAGCCTATCATCAATTTGGATTTAAACATTGCTACACAAAATCATAAGAGTTCACATGAAGATGCTGAATCAGTTTTTGACATTGGGATCTTGGATTTAGTTGATAATCAAGTTATCTTTAAACTCCAGATGTTGTAATAAGTTTTTGTTTGTAATTATTAGGGGTACGTGTAGTTTGAACTAGCTAGGGTCTTAGAGTCTTGTGAAAGAAATATGAGGTCAATTAAACTATACTAACAACTCATGTGTTTATCTTGTTTCTTATAATATATATTTGTAATGTTTGTGTTCATGGTTTAATTTAATGCATGGGATTATTGTCAGATTTCTCTGTGTTTCTATTGAAATATATATATTCAATCAAATAAATTAAAAGATCTTAGTGTTAATCAATGGTGCATTTGATAGCGGTGTTAAATGAGATTGAAATCTAAATAATATTTGTTAACGTCGGTGGAATTGAAATTTGAATTTTCATTATCGTTCATGTAAATATAATCACACTCTTTCCAAATAGTGATGGAGGAGCCGGGGTCGCAATGACATGTCACATGTTCCAATTCCATGCATAATTGTGATAGTTTTTTTTTAAATCAAAATACATAATAAATCTAAATTTCTTTGATATATTCTGATTCCATTAAATCATAATTATTGTTGACAAACTTTATATCTAAATCCAATTCCATATATAAAAGAGAATCACGAGCCATATACACCCTAGATATAAGGACTTATTTCTAACTTTATATTAAGAATCTTATAATTGAAATAATTTTATATGTGTTTTGACTATATTATATATGCTGATATATGTTATATAATCATTTTATAAGTAACTACTTTCCCACTTTGTACCCTTAAAACCATCAATTATATAGTCCCCCACTAACCCTTTAAATAGTTATTAACACATACCAAACAACACCACTCAACGCCCATGATAACATACTACATATTGATTAAGATGTCACTTGGTATTAAAATCAAGTTTATTAATCAGGATAATATAAAGTAATCACTCAGTTCACTGATTAGGGATTCGGAATTTACTTTTCCCACAGTGGATGATGTGAACATCTTCGTACAATCTTTAATATCAAAACATGATTTCTCATAGGGTGATACTATTTACACAACCAACAAAAAACCCTAAACAACCTTAGGACGGGTCGTCGAGGCCTAGATGGGCCGTTAAGAAAAATTAGGGTTTCAGGACGGGTCGTCCAGGCCTTGATGGGCCGTTTGTTTACAGAAAAGACAAAAACGACGGGCCGTCGAGGCCCAGACGGCCCGTAGAAGTACGATGTATGAGGTGATCAGTCTGAACTCCTGCAAAAGCAGGCAGTTCAGACTGAAAAGTCTGAAAAAGGTGCATTTGGACGGGCCGTCCAGGCCCCGACGGCCCGTAGAAATGTGTTAGGTTAGGGCATTTAATCCCTAGACGGCCCATCTAGGCCTCGACGGCCCGTTGAGATTTCCAGATTTAACCATTACACGATCAGCTTCTTCCCCATTTGAACCAAACCTTAAAACATCACCACCACCAAAACCCTCGACCCATTTCGACTTCCCGGTCTCACGATGACATATTTACAAAGCTTTTCAACCGTTGACCTGTCTGAGAACGAGTCTTACGTCTCTGAAAGCGTAGGGTATGAACCCGAGGTTCAAGTTGGTGAAGAGGAGGTTAAATCCGGGGTTCGTGGTAATGACGGGAACATGCTGCCCGATCTCAACGAGGAATATGTAGAGGAACAGGAGTCATTTTTCGTGCCACCAAGCTACCCGCAGTACACGTACGGGAGTTACCATTCGCGCGGGAATCGTGCTAATGATGACAACCAGGAAGATGCTAACATAAAAGTTGAACCTAACCCGGATGTTTCGTATGAAACCGAGCAGGTGCGTTTATTTATTTACACCAGTATATCTTTACAGTAGTATATAATTTAGAGTAGTATGAATTTAGACTAGACTCTTGTATAAATTTTCAGGTATTCGGGTCTGTTGAAGAGATGAAACAATGGGCTTACGATAGAGCCCTTGCTAGCGGTTACGTCCTAGTGACAGGACGTTCTGTTTCAAAAGGCAGTGGAAATAATGCAAGAAAAATTAGGATAGACCTGAGATGCGACCGTGCTGGCGAATACCATACTACAGCCACAGTAAGGTCTACGGGTAGCAAAAAGATTAACTGTCCATTTATGTTAATAGGGAGGCTACGCAAAGAGGGTTGGAAGTTGGAGGTTAAACACGCGAATCATAACCACGACCCTTTTATACATGTTGAGGGTCACGCTTTTTCTAGGCGGCTGACACCACAAGAAGAAGAAATGGTGGAAACGCTTTATTTTCAAGGCCTGGAACCGGCAAACATACATTTGGCCATCAGAGCACAAAACCCGAATAATATATGTATTCTAAGAGACATACACAATACAGTGAGCAAGATTAAACATAGAATTTACGGCGATAAACACTACGCCAAAATAGACCTTTAGCCACACTTTTGTCAAAATCGCGCTGCCACACTTTTGATTAAATGTGTGACTAAAGGTTATTAATCACATTTCAAAACCTTCTAATCTATTTTTCGCCACACGTTTTACTTATTTATGTGACAATTTTACAACAGCTCAAAACTTTTAGCCACACTTTAAGAAAAAAACGTGACATTTAGTAGCCACACTAGAATAAATGTGGCTAAATGTGATCTACGGCCATAGTTTTTGTCTAACCTCTGATTCATGTGACCAAAATACATATGTTTTCGAACATTTAGTCACACTTTAAGAAAAAAATTATGACGTTTAGTAGCCACATTAGAAAAGTGTAGCCAAATGCAATTTACGACCACAATATTTGTTTCATGTGACAAAACACATCATTTCAAAACCTTTAGCCACACTTTAAGAAAAAAACTGTGACATTTAATAGTCACGCTAGAAAAGTGTGACTAATTTTGATCTACGGTCATAGTATTTTTTTTAATGAAGTGGCTAAAAGCAAACACATATTGCCACTTATGCTATTTTGTGTGACCAAAATGTAGCGGTTATAAACTTGTAAGTTGTAATGTGTGAGTGCAAGTTATCTAACGATGAAAAAAAAAATACATACACCTAAAAATATCAATTCCATACTGATCAATCCAGCTACCTCCACATCCCAATCGGAACCCTATTCTATCATGTACTACCATAGCTTTATCTTTACTGTTTTATCCAATTATTATATATATATACAAATGGTAACATTTGATGTGAGTAGCGAACACTGTTTCGCTCAATACAAGTAGCTAAAGCCAGGTACAAGTCCTTACATCAGCATATATCTCCTTCCTTTCTGTGTGCCACCTCGGTCGGTGACTTATCTGCTTGCTCGGTTCCATCTCTGCAGCCTCTGTGTCGTTTCTTCGCCGGCAACCATGACCTCCGGCCTCCTCTTCCAGGTTGTCGGTTGTTCTCAGATGTATACAAAGCCCCATATTTGTGTTCGTCAACGTTACCGGTGCTTCCTGTTACGACACACGTTGTTACCGGGTTAATTTGTGAAACCCTAGGTGGCGGCAGTGATTGGGGTTTTGTATTTCGAGGATTTTTGAGCTCCGAAACCTGGTTGTGGTCGTGCTGGACGTCGATTATCGTGGCGACGCTATGTCGTCTTAGAAGGAAGATTATACTGGTAAGAGTTGGTGTAGTTTAAGATGTGTTTTGTGTGATTGAATTGTTGTTAGGAAAATTGTTCGAACTGTTGATGTTAATAGGCTGGTAAATGGATTTAATTTAGCTTCATTAGTTTGCTATTAGGGTTTAAATGGTTTAAGATATTAATGTCAATAATCTGGTAAATCGATTGAATTTAGTTTGATTAAATTGTTTATGGGGTTTAAGAGAATCGTATGGACTGTCAAGTGTTTGTGCCTTCCCCCATATGTTAACTGTTGCTGGGTTTGATTTCGAAACCCTAGGTGGTGATGGTGGTGACGGCGGTGCTGTTCGTTCTAATTGTCTTTGTAGAATTGTAGGTCAGATTGTATGTTGGGGATAGCGGTAAAATTGACGAGCTATGTCATTGAAATTGGTGTTGGTGTTGTTGTCGCCAGGTTCGTATGTTGATATTTTGCTTTGATTCTGGAATATTATTGTGCATTGTGTTGTGAATAAATTATTAAGTTGCCATTGATGACCATAAGCAATGCTACTAGAAATGCTAGAAACTGATTGTCGTTTGCTTTATTTATTAATTTATTTGTTTGTTTTTCAAGATATACAAGATATGAGAAGCTGCTATGATGGCTTCTTGCTTGCAGCTGGATATATGGTATGCGTTTGAATGATTGAATTAGTGTGAAAGTGCCGTATTTTGCTGCATCGAAAATTGGGTTTAATCTGCCTTTGTGTGTTGGTTGTGATGGCGATATCATTAGCAATTGCATCACAATCAACTCATGAGGCAATTATATTTTGTGGCGTTTGCTTTTATTTTTTAGTAAACTGTCCGTATCGGGTTGTGTTGGCCTATGTTTTTGTCTATCTTATTTACATTAGTTATAGATAACGACTAAGTTCAACCCATACAGCCCGCTTAGTATTCTGTAACTTCATCCATAAATAATGATTCAGTTTTGATGAAAACTACTAGACACTATAATCATCAAACTATGATTTGCTGACATGGTAGTGCAACTCCATCACAAATCTGTTATTCTGTCTACCGGTCATGTATTTATTCTATTTGATTTCTGTAGCCATTTGCTGTTGCACCAGCTGCAAACAAATATATTTGCTGTTGCACTTTTTAATCACACTAATTCAATCATTCAGGTACATTTAATCACACTAATTCAATTATTTGCTGTTGCACCACCTAGATATAACCCTATTTGATTTCTAATAAATACATGACCATATATTTGATTATATGTATTCTACTGGTCATTTACAACGTTCGACTAACCCTTTTTAGATACATGGTTGTTGGCATTGCAGGTTGACGTTATGCAAGCGTTGCAAAACCAAATTGATTGTGTTGACGTTGGCTATATTTTACGTGAGGCTATGATGAAATGTTTGGCTATTGATTGGTTTGAGCATCGTGAATCTCGCTTTGCCGCCTATGATAGGCATGCCGCTTTTGGTTTCGTGTGTTATTCACTTGGCATGTAGCCATGACGGACTTATCCGTGAGATATTCCGTGTCTTGGCGGGGCAACCGACAGACTCATACGTTAACCAAACAACGTGTAGCCTTTTACGATTATCTGAGCCTCATATTTTCGGTTTTATGGCTTTTTTTTTGGGTTCATATGCTTTCGGTATAGCCTAACCAACGATCACTTCGATGATGCTGACAGGTGATGTTTCTCATGTTTAGTCATTTCGGCGATGATGGTCGCCTGCTACTTGGCATGGCAACTCCGGTTGCCGCCGTAGCGGCGCTGAGCCTACAGTGACGATGATGATCTGCATATCTGAGTCGCTTGCTTTGCCGTTTCCGTTTCTTTTTTTATTTGTTGCATATGGAATGTCGCATGTTTAAGCCGAGTATCCGTTTGCCCCCGCCGCGGCAACGCGCGGCGGGTATAAAACTAGTATATATACAATTTGCAAAATTTGATGTGAGGGAGGAGTACTGTTTCGCTTAATACAAGTTCATGAAGCGACTTTTTCCTTGCGTACAACCATGTGAAGCCTTCAGTGAACTACTCTCTCTCCTCCTTCTCTAGAGTTTTCGTTCATCTCCTCTGCTTCCTCTTTTATTTATTATTTAAGTTGGAAATTAACTTATGAATTTTTATTTATTATTCTTGAAAATATTTGGTTTTTAGATTCTCATTTTTATTGGTGTTTACAATTATTTTACAAAAAATAAAAATAAAATGGCAAATTACGTATAAAGGCCACATATTATAATAGTAAATATGCGTGACCAAATTTTAGCTAATAGCCACAAATAACGTTAGAAAATTTTATGTGGCTTCATATAACCATTAGTCACATCATCGTCATTTTGATTTGTGTGACGAACTGATACCAAATGTCACTAGCAAAATGAATTATGTGTCACCAATGTTTACACAATAGCTACACAAAATTTCATGTGACTTTATATAACCATTAGTCACACCATCTTTACTTTATTTTTCTTATGGATGACAAAATAATAATAAACGCCATAGTCAAAGTGAATTGTGTGTGGCCAAAGATTAAACAATGGCCACACTAAAAATTATAAATTTCATGAGTCTTTACATAGCCATTAGCCACACAATTCAAACTTTTTGTTTTGTGTGTGACGAAATGGTAGCAAACATCATGGTTAAAGTGAATTATGTGTGACCAAATCTTTAACAATAGTCACACTAAAATTATAAAATTTCATGTGGCTTTTAACAATCAATAGCCACGCCCTCTTATCTTTGTTGTTTTCTTTTGTGACTAAATGATTACATACGTCATGGATAAAATGAATTATGTGTGGCCAAATGTTAGACAATAGTTACACTAAAAACTATAAAATTTCATGTGACTTTACATAACAATTAGCCACACCATGCTAACTTTGTTTGTTTTGTGTGACGGAATGATACCAAATGTCATGTGTAAAATGAATTATGTGTGACCAAATGTTATACAATAGCCACAGTAAAAACATTAAAATTTCATGTGGTTTTACATATCCATTAGCCACACCATCCAAACTTTTTTTTTTATGCGTGACGAAACGATAGAAATCGCCATGTGTAAAATGAATTATGTGTGACTAAAGGTTACACAATAGTGACACTAAAGATTGTAAAATTTCATGTGGCTTTACGTAACAGTTAGCCACACTATTGTCACTTTGTTATTTTTTTGTGTGACAACATGATAACAACTGTCATGGTAGAAAAACTATGTGTGACCAAATGTTATACAATAGCCACACTTAAAATTTAAAAAAATATTTTTTGTGTCAAGAAATAGTTTTTTGCCACACTTATAGCAAATTCATGTGACTAAATAGTAGAACGGCCACACTTATAGTGAATTAATGTGGCTGTTTCTACCCTTTAGGCATACTTAATAAACAGAATGCTTGATTACAACAACCCATTTTGCCACGTTTTATTTAAATTGATGTGGCTAAAACATATTTTCTAGTAACTGTATAATATAAACGACCACACGTAGAGTAAATTCATGTGGCCATTACAATCTTTTAGCCACACTTAATGGATATAATGATTGATTCTAGCAAAAAAAATATTGGTATCTTTTAGCCACACTTTTATGTCGTTACAGCCACTAAATGTGAATGTGGCTGTATGATACCTATGATGACTTGACCTTTGGTCACACTTGAGATGAAAAAAAAAGTGTGACCAAAGGCATATGGTCACACTTTTTTAGTGTGGCCATAGGGCTATTTTGGCGTAGTTAAAACCCCAATGCAGGTATTATTATTAATTACTATTATTGTCATAGACTATTATTAATTTTGTTGTTGTTAAATATTAAATATTGTTATTATTATTGTTATGCAGATACTCGAGAGTATCCTGGTTGAAAAGAAATTTACTTATTTCACCAAGCAGAATCCAGAGACAGATGCTGTTGAGAATATTTTCTTTTCACACCGGGTCTCGTACAATCTCTGGCGTGCCTTCCCACATGTGATGCTGATCGACGCCACCTACAAAACGAACGAGTACAGAATCCCGTTTGTTCAAATTGTGGGTATGACGTCGACAAACCAGTCGTTTTGTATCGCCCATGCATTTATCGTTAAAGAGAAAACGAGTAACTACATATGGGTGCTTGAGAGGCTCAAAGATTTGCTGGAGGAGAGTATGGAGCCACGTGTAATTGTTACAGATAGAGATCTGGCTCTGATGAGTGCATGTGCTACAGTTTTCCCGGATGCTACGAAATTGCTTTGCAGGTGTCATATTCAACGAATTATTATTATTATTATTATTATTATTATTATTATTATTAATATTATTGTTGTTGTTTTGCAGGTATCATATTCAACGAAATATTGCAAAATATCATAAAGCAGGATTTCCAAAAGAAGAATGGGAAATATTTTTGCAGTATTTTGGTCGACTGTGTAAATCTCCTGACAAAGAGGCTTACGAATTCAATCTTGAAGCGCTCTACAGACGACTTTGGGGGCAGGATCGAACGGGTATATATTTTATTTTTTATTTTGCTTTACAAGCGTACATATTTTCTGTATTGACATCACTATTCTGTTTTTTACAGAGGTTTATGACTACATGGAGTCAGTTTGGCTCCGAGATTATAAAGAAATGTTTGTGGAAGCATGGGCAAATGAAAACCTTACGTTCGGTCAGACTACGACCAACAGGGTCGAGAGTCAGCATGCTCTGATTAAGAGGTACATAAAAGGCCCGAACAGCTCGCTCCACGCGCTTGTGATGGAAATAGACAAAGTTATGGAATCACGGCGCGTAGCGATAAAGCACTCCTTCGAACACAGCCGATCAACAAGAATGTGGAAACATGATCTACCGTTGTTTCAAGACGTAATCGGTAGGGTTTCCCATCTAGCGCTTAATTTGATGCTCGGAGGGGTCAACAAGATAAATTATTATATGGAACAAAAGAGGTTTTGTGAACACCGACTCAAGAAGACTTATGGATTGCCATGTTCCTGTCAATTGCAATTGTATGATACGAAAGGTAACATCATTTTTTAGACTTATTATTTTTTTTAGGATATAATAGTCAAATTTATAAATGTTTGAAGCGTTTTGTAGACGACTTGTGTTGTCTAGTTCGTACAAAAACAGAGGAAACTCTGCCAAATTTTTATAAAATTATTGATTTGTTGTTGTTGTGATTGAATATATATATATCAGATACACGAGTGTCACTGGCTGATATCGACGTCTTCTGGACACGACTTGACTTTATGCCAGAAGTAGCTGAGAATCCCGAGTTTGACTTTCAGCACGAAATGAATGCATTCGCTGAGCAACTAAGGTCGCAACCGGTGCAAGTGAAAAAAAGCATGTTGCAGAAGATGAAGGAGGTGTTGAATCCGATTATGACTAAACATAAACCTCCTGAGGTACAAACCGATACTCGGGGTCGGCCAACAACAAGTGAAAAGGAAAAAAAGGAAGATAAGGCTGCGGTTCGTATTATTATTATTATTATTATTATTTTTGTTGTTGTTGTTGTTGTTGTTGTTATATAATTTTTTCAACGTAGGGCAAAAAGCATTCTAGAAGAGGTAAACAATCAAGGGACAAACCGATTGTTTACGATGAAGATTTTCCACTGTTGGAAAGGGATAGGTACAAACTACTAATATATAAATTCACACATGCATACATATTTATACACATATTAAATCTCACTTTTTGATGGGTACAGGTACAAACTGGAGATCGAAAGGTTTAAGAAATGGCTTCCACCTGCATATCATAGATACATTACAGACATTCGGGATGTCCATGGAGACGGTCACTGTGGCTTTCGATCCGTAGCTGTGTGCTTAGGGTGGCAACAGGATATGTGGTACTTCATCCGCAAACAGCTTAAGGAGGAGATCGTCGAGAATGAAGACCGGTGGAGGCCAATTTTAAACGAAGTAGATTACGATACTTACGACAGAGTCTCCAACTCATTCGATCACATTGGAGTGGGACCAGCAACGCACGACCAATGGATGGAGATGCCCGCCTCAGGATTACTGATTGCTCAGAAATTTAGGGTGGTTGTTCAATTTCTCTCTCCGTATGATCAAAGTGAGACGTACTTCCCTATGTTCGATGGTCCACACAGCGTTGAAGAACATGCGTTCGTATCGTTTGCTTTTGTTAACAAAAATCATTTCATCAAGATTGAGTTGGCAGAAGGCGCCCCAATGCCAAAACTGAATCCGTCATGGCGTAAGTGGCGATATGAAGAGGCAAGTGAGTGGGAGACGGTATATGACGACCGTATACAAAGGGTTGATGTTCGATCACCTTAATACTTCGACTTAACTTAGCTTATCGTATGTTACCGGACCGGACGAACGGAAAAATTTGTTATATGTGTTCATTTATACTTATTATAAAAATATACTCCCTTTTTTTTTATAAAAAATACAAATACCAAGCTTAAAATATACAAAATACACTAAAAATTTAAAAAAAAAAAACATAAGGGTCGTCCAGGCCTTAATGGGCCGTCCAAGGCAAAAAATTGGTTTTTAGACGGCCCGTCTAGGCCTCAACTGCCCGTCCTTTAGTTTTTAGACGGCCCGTCTAGGCCTCAACTGCCCGTCCCAACACAAAGCTTCCAAGAGAAGCTTCTGTTTTTTAAATTAAAAAAAAAATTTATTTGAGGACCGTCCAGGCCTCAACGACCCGTCTCAAGGCAAAAATTGGTTTTAGACGGTCCGTCTAGGCCTCGACGGCCCGTATCAAAAAATTCAAATCAGATCAAAAACAGATCTGATTTCCTCTCGTCCCACAATCCCTCTCTCGTCTCTCTTCTCCCTCTCTCTCTAACCCTCTCCTCCACCACAACCACCATCCACCACCGTCTGCCTCCACCACAACCACCATCCACCACCGTCTCCTCCACCACAATCACCATCCACCACCGTCTCCCTCTCTCTCTAACCCTCTGCCTCCACCACAACCACCATCCACCACCGTCTGCCTCCACCACAACCACCATCCACCACCGTCTCCCTCTCTCTCTAACCCTCTGTCTCTCCTCCACCACAACCACCATCAGGTATTATTATTATTATTATTATTATTATTATTATTATTATTATTATTATTATTATTATTATTATTTTTGTTGTTGTTGTTGTTATTGTTATGGGGGCAGTCGTGGTGGTTGGGTGGGGTGGTAGTTGGGTGGGGTAAGGGAAGTGGTGGGTTGGCTGTGGTGGTGGTTAAGTGGGGCTGTGGTGGTGGTGGGTTGGCTGTGGTGGTGGGCAGTGGTGGTAGTTGGGTGGGGTGAGGGAGGTGGTGGTGGGCAATGGTGGTGGTTAGGTAGGGCTGTGGTGGTGGGCAGTGGTGGTAGTTGGGTGGGGTGAGGGAGGTGATGGTGGGCAATGGTGGTGGTTAGGTGGGGCTGTGGTGGTGGTGGGTTGGCTGTGGGGGTGGTTGCGCGCATTTAGGTCCTGACGCGCCTAAACACAAACGCGCGCGTTTATGTTTAGGCGCGCGTTTAGGTTTAGGCGCCTAAACCTAAACGCGCGCCTTTATGTTTAGGCGCGCGTTTAGGTTTAGGCGCCTAAACACAAACGCGCGCCTTTATGTTTAGGCGCGCGTTTGTGTTTAGGCGCCTAAACCTAAACGCGCGCCTAAACATAAACGCGCGCCTAAAGTGTTATTGTTCTTGTGTTTTGTTTAGTTCCTTTTAATATAAACGCGCGCCTAAAGTGTTTTGTTTTTGTTTTGCAGATATGGCAAACAGAAACAACAGAAGACGCCGTAACCAGCCTGCGGACGGGAATCCTCTTGCAGGTGGCGATTTGAGAGATTGGCCCTACAGGCACGATAACGACGACTACGAGATCACGCGCTGGGGTCATATGGAGCTGCGTCCGATACACGGATCGCGCAGTGTTGACTGGTCCGCATTACGCGCGATCGGTGCAGCGGACAGGTTTGAGGAGTGGATCCCAGACGACAGCCCTTGGGGGCGGATGTTAGCTGACCTTGACCATGATGCGTATCGGCCACTGACGATCGAGTTCATCTCGACATTCCGCTACGCGCCGCATCCAGCAGGTGTTGAGCCTCCAGTAGGTCCTGACGGCGAGCCTGAGCCTGAGGTACAGTTCCGATTATTCGGACACCTCTACGCATATACGATGGACCAGTGGGCTACTACTTGCTGCTGGTACAGAGAGGAGGAGCTTGTCCAGGATATGTACACCACGGCCTTGACGACCTTGCCAGACGACATGCTGATGGCCTGGTGGCCCACTATCGGTGGTCGAGCGTATGGGGAGGACGGCGAGAGGTATTATTATTGTTATTGTTTTCATTTAGTTCGTTATTATTATTGTTATTTAGTTCGCTTAGTTAGTTAATTATTATTGTTATTTAGTTAGTTTAGGTTGTTTTGTTTTTGGATTTTTGTAGACGACTTGTGTTGTCTGGTTCGTACAAAAACAGAGGAAACTCTGCCGAAATTTTTATAATGTTATTATTATTCTGTGCAGGATGGATAGGTCCAGCAACATCCGGGACCCTGTGATCCGTTACATACACCGTTTGGTTAGCTGGTAGATTGCCGGACGGTGTAACTGTAACGAGAGGGTCCAGCAGATTGACCTTTTCTACCTCTACTGCATCTTGAGGGGTAGGCCGGTTGCGCTACACAGGTGCTTTGCCGAGTACATCGCGACCTACCCTCATAGGAACCCGGCGGGGGAGATTCCGATTGGTGGGATCGTCACCGCCATCGCGTTGCGTCTTTGCCCGGGCGAATTGTGGACGCATGCTGAGGAGAACAACTTACCTCGTCCGATGATGCCCAGGTAAGATTATTATTATTATATATTATAATTTAATATTATTATTATTATTATTATTATTTATTATTATTATTTAATTTTATATATTATTATTTAATATTATTATTGTTGTTTTGCATTTCAGGCCGTTAAATATTAGGACTATGACGCAGATGAAGGTGGCAGCACGGGTCCCTCGCAGCAACCCACCCGCTTATTACCAGCGTGCTTTCGGACATGCTGGCGACCGTGGCGAGCATTTTGTGCCAGAGCCGCTCAGACATCTCGATGGGCCGAATGCCCCTGAGGTCCAGATGCCACACGTTGCCGACGGCGACCCACCGGCGGATGTAGAGATGCCAGACCCCCCCCCCCCCCCCGTTAATGAGCTACAGCGTCCTGGCCGCGTTTATCATGCTGTCAGGTTGCATGATAGCACGACCCAGGTACTTCAGCAGATCCTGGATCAGTTGGGGTCGATGCGGGGTGACATGCGGTGGCTGTTAGAGAGCGAGAATGAGAGACGACGGGAAGCTGGTTTGGAGCCGCGTCCACTTCCGGATTGGGCGTCCAGCAGTCAGCATGGTGGGGCGTCCACCAGTCAGCCGGGTGGGTCAGATCAGCCGGGTGGGTCGGATCAGCCGGGTGGGTCGGGTTAGACGGGTGGGTTATATTCTTGGTTGTACATTTGAACTCTTAGTTTATGTAAATTTTTGGAATATTATGCTTATTTATGCTTTATTGTTCGTATCTTGGTTTTGTTTAGTTCGGCAACAAAAACGACATTCGTTCATATTCATATACACAATTATATAAAAAAGATCATATTATACAAATAAAAAAAACATTTATAAAAAACCAAACATTTATAAAAAACCAAACATCTATAAAAACCAAACATTCAAACCCATTTTAAACATCCACACTACACTTATAAAAAAACCAAATAATCATCACCTAATCATTGCCAATGATTACCAATGATTGGATTGGATTTAAACCTTTAGACGACCCGTCCTTTTGCCTTTATACGGGCCGTCTGGGCCTGGACGACCCGTCCTTTTGCCTTTTTGGCCCTCCACGGGCCGTCCAGGCCTCGACGACCCGTGGAGGGGTTGTGCAAATAAAAACCCTAGTTGTGCAAATAACCGGAGCCTTCTCATAATACTTTTTTTTTTTACCCTTTTAGAGACTTAAAGCGGGAGGTTTAACTTCAAATTTAGGTTTTTTGTACCATCTTATACTTTTCCGCTTTTTTTTACGACTTGATAGAGACTTATACTTCTTAGAGGAAAAGTTTTAGGTTAAATCTAGACAATAGTGTAATTGATGTGATATAATGGTACACATTAGCCGTTATAATTAAATCTTCGAGAGTTATACATGGATGCTTCATTATCAAAAATTTCATAAATGTTCTTTTCATGGTTTTAATGAACAATTAATAATATAACGCTTCACAAAGCTATGAATATACCTTTATGACGTATTTATTTTTATCTACGCTTCGATAAAACTTTGTTCAATTATACACATACTATCTCACAAACAAATTCCGTCTTGTTGAGATACGAACATAATCTAAGTTCTAGATCCTGAACAGTATTCTATAGACAAACAAACCGATTATTCAAACAAAATTTGTATCGATAACGGTATTCGCTTTTTAGCTCTCTTAACCTTTTGGTATAAATTTTGTTGAAAACTCAGCTGCATTCGCTATAAAATGTTTCTCTTTTGCCATACTGAGTGTTGTTATATGTGCGATTACCAATTCCATTACTATAACGAATTCGACCGAATCCAATTGATACAAGTATTGTAACAAATCCAACCGATACAGATTAAAAACCGTCGTGTAACACGCCAAATCCCATTGTTGCTTAAAAGAAATAAATATTATCCCTAAATATATTTCCTAATAGTCAATATCAACCTTATCAAGACATGGGCTAAGGAAAGAAACGATAATTTGACAAAATTATGTGTGAAAACACTTTTGAAAAATCCCCTTTTCTCTCGCAACTTTAAATCATTACATTATTTCTCTAAGTTTGGTTTACCGTATGTGAAACCACAAATGACATGATAGGTGCCCTGCAAACATTGATGACTCGGCTTAATTACGAGGGAATGTAATTTCAAGTGTTTATGTAATTTCTTAAGTGGGCCGGGTGTTTTTGGTTACCCTCATTGGCAGGGGGAAGCTTAAGAATGGTCCGGGGGTGTTCAACACCCATCGTTTTTAGTTCAGTAGGGTAAATGTTTCCGCTTCTGTCCAAAAAAATTATATATTGAGTCCGACCCCACCGGTTTTATTCTTTATTGCATAAATTTAGCTCTCGTGGCTTTTGGCTCCCACCTTTTTAAAATTCAAGCTTCGTCGCTAATAGAGTACCCTCTACCCAATCAGTAACATCGCTGGCATGTATGGGTAAGAGGTAACGGTGAGCGGTCGGGTTGTAATAGCCAATTGGTATGAGAGAGAGAGAGAGAGAGAGAGAGAGAGAGAGAGAGAGAGAGAGAGAGAGAGAGAGAGAGAGAGCGAGAGCGAGAGAGAGAGAGAGAGAGAGAGAGCAAGAGAGAGCGAGAGAGAGAGAGAGAGCGACAGAGAGAGAGAGAGAGAGCGAGAGAGCGAGAGAGCATGAGAGCGAGAGAGAGAGAGAGAGAGAGAGTGTGTACTATGCATAGAGGGAGAGTAGTGTAAAACGGTGAGATTCATGGTTTAGAGTAGTGTTGTCACCAATTAAGATGTTTTAGAGTGGTTTAGGGTAAAAGTGAGCTGGCAAAGTTATTTGTAGAATTTAAGGTAGTTTTGAATTGCACCTCTTCTTGGCTAAGGATCCAAGTGTTGATTAACATGTATTCGGTATGTTGAAGCGACCTAATACAAGTGACAAGACATAAGAGTACTCATTTGCGTACAAACCAGCCAATCCTCTTATAAGTGTGGCAAGTTATAATAGTTTGAAGAGTCAACCGATTAAATTGGTTGGGCGAATTAACGTGTGCCCAAAGTCATTCATATTATACTCAAATGTTTACAACCAACATAGTTTGTTAATAAAAATAGATAAAAATACATCGTTACTAGATAAATGTCGTGTTTTAATCAAGTTAACACTAGCTTTGAATGAAAGCATTCATTTCTGCCAAACCAAGTTTGTTTTTCAATCCACGCATTTTACAACGCTAACTACAAACATACGGCTATAATATTGTATGCATATATCGTGTTTGTAAGATCTTAGGCCATTCATAGTGGAGAAGTGAAAGGGGCGCTAAATGCCCTATTCGCGCCCCTTTAGCGCCTGCACACCGCCCCCGGGGGCGTTAAGCTTCAAAAGTGGCTTTTGGCGCGAAATATTTCACGCGTGATTTGGGCGTGAATCTTTATTTTTTGAGATAAGCCAATGAGAGTGGAGGGGGCGCCAAATTTGGCGAACGATTACGTTTGGTCTTACTGGGTAATATAAATAGTTAACTCGGGGATATAAGAACGTACAACTTTTAGGCATAGGCGGCTTTGGCTCAAGCCGGGGAGGCCATCCGGCTTGGGCCTATTTTTATCGTGGGGCACAATTTCTTTTATAAAACTCCTATATATATATATATGTGTGTGTGTGTGTGTGTGTGTATTTTTAAAATAGAAAACTCATTTAACATTTAAACGTTGGACTCAATAATAATCAATTTAAAACATAAATATTATTAACGCAAAGCCAATAAAATTTATAAGCCCAATACTTATTAAACCTACTAAATAAAAAAATAAAAAAACTTTTTTTTCTATTCAGATTTGAACTTATTTCACACATCACAAAAATTTAGCGAACCTATAGATGTTTTGAGCATATGAAAGAAGAATATTATTTCCCAAATGCGTGCATTGCATATTGAATGTTATTGACCATTGCAATCACGACAGCATCTGCATAAAGGAGCTTTTCAAAATTAAAGTTGTTGAAATCATACTTACGATCCACAATGTCACAAGAAAGACTTAACGGGTTAGCGATGATAGTTATTAAGAACGAAATCATAGATTGTATAAAGTGCGAAGAGTTGGTCCACCAATTTGCTAACAATAATACTAGTAGAGCTTAATGAATTGTTGGTTAAATACTAGTCTATTAAGGTATTTAATTTCACTCATTCTAATACCATTATTTTGCAATTGTTTATTGCTGCTATACTATTGATCCACGTAATTCATTAAAGATTAAGGGGCGTATTTTTTAACCGCTCGGAGAGGGCACGTAAATCCTTGGGGACGCCTGCTTTTAGGGTAAGGGATACACGTTTACTATAGAAGTAATTAAGCTTTTGAAAGAGGATTTATGCGATCTTCTTTAGAGTTTAAAGCAATCATTCTATGTTCTATTATATTATAAGAGATAAATTGAGAATAATGTAGATATGGATAGCCATCATTGCTAACAGGAAAAATGGATGATGAACAAAGAAAGGGGAAAGCAGAAAAAGCAAAAACACAACTCCTTTTAACGTAGTTTAATGCTTTAAAGCATTCCATTAGGTGTTTTCTTTTGAAACCTTCTTTCTCTTTGTAAAGTTTAAAATTAAAATGCAATCTAGCTTCAATATTCCAAAATCTTTATTTTATATATCTATAATCTATACTATATTATACTATATTATAATGCATGAGATAAGGGTAGCTTAATATACCCAAAAGTTAAGAACTTTATTTTGATTAACAACCCTAAAATGAGGGTAAAATAGTTATTGAAACACTTTTACATTTTACTAACTCATTTTAGTTACACTGTAATCACCTCATTTTTAGTTAGTAGTTACATTTTTCTTTCATCCCTACAAAATTATAATTACAACAACAACAACCATACCCAGTGAATCCCACAAATAGTAAACTATTGGTAAGGTCTGGGGAGGGTGAGATGTAGACAGACCTTACCTCTATCCCTGAGAATAGAGAGGCTGCTTCCAAAGAGACCCTCGGCTAAAAAAAAATGATGATAATAATTTAAACTACCAATATCACATAAATGGCGGAAAGACTACATGGCAAAAGTAAAAGATAAACAACGAGAAATAACATATAAAGAACCCCTAAAGCACAAGAAGACAATCACGTGTAAAGACCAACAAAAAAGTGAGGGTGAAATCTAATTTCTTATGCCACATCTAAAAGCTCTTATGAACCTATCCTAACAGTCTTTAACCTTAATCCTAAGTCTCCACAAACTCCTATCCTGGACCATGTCCTCAGAGAGGTGTAACTCTTGTAGATCTTTCCTAATCCTCTCATCCCAAGTCAACCTGGGCCTACCCCTCCTCCCCTCCATAATAAGGTTTTTCACCGCCCTAACTGGCTCCGTCATCTATCTCCTCTTCACATGCCCGAACCACCTTAGTCTCCCCTCCTTTATCTTATCGGATATACTAGCTACTCCCAACCTTTCTCTAAGAACCTCATTTCTTATCCTGTCTAACCTTGTGTGTCCACACATCCACCTCAGCATCCTCATCTCTGCTACGTCCATCTTATGTGCATGTGTTTTCTTGATGGCCCAACAATCCGTCCCATATAACATAGCAGGTCTAATTGCTGCCCTATAAAATTTCCCCTTTAATTTAATAGGAAATATCTTATCACACAATACTCCAGTGGCTGCTCTCCACTTACACCATCCAGCCTGAATGCGGTATACTACATCACTGTCGATCTCCCCATTTTGTACAAACGATCCCAAATACTTGAACTTAGTTACCTGCGGAAACACTTGCCCTCCAATGGTAATCTGGGTATCCTCATCATTCTCTATGCCACTGAATTCACAATAGAAATACTCGGTCTTAGACCGACTAATCTTAAAACCTTTGCCCTCTAAAGCTACTCGCCAGTCCTCTAACTTCTCATTTAAGCCCTGTTTACTCTCGGCAACTAACACAATATCATCCGCAAAAAGTAAACACCACGGAACCGTCTCTTGAGTCATCTTAGACAACTCATCTAGGACAACAGCAAAAAGGAAAGGGCTCAAAGAAGACCCTTGGTGGAGTCCTACCTTCATAGGAAAAAAATCAGTATCTCCTACCGGCGACCGAACGCTAGTCACTGACCTATCATACATATCCCTTATTAAGTCTAAATACTTCCTAGGAACCCCTCTACCCTCTAGACTTTCCCAAATCAACCTACGAGGTACACTATCGTATGCCTTTTCTAGGTCAATGAAAAGCATATGTAGATCCCGCTTTTTCTCTCTATATTTTTCCATCAATCTCCTTAGAATGTGTATCGCTTCCGTAGTAGACCTCCCTGGCATAAAACCAAATTGGTTTACTGAGACCTGAGTTTGCTTTCTAAGTCTAGTCTCAATCACCCTCTCCCATAATTTCATAGTATGTCCTAACAACTTAATTCCTTTATAGTTCCCACAACTTTAGGCATCTCCTTTGTTCTTATATAAAGGCACTACAATACTTCTCCTCCACTGGTCTGACATTCTTCCAGATCAAAAATACGATTGAATAAGTTTGTTAGCCAATGGACTCCTTCATCTCCTAAACACCTCCACGCCTCAATTGGTATGTTGTCTGGGCCTACCGCCTTAGCCCTTCCCATCTTCCTAAGTGCTGATTTCACCTCTCTTTGTGTGATACGCCTACAAAAAAAGTTGTTCCCTCGCGTAATCGGGATGTCGCTTTCGTCCTGGTATGCACCTTCACCATTGAAAAGTTTATGGAAGTACGTTTGCCATCTCAACTTAATGTCATGTCCCTTGACTAACACACGTCCATCCTCTCCCTTTATTAACTTAATTACCCCTAGATCTCTTCTCCTACGCTCCCTAGCTTTGGCTATCTTGAACATATCGCGCTCTCCTTCCTTAGTTTCTAGGCGCTCATACATCTTCTTATAGGCCGTGTTCTTTGCATCAGTCACAGCTTTCTTCGCCTCTTTCTTTGACTTTTTGTATATCTCCCTCAATCTCTCACGTTCCACGTCGCTCGTGCATCCCAAAAGATCCCTAAAACTCCCTTGCTTATTTTTTTACTTTGGTTTGTACCTCCTCATTCCACCACCAGGACTCCTTATGCCCACCTGTCTTCTCTTTTGTGACCCCTAGAGTCACCGTCGCTGCATGAGTAATGGTTGTCGCCATAGCCTCCCACATTTGGTTTGTGTCCACAACAAGTGGAGTCGATGCCGTCGAGACAACCTTTTCTGTGAACTCTGCTATCTTATCACCTTTCAAATTGCCCCATCGGATTGTGGGTCGCATTTTTTTAACCCCCTTAGACAACCTTTCTCTCATGACTATATCTGCCACTAGTAAACGATGTTGAGCTACTACTGCCTCGCCTGGAATAACCTTGCAATCCCTCCACCATAGATGATCTTCACGCCTCATCATAAGATAATCAATTTGTGTGTTATGACCTCCACTGCTATACGTAAACAAATGTGAATCCCTTTTCTTAAAGAAAGAGTTTATTTAATCCTTTCACAACTTTTTAACTATTACGTTTTAAAACATTTGAAAATAACGTGAAGACATGCTCATTTTTGTCGACGTTTTAATCGACCATAACTTTTTCGTACGTTAATATTATCTAAAAGATACACCATAAAAAGGAGCATTATTCTCTTTAATTTGAATATGGTATTTCTATTACTTTTTAATTAAAAAATGATGTGTCAAGTCATTAACAATGTCTAGGGATAAACAATAATTGAATTGTTAACTAAAACTAAACAAAAAACAGAATAAACAAAACTAAAATTAACTAAATAAAAACAAATATTTCATGTATTCGTATGTTTTTAGCTTTTATACTATCATCTCATGTATTTATACCTCCATTTCATATACTTATAAGTAAACATTTTAGCCAAAGTTTGGTTATGAACAAAAATAACTAAATCGAACTAAAACTGTCAATCTAACCAAAAAACCAAACCAATTAACCGATTGGTTAATAGGATCAATCAGATGATGGCTTCGGTTGAGATTAATAATCGAACTAAACTAAATCATGCACACCTTTAGAAGTGCATGTGTTATTTGCCGCATTGTGCATACACCATTCTAAAAAAACTTGAGCTTTACCAATATTTCTCTTCACCAACCTCCATTTCCACTACACACTTTTCATCGCCTGCACATTTTCTCTTCGTCAATGCTACACTAAGTTTATTAATGTTTCAGTCCGTGTTCTTTTTTAATACATTGATTATGATCTAACAAGCAGGATTTAGTTATCGAAGTTTTTTTGTTGTTGTTTAAGCAAGATCAAGATAAAAATCAATGGTATAAGATCTAACACGCTTTACGCTTTGATATACTTTGATTTTTTACTGTTGTTCGTTTGGAATTAGCTGTTGTGGTTTAATTTGAACTAACATACAGGGTTTAGAAGAATAAATCGATTGGTGGCCATAGTAGCTTTTGATAGAAGTGATATTAAACTTGTTGTTTACTATCTATTCATCTCTATGGAGTACATGGTTTGTAATATTACTATTTTTTTTTTGTTTTAAAAAAATTGATGTGTTATGTGACTAACAATATCCAGGGTGAGCAAAAACCGAAAACAGATGTAACCAACCCAAATCAATTGAAAACTGAAATAAACAAACAAACGAATTAACTTAAAATTGGTTATCAGGTTTTTTATACCATTAGTTAACCAAAATTAACCAAACTAAAAATTGAACATTTCATATATTCTTAGCTTCCCTTTCATGTATTTGTAGCTTTATACCCTCATTTCATGTACCTCTAAGCCAAAATTTTAAAAAACGTTTGGTTTTGACTATAAAAAAATTAGCTGAACCGAATTAAAAGCCAACAATTTTACAAAATAAACTGAACTAGTTAGTCAATTGGTCAATAAGATCGTTTAGCCGATGACTTTGGTTTTGTTGAGACTAATAACCAAACTGAAACAAACAATACACACATTTAGAAAATATTTGTGTTCCCCGCCGCATTAAGCGGGCATCCTGCTAGTATATTATAATGTGTGTAAAGAGAAAGGTAATTTTACATGATTTTAAGAAATATAACTTATAAAACATATGGTAAAATCTCTTAAAATATATTATTGACTTTAGAGGGACGGGGCACAGTTTGTAAATGAAAGAGATTGAACCTTGATTTCTCATTAATCATACAATCAATATATACAAGATATGCCTACCTCTAATATGGAAGGTGTAACAACCTTTCCACTAATTTGGCACTCATAATAAATTTACATAAATTTATATTAAATGTGCATATTATCTATTAGACCCCCACAGTCGAAGCCGGAGGTGACCAGAGACTTAGACTGGATCAAAAATCTTCAAACAATACTCGAGGGAGTCCCTTGGTAAATATGTCAGCGATCTGAAAACGTGAGGGAACATGAAGGATGCGAACATGACCTTTCTTAACCTTCTCGCGAACAAAATGAATGTTCAGTTCAATGTGTTTGGTACGCTGATGTTGAACCGGATTACCGGATAGGTAAATAGCACTAACATTGTCGCAGTAGACGAGGGTCGCAGACGAGTGGGGAAGGCTAAGCTCCAATAAAAGATTTCGGGGCCAACATACTTCAGCAACGACATTGGTGACCCCCACGATATTCGGCCTCTGCACTGGAACGAGAAACAATAGCTTGCCGTTTATAAGACCAAGAAATGAGATTATCACCATAGTACACGCAGAAACCACTTGTGGAACGACGTGTGTCAGGGCAGCCTGCCCAATCTGCATCAATGTATGCGATTAAACGTGGGTCCTTTGAAGGACCAAGAGTGAGACCAAAACTGATAGTTCCCTGAAGATATCGAATAATTCTCTTGAGAGCGTTCCAGTGATCTGTTTTTGGTGCATGCATGCGGATACATATTTGTTGAACCGCATAGGTGATGTCGGGCTTTGTAAAGGTTAGATACTGTAGAGCACCTGCAAGGCTGCGGTATAGAGACAGATCATGAAAGTCCGTACTAGCATCAGACCCAAGTTTGGAGTTGGCAACTGAGGTGTGTACGGGTTTGCAGGATGACATGCCTGCACGTTCAATAATTTCCTGAGCATAAGCTTGTTGTGAAAGAAACATGGTGTCCCCGTGGCGCTTAACTGAAAGACCCAAAAAGAAACTGAGAGGCCCGAGATCTTTCATTGCAAACTCGACAGAAAGATGAGTCATAAGGGTGCAGCGAAGAGAATCTGAAGATGTAACAAGGACTATATCATCGACATATAAAAGGAGATATGCTACCTGATCGTCCCGATGAAGAGTGAATAAAGAAGCATCACATTTGCTCTGTGCAAACCCCAAGGTGAGGACATAGTCAGTGAAGCATTGATACCACGCTCTGGGGGCTTGTTTTAACCCGTAGAGAGACTTTTTGAGACGGCATACGTGGTCCAGATAGACTTTATTTCCAAAACCCATGGGCTGATACATGTAGATTGTCTCATGCAAATGACCATGTAAGAAGGCATTTTTAATGTCAAGTTGGTGAACCTGCCAAGACTGTGAAAGGGCGAGCGACAGTACAGTACGAATAGTATTAGGTTTAACCACTAGGTTAAAAGTCTCTCCACAATATATACCAACCTGTTGAAGGCATCCATCACAAACTAATCGCGCCTTATACCGTTCCAATGACCCATCCGACTTAAATTTATGTTTAAAAAGCCACTTGCTCCTGATAACATTTATGTCCGGTAACCTAGGTGTTAATTCCCATGTCTCATTTCTAATAAGAGCTTGGTATTCATTAGTCATGGCTTTATGCCACACTGGTATGGACAAGGCATCGGTGGGGGACTTGGGTATGGGAATGATTGTGGAGGTGTGAAGGTTAAGACGTTGTTTGGGTTTGGTAATACCATCCATGGCGCAGGTACGCATCAGATGAATGGACTGTGATGGGGGATTTGATTGGGCCGGGTGTGGGCTAGTGTGAGATGAGGGTGGTGTTTGCGAGTGGACTGGTGGGGAATTGGGTGGGACGTATGGGCCTGGTTGGGTAGGAGTGGGATTAGGTGGGCTGGGCGGATGGTGGATTGATGGTGGGCTGGCCGTAGGAGATTGGGCCGGTGTGTGGAGGGGCGGAATGGGCTGGGGAGGGGTTTGTGAGGATGAGGTTGGAGGGGTATTTGAGGGAGATGTTTGTGAGGGTATGGGCTGGACATGTGGCCACAGGGCCGGTGGGAAAACCGATAAAAAATCGTAAGATGGGGGCGGGAGGATGGTGTTGGCGAAGGGAAATGTGGTCTCATCAAACGCCACGTGGTGAGAGATGATGATGGTTTTGGATGTGAGGTTGAAACATTTGTAGCCACGATGGGTGGTAGGGTAGCCCAAGAATACGCAATGTAACATCCCAACCAATGGCGGAAACATCGAGGTGTCACGTATGAATGATTGTTCAATAGCTCATGGTACTAAATGGAAGTTGAATAACATTAAACAATTTACAATTCATCTTACAAGTAAAGATTACAAAAGTTGATTATTATAAACTAGGTCCAAAGCTCCTATGTGTTCCAAGACTTGTACAACTTCCAATAGCAAATAAACCTGAAACATGTTAAGTTGGAAAGATGGGGGGGGGTCAACTATAAATAGTTGGTGAAAATACATAGGTTTTTGCATGCAATAGAAATCAATAGTTTGTATAGCAATCATAGTTGAGACATATCAATGAATAATGCTAGAGTATGAGTTCGACATGTAACAATACGTCTTTTGTACAATCAAACCTTGTGTCGACTGAGACCTAACTCGCAAGTTAGTAAAAGTGTAACTGTTATCGATCATCCCTGAATTTATGCGGGGGGATGGGTTTGTCAGACCTATAGCGCTATAATCTAAACAGGCGGCTTGATCAATGTTAATGATTGTACTGTGTCTTTTTGTTACAGTCAAATGATAGAATGAGTAAATGATAGTGTATTAAATGTTTAAACATGTTTCACCCCAAAAATGTAAACAAAAAAAGGGGCTATGTAAACTCACCTTAGTGCTAGAATTGAATCCCTTGATATAGAATAATTGTGGTCCAACGTTGCCAAGTATTACCCTATGTTTAAGGCAATAAATAAGTGTTGGGAAAACTTAAAAGACTAAGTTTTCTAGTCTAAAAGTATTCTAGGGTTCTAGTCGGAGATGTATGTTATTTTGAAATAATTATTTTGTAAATAAAAATTTATGATATAAAAGTTTTGAGTTTAAAAAAAAAACTCTAAATAAAATTTTAGATCCACTTTGGTATTTATTATGCATTAAAGAAGCTGTTTACAAATTTTAATCATATAGGTACAAATCTATTACAACGGAATAGAAGGTTTACAAAAAAAATAATAAAATAAAATGTTGTTGTGGATCGAACTCGAGTCCATGACTTGGTACCACATGTACAAACCAACTGGTGTAAGTCCAGTTTTGTTTTTAGATTTGAGTTCCATTTATTTTATTCGCCATTTAAAAAAAAGGAGGTAAAAGAAAGAAAAGACGGGGATGGGACTCGAACTCAGGCATGTGGCCGGTTCAGGTCTTATGGATCAAGGGTCAGACCAGTTGGTCTAAGTGTTGGTTCGCGTTAAACTTGTTTTCAATATATTTCTAAACATATCCGACATCAAGTCATCTTCTCCAACTAGAAAACCCTAAGAACCCTAAGGCTAGACCGATCAATTACTGAACAAAACAACAATGGATAAAGCGAAGCAGACATACACGAATAATAAGAACTAAAGGGAGTTTATTTGAGACATACATTTTGTGAGCTTCTGGGTCTTTGAGGTCAACCGAAAAGTCAAACAGCGTCTAATGTGCACGAGGAAGCAAATGATAGTGTGAAATGTGTGAGTGATTAAATGATTATCGGACATTTTAGAGAATGGGGAGGAGTTTAATTTATAGTCAAACTGCTTATATAGAAGGGTTTGTATGGTTGACTCGTCAATTGGTCAAACGCGTGAATCTATTCAAATTGGCCGATAATCATGCGTCAAACCGCGTGGATATATTTTCAGAAGGTGAGGATTTCGATTTCGCATACAACCATGAGATTTAATTGGAAAATAGTTTCCATATACAAGAGAAGATGAGGAGACGAAACGGCGACAACAAAGAATTCTTCCACAAACAACAAAATCAGATTCACTTGGAGGAGCTCAGAAGACTGAAGATTGAAGAACAAGACAGGCTGAAGAAAGGCGGCAAGAGTGAAAAGGGGAGATGGATCCCGGTGGTCAGTAAGAAAGAGGCTCGGAGAGAAAAGAAGTTTCAGAACATAAAGGTGTGGCTTTGTAACACCACGTCTTTCTTTGTGTCTAACTTACCATCGGGTTGCACCAGGGATTTGCTTTGGGAGGCGTTTCAGGACTTTGATAACCTGGAAGACACTTTCGGATGTTAAGTTTCATTATATTCCAAATGTGGGAGTCAGGAAGTATAGTGACACCGTGGGATCCAGCTCCAATACTATGGGGTGTAATGTGACCCCCAACCTCATTGAGTTACCTCCTATGTTAACCCAGGCTAAAAAGTGTTGGGAGTTTAAGTCACTGATTGGCGAGGCAAAAGAATTAGAGACTCTGAAGAAAATTGATAGTTTCCTGGGTGATGCTTTCGAGTCCGGAACGGAGGTTAGATTTATGGGCGATCTAAAGGTCTTGTTCACGTTCGGCTCTTGTAGTGAGGCAGAAGAGTTTTTAAACGACTAGTACGATGTTTGGTCGAAATGGTTCTCCAGGATGTATGTGTGGGACGGAAACCTCTCAATCTACAAAAGGGTGGCATGGATTAAAGTTACTGGGGTTCCTATTTGTTTATGGGATAGACACGTATTCAACCGTATTGGTGAACGATGCGGGAGACTCATTGTCAAATCAGCTGCCTCTTTAGATGATACGATTCTCTCGGAGGACGTCATGGCTGTTCTAGTTGACTCAGGCAAGCCGGTATCTATGGAGTTTACTGTTTCTTGGAAAGGCCAGACTTTTAAAACTTGGGTATATGAAACTGAGGCTCTTTGGTCTCCTATGTCTCTCCCCGCTGTGAAGCCGGAGACTGTGGAGACACCCAAGCCTGTCATCAGATCGGAAGTCAGGAAGTCGGAGGGAAACGAGGTAGACAATGGGGTGGTAAATGAAAAGTCATGCATGGGAAACTTGCACGAATCTACTCCAGCTTCTCATGCATCTGTTGGTTCTCCAAGACATAATGGGTGTGGGTCCTAGATAAAAGGTGATATTGAAAGGCGGCTGAGACAGGAACATGCTTCTGGTGGTCCCACTACACCATTGAATGAAGGTAGCAGCCCCTGTTTTTCTGGGCCTGATTCTCCGGCCCATAAACCTGCTTCTGGTGGTGGGCTCAGTTACGTTACCGTGCGGGCTAAAGACAAAAGAAGTAAAAGAAGTACTGTGGTCCAAAATTTTGTTACCCCAGATTTAAATAACCCAGTCGGGTCCGATCCGTTTAGCCCAGAGGAGTTAATAAGGATCGATGGTGAGGAGCATATGAAAGATAAAAAGGCTAGGGCTGCAAACAAAGGAGATGGGTCTGTGGATTCTGAGGTTGAGTCGGAGGAAGTTCAGGAAAGCGCACAAGGTACTGAGGAGTTCTGTGATTCTTTCAATCAGGAGGTTGATGCTACTCTGCTGTATGGAGAGGGATTGGGAATTGAAGTAGAGGGCTTCAAGAACCATGTTAAAAAATTAATCAAGGGGGAAATGGAGATTGTGAGTTCCCAATGAATTTTATCACTCTTAACATCAGAGGGGTTTCCGGTTCGGAAAAACCGGGATGGGTTCGGAGTATCAAGAGGGATCAAAGATGCACATTTCTTTGTCTGCAGGAAACGCACCTGGCTGGTAATTCGGAGTCTTTCTGGTCTCGGTTTTGGGATAGGTCACCGATGGATTTCGCTGCGGTGGATTCTATTGGTAGATCGGGGGGTCTTGTCTCGATTTGGGATAAGAGGGTTTTTAGCGCTGAGAGCGTCATTAAAGACCAGAATTTCGTGTTGGTTTCTGGGTCGATTAGTGGCACTCAGGGTATTTTTAATATCCTAAATGTTTATGCGCCTAACAATGTGGTGATGAGAAGACAGTTATGGGACAAGATTGGTGTTATTAAAGCTCAGCGGGAAAGTCTTTGGGTGGCATTGGGAGATTTTAACGAAGTCAGGAAGGCCGAGGAAAGAGTTAACTCTGTTTTTTATCTTCAGGAGTCGGCTGTGTTTAACGATTTCTTGAGCAATATGGGGTGGCTTGAATATCAGATGTCGGGTGGCCGTTTTACTTATGTGTCAGATAATGTGAACATCAAGTTGAGCAAGCTTGACAGAGTTTTCGTTTGTGAAGATTTCATGGATCGGTGGCCTGCCGCTAAGTGTTGTGTTCTTAAACGTGGCACGTCCGACCACTGTCCGGTTAGTTTATCTTGTTTTGACACGGACTTCGGTCCACCTCCTTTTAAATTCTTCAATTCGTGGATTGGTGAAGATGCTCTAGCCAATATTGTCAAAACGAGAGTGGGTAGCGGTTTGATTATTGGGAAAGCGGACAAGTACCTGTTTGTGGTTCTCAGGGACTTTAAACTGGACATAAAGCTGTGGAGAGCAGCAGTAAAAGTTACGGAAGACAAGGATTTGATTGTCTTAACCAAGGCTATTGAAGATTTTGAAAATTTGGCTGAAGTGGCGATTCTTAACGACACTGAAAAGAGGCTCCGTGCTAATATGAGACTTAAATTGAAAAAGATTGAAGTGTCAAGAGCTAGAGACCTACAACAAAAGGCGCGGGTGAAGTGGTTAAAAGACGGGGATGAAAAGTCGTGTTTCTTTCACAAGATGGTTAATCTTAACAAGGCCACCTGAAGAATTAATGGGCTCCAATTCGGGGACAGATGGGTGACGAATCCGAAAGATTTATTGAATGAGACTAAACAGTGGTTCAAGAGTTACTTTGCCGAACCGATCAGGAGAAGACCCAAGTTCCAAAATTTCGGCCTTCCGACTCTTTCTACGGAGATGGCAGAGGCTCTGATTCAACCGTTTAACCTTGAAGAGGTTCGGAACGCTATACGTAGCTATGACGGGGGTAAGGCCATGGGCCCCGATGGTTTTTCGATAAAGTTTTTCAAGTCTTATTGGGATACTTTAAAGCCGTTATTTGCTGCTGTGATGGGTGAATTTTTTCTGAAGGGCGACATCTCTGACGGCTGCAACGCTTCTTTTATCGCTCTTGTCGCGAAGACGACTGACCCGCAGGGATTGGATGAGTTCAGCTGATATCCCTTATTGGTTCAGTCTACAAGATCCTGTCTAAAAGTCTCATGCTCCGACTCAAGAAATTGTGCCTTCGATTATTTCCCCAAACCAATCCGCTTTTGTCGAAGGTCGCTATATCCTTGACAGCCCTCTTGTTATTAGCGAAGTGGTCTCCTGGGCCAAAAAGTGTAAAAGAAAGGTCCTCATTTTTAAAGTCAACTTCAAACGAGCATATGACTCGTTGAACTGGAAGTTTCTCTTCCGAATGATGACATTCATGGGGTTCCCGGAAAAGTGGATCATGTGGATACAGGGCTGCCTTGTCTCTGGAAAAGGATCGGTTTTGCTCAACGGTACGCCTACGGGTCAATTCAATTTTAGAAGGGGGTTGAGGCAAGGTGACCCCATCTCACCGTTCCTTTTTATTATTGCTATGGAGGTGATAACAATGTTCATGAGACGTGCTACTCAGTTAGGCCTATTCCTCGGGATTAAGTTACCAGAAAATGGACCTCTCCTTTCGCATTTAATTTACGCTGATGATGTTATTTTCTTAGGCGAATGGTCTGATCATAATGCCACCAACTTATGCCGCTTTCTGAGATGGTTATACCTGGTTACGGGGCTGCAGGTAAATCACCAAAAAAGTCATCTGTTTGGGGTTGGTGTGGAGGAAGGGGAGGTGAACCGGTTGTCGAATATTCTTAAATGTAATCCTGGCAAGTTCCCGTTCACGTACCTCGGGATTCCTATTGGGGCTAATATGAAAAGGGTGAGCTACTGGCAACCGGTGATAGAAAAATTCTTAAACAAACTGTCTTCGTGGAAAGCGAGAAATCTCTCATTGGCTGGAAGGGCTATGCTTGCGAAAGCTGTTTTGGGCAGCCTCCCGTCGTACTACTTGTCGCTATTTTCTGCTCCAAAGACTATAATTAATAAGCTTGAAGGGCTTAGAAGAGATTTTGTATGGGGAAAATCAAGTAGGAGCAGCAAAGTTGGATGGATTAGATGGGATAGAATGATAAAATCTAAAGATAATGGGGGTCTTGGGTTGGGCAGCATTGAAGGGTTCAACATTCCGATGTTGTCTAAATGGTGGTGGAGATTCAGAAGCGACCCGAAGCAGCTATGGGCTTCTGTTGTGGTTGCCATTCATGTGACGAATTCGGGGAAGAAACTCATTCCGGTTAAAAAATCGGTTCCGGGGCTTTGGAAGGACATTGGTGGGGTTGAAGACACGTTATCAAATTGGGCATTCGTATTGGCGATAAGCTTAAGGTTAACATTGGTAACGGAGAGCTTACTCATTTTTGGAAGGACCCGTGGCTGCTGGAGGAGCCCTTATGTGTCGTCTTTCCTGATCTATTCCGTAATGCGGATATGAAAAATGCCTCTGTTGCCTCGTCTATTGTTTATACATCCCTTGGGAGACAATGGGTTTGGGATTGGAAGTCATACCCACTTAATAGCAGTGCGTGGAGTCGATACGGGGAGCTGCTTAGGCTTCTCAGTCAGACTAATATTGGTGGGGGCATGGATGTATGGAGGTGGGATAATGCAGAAGGGGTTGAGTTCTCTGTGAAGGCAATTCGAGGTCAAATCGATGCTGCAAAATCGGGGGTGTTGCCTGAGTTAGGCTTCCGCTGGGATTCATGGGCTATTCCTAAGGCCAAATTAACTTCGTGGCGTGCTATTATGGGAAGAGTTGCAGCAAAGACGCAGCTGATCGCTAGAGGGATACAGCTTCCGGACTCCAGATGTGGTCGTTGTGGTTTTGGTACCGAAGACCCAAACCATGTTTTTCTCAACTGTATAGTCACGAAAGGCATATGGTGGCAGATTTGTGTGTGGATGCGGATTTCGTTCCCTGTTGCTGCAGATAGCCTCGAGGTGTTGGTGAAAAATATAAATGACAAGCCCGGGTCTAAAAATTGGAAGCGCATTGTGGCGACGGTGGTTCAAGCTACGATTTGGCGGATTTGGTATGCTAGAAATATGACGTCTTTTGAAGGAAAATACTTGCGGAGCCAGAGCATAGTCGATTTGATCAAGGAGGATAGCTTCATTTGGATTTGTAATAGGGCGAGCATTCAGTCTCCTACGTGGGACAAATGGGTTGAGTTCGACGTGTCGAGTTGTTTGTAGGGCCTGTCTTTTGGTCCGGTTGTTTCCTCTGTTTCGTTTTTTCCGTTTTGTTTTTGTTTTGTCCTCAGCCCCTTGCTGGCTCTTTATTTTATATATAAAGTGATTTCACCGTTCAAAAAAAAAAGTTTCCATATACAAGCTTACACGTGCCGTCAGTGTCGGTTATTTCATGGGTCGGGTCTATCATAACTCGGGTAAAGTGGGGATGGTTCGGGCTGTGTGAAATGGGCTGCTTCTGATTGTTATGTGCCTGCCTAGTCACCAAGTCAATCATGTGAGTCAAGGTCAAAGATGGAGGCATATTAATGAATTGCACGATCTGATAAATGGAAGTTATCATTTGTTTGGTTGTCTCTAGGATAGTAGTTGATCTTTTTGGTTTGAATTTAAAAATTTGACTTCGATGATAAGTAAAGGTTATTATTAATTCATTTGATTAAATACACAAACACATAGCTTGGTGCAGTTTTTTGTGTTCAGGGTGTTAAGTCTTTGACCCGGATCAGGCGTGGGTTCGAGTCCCGGCCTGAGCATATTTTTTTAATGCCATTTTTTTGTAAATATTTTTGATAATATTAGTTTATGTTACATATTTAGATCACAAAATAATTAATGTAACATGAGATAAGGCCAAAATGATGAATGAACGGGGATTTATTATTATCAAGGGTTTAATATTTAAAGAAAAATACGAATGGTTACACGTAAGGCGTAGCACGTGGGTCGAGTTTGTGGATGGTGGTGGAGGGAGTTAATGGATAACAAAGGCAACCGAATACATGGAGATGATCGTAGGTGGGTGTGCGATGGTAGAGGAGTTCGGTGGGGGGTTTTGTTTTGTAAGTGTTTGACGGGTAATATGTTGAGGAGGTAAGTGGCGGTTTCGAGGGCATGGTGCCAAAATGTGTTGGGTAATGAGGCATGGTTAAGAATGGTGCGGATCATATTATTGATTGTGCGAATCATTCGTTCCGCTTTTCTATTTTGAGACGATGTGTGTGGGCACGAATGTCTAAATAGAATACCATGTCTGGAGAAGAAGGTGTGAAAAGAGGAGCTAATGTATTCGGTGCCGTTATCACATTGAAAGGTTTTTATTGGGCGGTCAAATTGAGTTGAGGTTTGTTTGTGAAAGTGACTAAAGGTGGTATAAACCTGTGATTTATTGGATAATGGGTAGGTCCATAGAAAATTGGTTACATCATCAACAAATAATATATAATATCTATGACCATTAGAACTTAAAATGGGCGAAGTCCATAAATCACTGTGAATTAAATCAAAAGGAAAATAAGTACGAGTAGTAGATGTAGCAAATGGAAGTCTAATACTTTTGCCAATTACACAAGATTGACAAACATTATTATTGTAATTTGAAAATTGAACAAAATTAGAAGTCTTTAAAGATTGAAGTGGGGCACGCCCGGGGTGACCGAGACGTTGATGCCAAGGGAAGATGTGATAGCAGCAAAAGTGGAAGGGAAGCTGGTTGTTCCGGGCCCAAGCACGAGTAGATAGAGATCACCGCTGCTGTTGCACCGGAGGATAGGGATCCGGCTCTTGTAATCCTTCACAAGAAAACCAAATGGGTCAAATTCAATAGATACAGAATTGTCAGTAGTGAAGCGACGTACTGATATAAGGTTTTTAAGTAATTTTGGGGCATAAAGTACGTTTTTGAGGATTAGGGGTGGGTAGGGTGGTGGTATGGTCTGATTGCCATGTCCAATAACCGGGATGGTTGAACCATCACCGACGACTATTTGTTGACCCAAGCTATTGTTAGAAAAGGAATCGAAATTAACAAAGGTGTTGGACATGTTACCTGCCGCTCCCGTATCCATGTAACCCGTAGGTTCCTGTTGCTGGTTCAATGACATGGCGTTGAGAGCCTGATCAATATCTGTTGGCACGTACGCGGTATGATGGGCCTGATTGGGCTTGGAGCCGAGTATGCCTTGGCCCGTGTTATTGTTGGTGGGCCGGTTGGATGACGTCGGGTATGGGAAGGGGGTGCGGCCCATTGTGAACACAAACAAAAAATTCCGTTCAATTAACTAAACAAACAAACACGAACGAATGTCTCGTTCGTTCGATTGCGTTCGTGAGCGTTTGGCAATGTGTTTGTTTACGCTCGTTTGTTTATATTTGTTCGTGTATGTTTGTTTATGTTCGATTACTAGTTGAAACTTAAAAGTTTATAGTCTTTCACTTTCTTTCCTAACTTTTATTTCCCTCCTAAACTTTTTCCCCCTTATACATTAAATATTTAAGTATTGTTTTGATCATTCTCGCATTAAAAAAACATAAACCTTTTTAGCAGTTGGTCTTACTATACTAGTGAAAAATCTCAACCTTTTGTTATGATTCCTTATTGATAATTACTACTTTTGACTATATAGTTATAATGCAAGTTTATGTATCATTATCAAATTAATATTTGTCTTTATTAATATTTGTCTTTATATGGTCACAAGAAATCGAAGAATGTGTAAAGTTTAGGAAAGTTGGATATTAATATGAACAATGTTAGATAATTATGTCTAAGTTAGTACAATTTGACTTATCGTTTAGTGGATGTACTTTGTCTAACGGTTAATATGAACAATGTTTTTTTTAGTTAGTTGCATATTAAATGTTTGTTTGTGTTCAAGACCCATGTTCGCGAACAGTTTGCAAACAACTAAATTTCTTAACAAACAAACACAAACATAAAATTATGTTCGTTAGTGTGTTCGTGAACGGTTCGTTTGTCCAAGAAACCTTAACAAACAAACACGAACAAAGCCTTGTTCGTGTTCGTTTGGTTCGTTTACAGCCCTACATATACCTACCTACAAACACATACTTACATAAAAACATACAAGAGTCGGGTTTTAGACTAAACAATTAATCAAGTTTTTAAAATATGTGTTATGATTTAAAACAAAAATTAATGTACTACAATTTGAGAAAACAACAATTTTAA
Organism: Ambrosia trifida; assembly: GCA_028751855.1. Lineage (NCBI taxonomy): Eukaryota > Viridiplantae > Streptophyta > Magnoliopsida > Asterales > Asteraceae > Ambrosia > Ambrosia trifida. The sequence goes on along the minus strand of CM054123.1, from coordinate 109,708,164 downwards.
TCATTTGAATAAGAATGAAAATGTATATTAAAAAGAAGATATATATTTTGGATGAGGAGCAGAGCGAGAAGCAACCATTGCAGGGCGTGATTGAGGTGGTGGTCTTGAAGATGTGCCTTTTTTTTTTTTTTTTTTTTTTGAAAATGAGTGGTTTTAACCTATTCTGCTTTAGATGAAAATAGAATTCATATTTAGTGGTTTGAACATGATTAGTGACTTGACTTTACATGATTAATGAATTAACTGAACACATTGTGTTTTCTTTTTTTCGTTTTTTATATTGCACTATGGTACTCGTTGGAAAGATAATAAGACGCTCGTAAATTTGGTGTGATTTTTTTTCTTTAAAAAATCTCATATATAAAATTTATTAACGTTTAAAATTTGTGGGGGAAACATAAGAGAGAAAAATAATTTTGGAGGGAAATAAGGGGGGGTGTCACGTGGCACACTCAAGAGGGGAGGATGACCTCATTGAGCGCCATGTCAGCTTTAGAGTTTTCTTTTATTAGAGCACTAGTTTACCTCCCAAGAGCGTCTCAGGATAGACAAATCTAGTATGAAGTAATCAAATGCGTGTACTATAAAAGGAATAGGTCGTTTTTTAGTTTTTTTCGTAAAGGATCAACACTCGTCTCTGTACAACTGTCACTTTCTCAATACACTTTAAAGTTATGATGTGAACCCGAAAAAAAAAAATTGGTATCAAATGATATGTGATGATGATAATAATAGTAGGTGATTATGATATGTAAAGTGAGCATATGTTAATGATTGACATAGTTGTTCCATTTTTACTGAATAAAATAATCAATAGGTAAGCAGTGAAGATCCATTTTAAAGACCAATAAACACGATTTAACAAATTTCGACTAAAAAGATGATAGGATTGTAACTTTTCTTGTTTTCAAAATATTTTTTCTACTCATATATAATTTAAGTATGTATTTCATTAATCAACACATAAAAAAGTCGATTTATTTTTTCTTTTTTGTATAGCACTATGGTAGTCGTTGGAAAGATAATAAAAAGCTTGTTAATTTTGTGTATTTTTTAAAAAATGTATTATAAAAAAGTTACTAATGTTCAAAAATCGTGAGGAAAAGTGCATGTGCCATGCACATGAGAAAGAAAAATAATTTAATAGTTTTGGAATGAAATTAAGGGGAGGGATGGCTGCTATGTTTCCAACTGCTTTTCATTTATATATATATATATATATATATATATATATATATACTAGATGATTACCCCGGGAGTGTCTCGGGGTTGAAAATTCTAATATGACTTAATGAAAAAGGATAAAAGAAGTAAGCAGTCTCAACCACTTTTAATGCTAAAGAAAGTTGTTCTAATACTTATACTACGAAAAGGGGCTCTCATGCTCCGTTCCCAGCAGATTAAAAAAATCTCAACCTCTTTTAATGCTAAGCATATCGTAATAACACATGAACATGGACAATTCATATATGTAATAGTAGGTTTAAAAATATATATACTATGATAACACGATTAGTACTTGCCTATATATGATTAATAAATCACCTAAACACATGGGTTTTTTTTTGCATTAACAAAAACTCACTAATAAAACTTTTTTTTTCGTTTTTTGTATAGCACTATGGTGCTCGTTGGAACGATAATAAAGCGATCATTAATTTGGTGTAAATTTTTTTTTTCAAAAACAATGTCATACATAAAAGTTACTAACGTTTAAAAATTGTGAGTGAAAAATAAGGAAAAAATAAAGATAAAAATATTAATTAAAATATTTGAAATTTAAAAATAATAATTAACATTTAAAAATGTGAGAGGAAAATAAGAAAAAGATATTAATTAACATATTTGAAATTTTAAGATAGTATAGATATAGATTTTATTTAAAGAAAGAAAATAAAAATTTTAAAAATTTATCTTTTATTTAAAATAATAAATTCAATACTATCACCTCAAAGTACCACATGGCACCCTCCATTGAATGCCACCTCATAGAAATTCAATTCTTTTATTATAAGTTATAATATATATATATATATATAGGTCAATTATAAAATGAAAACCCGTTTGAGTTGAGAAAACCCTCGAAAACCCATGTAAAAAAAACTTTTTTTTTTGAAAAAAATAACAAATGTAAAATAGATGTTTGTAAGCGTTTTGGGCCAAAAAAATAAAAAAAAAGCGCCGATGGGATTTTTAAAAAAAAAAATAAACAAAGTTGCTAAAAACATAGGTAAATAGCTGGAAACATATATGTTTTTTAGCAACTTTATTTATTTTTTTAAATAAAATCTCATCGGCGCTTTTGTTAATTTTTTTTTTTTGCCTAATATGCTTAAAAACATGTATTTTACATTGGTTATTTTTTTTCAAAAAAAAATAATGGTTTTATACATGGGTTTTCAAAGGTATTCTCAACTCAAGTGGGTTTCCAAAATATCTTTTCCCCATATATATATATATAGGGGAGGGATCAATGGAAAACCCTTGTTAACTAGAAAACCTTGAAAACCCAATCTCAACCATTCATTTCATTAGATCAATGGCTTAGATAAAGTGTGGTGACTTTATGGTGAGAGAAACAATATTATATTGTGGAAGAGTACAAAAAAGGGTATAGTGGTAAACTTGCTTTGGGAAGATAATATTATAATAATCACATTCTCTCTCCATCAATCACCATCAACCTTTCCATCTACCTATCTCCTCTATCATCTTCATCTCCTCCCAACTCCATATCATCCCAACTTATTCAAGTTTTTGAATCATCTCCTCCCAACTCCTCTCTCATCTCCAACTCCATCTCCTCCAACTCCTTTCTCATCCCCATCTCCTCCCAACTCCATCTCATCTCTCTCTCTCTCTCATCTCGATCCCCTGTACCCTCGAAGTCCATGAAGAAGGTATGTATGTGTTGGTCTGAGTTTAGTCAGGTAAGTATGATCTTCTCTCTCATCTCCGTACCATCTCCTCTCTCATCTCCCGCTCCCTCTCTCATCTCGATCCCCTGTACCCTCAAAGTCCATGAAGAAGGTATGTATGTGATGATCTTCAATTTAATCAGTTATGTATGTGTTCTTGGTCTGAGTTTTTGTTGGGTGACCATGTAGGTTTCTGATAACCCATATTTTAATCTGGGTTTTTTCTTTTTTTTCTTTTCATTTATTAAGTTTTATATAAAAAAAAATTAAGTGGGTTTTGGTTTGATTGTGAAGATATTCATCCGAGGTGTTAGAAGGTGACCGGAGATGGTTGGAGAGGATGGCCGGTGTTAACAGAGAAGAAGGGGTTGCAAAAGTTTGTCATGTGCAGATATGGCTGGACCATCTAGCAAGAAAGGTATCATTGATTGATTGACCATTTTGATAGACTCTTTGTTTAACTACAATAACATATATTATAGGCAAAAGGTGACCGGAGACGGTCAGAGAGGATGGCCAACGTGTACAGAGAAGAAGGGGTTGAAGGTGTTCTTTGTGGTTGTGTCCTTAATGTGGTTGTGTCCTTAAAAGAGTTCTTTGTAGTTGTGTCCTTAATGTGTATGTTATTTGTCAGAATATGTAACATGTGTTATGTTTTATAGTTGTTATTGGGTTGTTTGCAAAGGTAAAATGAGTTTATCAATTTGGCTTCAAAGAAAGAAGTGTAACATGTGTTATCAGATCTAATTAAAAAGACTATTAGCACGGCAAAAAAATACCTACCCAGAACACTCAAATATCATTAGGCATAAAAAGAAACTTCAAAATGGACACAATTATAAAAAAAGGGTAATCGTGTAATTGTGTGACAACATTTAAGACAAGTTAGTTTATTTTTATAGATCTTCTATTGTAATGGTAAGTCAAACTCTTAGTACAGTTTTATTTTGATTCCCAAAGAACATGGGAGGTCATATGAGATGAGATAACACATGTTAGTAATAACACATGTTAGGTACATATTATTTGGTCTGAACCTTTTGTAATCGTGTGACAACATTTAACACATGTTAGTTTATTTTTATAGATGTTCTATTGTATTGGTAAGTCAAACTCCTGGTACAGTTTATTTTGATTCTCAAAAAACATGGGAGGTCATATGAGATAGGATAACACATGTTAACACATGATGGGATAACACATGTTAATGGTCTGAACCGTATCTTATCATGTGACAATATTTAACACATGTTAGTTTATTTTTATGGATGTTCTATTGTAATGGTAAGTCAAACTCCTGGTACAGTTTATTTTAATTCCCAAAAAACATGGGAGGTCATATGAGATGGAATAACACATGTTAGGTAGATGGATAAAAACTATGTGGCCCGACTTTGGTGTCCCCTTTTTATTTAAGTTCCTATTAGTAATGCATGAACCTTATCTTATCATGAGCCAGGTTACTAGTTGGTACATATTATTGGCCTGAACCTTATCTTATCACGTGGAAACATTTAACACATGTTAGTTTTTTTGTTGTCCCTTTTTTCTGTTAGCTATTACCCTTTTTTTGTATGTTTTGATAGACTGTGTCACCGTTTTCAAACCTTTTTGTGGATGTCTTATTATAATTCTTCGATTTCCAAAGAAGATGGGAGGGGTATGCAAGATATGATAACACATGTTAGGGGTAACACATGTTAACACATGTTTAACAGTGGACCACATACGGGAACTAACATCTACCATCCATTATAGGGTTATATAAATATTTGATATTTGTACATCACATGTTAAGGCAGAATATTTCACCAAAAGAGTAAAAGTTTACTAGGCACAAATGAAGTTTTTGTAACATGTGTTATCCGATCTCACACGCCCTCCCATCTTGCTGGTGAATCAAAAAATTATGAAAAAAAATTGCATTAAAGGTGTCTATAAGTTGCCTGTTGTTAACACATGTTACCATATCTTGCTTACCACTATAGTTTTCACTTCATAAGTTTACTAGGAAATAAAAAGCATACAAACTATTAACACACGTTATTACAAACTATCATTACAAACTATTGAAAAAAGAGATAAACCTACCCAGGAATTCAAATGAACTGCATGGAAGGGGTAACATGTGTTAATGTTGCGTAAGAGGTTAACATGTGTTATTTGGTAATATTTATTAAACTTGTATTTAATGTCAGCCCTTTTTACTTCATAAGTTTACTGAGAAAATAAAGTATACAAACTATTAACACACATTATTACAAAGTATCATTACATACTATTGACTACTTTAATAAAATAAATCTAGTAATTCGATAAATTGAATACCAAAAAGAAGACGTAATTCAAAAGTTTTTCTACATATTTTTCTCGGCTTCTTTGGACTTCGTATGTTGACATAACCGATGGGGGGTCTTCGTTATCAACTGCAAAACAATAGATGAGGTGTTAAATGGTGTGACCAACTCATCATCTAAACATACTAACATAAGTAACACATGTTAACCCAGTCAGGCATTTCATCAAACACATGGAATGCATATATCCAAAACACATAAGCCATTATAATTACCTTCCATACATTCACCATTAACTTTAAATGGACATCCATATATCCAAAACACAAAAAGACCTTATAACTAGCTTCCATACAATCACCATTAAGTTCTAACATACTAACAGAAGTAACACATGTTAACCCAGTAAGGCATTTCATCAAACACATGGAGTGCATATATCCAAAACACAAAAAGACATTATAAAAAAAAAAAAAAGAACCAGTGAAAAAGAATCTAATCAACAACAAACAACAAGTAAAACACAACATTACATTCTGCACTTAAATTAACACAAAACAACAATATTATCCACTCAGGCATTTCATCAAACACATGGAGTGCATAAACTTTAATCAACAAATTTACATATGATCTTTATGGTGGGTCAAACAATAAGAATAGAGAGCATCAACACCGCTTCAAAATAAAAAATGTTTACACATAGTCACTGAAAAAAATCTAGCAACGACCCAAAATAGACCACAGAGACAAAACCAAACCTAATAAAAAACACACAACTCCAAAAGGGGCAAAAACAAAAAAATACTAACCTCGATCCATGTTACGCACCTGGTACATCTTTATCGACTGGGAAATTTTAGCTACGATCGAACCATGTTACGCACCTAGTGGATCTTCATCAACTGAGAAATTGTTACGAAGAACATTTCGAGGAGGAGATATGATCATCGTCGGGTGTTTAAAAGATTTGTTGAAATCCATTTTAGGGTGAGAAATGAGATGAAGTTTTTGAGATCTTGGTGAAAATGGGGGGAATGGGAGGGAAGGGTGTATGAAAATGGAAATTGAGTTTGAATTGTTGGAAGTTTTAATCAGAGAAAGAGATGGAGATATAATCAGAGAAAAGAGAAAGGAAGAGAGAGATTGTAATTATGGGGGGGGGGGGGGTGGGCTTGAGTGGTGATAGGTGATTGACAAGTGGGCTATGAAGTCAAATTACTTTCTTACCCTTCTAATGTTATTAAATTGATTTTTAAGATGGGTGATGTGGCTTAATTCTAACCACATATAAGGTTTCCAAGGTTTTCTAGTTTAGGAGGGTTTCTCATGGATACTTATACTATAAGGGGAACCAAATCCCCTACATTAAATTACACTAAAAATATAACATCCTAAAATTTTGTTTCTCCTTCTTAAATAAATAATACTTTTTCATATTTGTATTATTATATTTTATCTATCCTCACTCACAATTACTTATAAAAATATTAAAATATAAATAGGGGTGAACAGTGTCCCCAAAATATATGGTGAACAGTGCTTTCATCAAATATTTTTCTCTCCCCCTACTCACAACCACTTATGCCCATCCCATATAATTTGAGGGAAACACTCAAATACATTTGGTGGACCAAATGTGAATGCTCTTAATACATATAGATTATAAAATACTAACTTGTTTGAAATTGATATTGTTGTATAAATATGTCTAAAGATGATGATTCTAGTGATTTTCTCAAATATAAAAAATCCATCATTAGGGGCGGTTTTTAGTGGAGTGGATACTAGGCCTCAGCCCGTCTAGGTTTTTCGTTTCGTAGTATAAATTTTACCGAAATTTTCTGAAAATTTATATATGTATTGATTGAGTCCGGCCCGCCCAGATCAAGCCCGACCCTACCAGATGTTTGATTCAAGATCCACCACTCTCCATCATCCCCCATCGAGAAATTGTAACGAATATCAAAAGGGGAATTTTGTTAACAAGTAAAGCAAAAATTGCAACTTGGGTTACAACAATTATACAAGCCAACGAGCTCAAACTTGACTCGAACATTTATAGGAGCCAACGAGCTATCTCTAACCAATTCAACTCAAGTTTTTAATTAACTGATTTAAATGAACTAACAAATGAGTTACAAGATCAGGAACTATTTTACTAACTAAATAAAATCAAACGCCAATGATCCCCAGCCAGCTAGTTTGAGGTAGGTTGGGTTTTCCCTTAGAGGTTCTCATCCTGGGGGTAGGTCGCATGTTCGATCCATGCACATCACAAAAAAATTCCTCGTGACGGTTTGAGCTTAGGCAAGGAGGACACTGGTGTGTGGGTAGGGATTCGAACTTGGGACCGCTAGGTTAGGGTTGTACAAGGATTTACACTGAACTAAGCCTTTAAAAAAACTAAATAAAATCAAAGTCAACACATTAAATATTACAAAATTTTATTATACCCAATGTTATAAAAAAAAAATGGTTCAAACTTACCGGTGTAACCAGTTGAACGGTTGAAGCCTTCAGTACACTTGGTTAAACCGTTAGGTATGATCGGTTGAACCGTTTCTGAGCCCAACCTAGTAAGTTATAAAAACCAGTTTTTAAAATATTGATTATGCCATTATCAAGTGCTTACAGCCTCTTAATTACGTGATCACCGCTATAGTAATAATTAATCTGTTTTTAATAATAATTCGTAGATTTTCTACATCTATAGCTGCACTTGGTAGGATTTGAACTCCTAACATTTTGTTTGTAAAGGACACCACTTAATTAATCATTATGATGTTTTATTGAGGACACTTATAATCATATTCGCCGTTAGACCATATGTAATGCAGCGTGAAGAAGAGCGTTATGCCAAGATAGTGTGGTTATAGAGGGCGCCATCTTCCAAAAAAAATGCACCAGCGTTATAAACATAACGCCATTCAACAAATGGAACATCCAATAATTGAGTGACACGTGGAGGGACCGTTTGAAGTTTTAAAAATTCGTGGTGGTGCAGATGGTTGTGGAGGTGGTGGTTTCATGGTGGTGCCGATGGTGGGTGACGGTGATGGGTATGGTAGTGATGATGGGTTGATCTGTGGTGGTGATGGTGTACGGTGGTGATGGTGGGTTGATCTGTGGTGGTGGGTGTAATGAAGAAGAAGAAAGTCTGTGGTGATGGGTGCAATGAAGAGGAAGAAGAAAGGCCGCAGGTTTTGTTTTGTTTTGTTTTGTTTTTTTTTCTTTTTTATAATAATAATGCCTCTTTTTTCCCTCCCACTACACCCTATTTTAAATTAACGCCTCATACTGACTCAGCTGTCACGTGAATCAATTATAGAGGAGGGCCTTAAGTCCCCCCCCCCCCCCCCCCCCACCCCCCACTACACATGGTCTTGAGTAGTAATATACCCACACAAAATTTAAAGAAAGAAATGTTAATTTTCAGTCCAACCTAGCTATTTTAATCCATCCTAAAAATATAATGATTGACCATATATTATAAGTCATTGCCGTCGTGACCGGTACATGCTATCCGTTTATAAGCAAATATAGTGAGTGAAGCTATCTTGATACTTCTTTTCTAAATCGACCATTTTCATGGCGAGCCCATTTTGGTGAGAACGTATTTTATCTAAACTAGACTGATACTTTTTTCTAACAACCAGTTTTGACCCGAACCTAATTTCCTAAACCAATTTCTTAACAGCCGACCGCTCTACCACTGACCTACTGAGGAACAATGGGAGATTCCATCTCATAGAGTTCCATTTCGGTTCTCAACCCATGACAAATACGAGCTCGAAGCTTCCTTCGACCCTAGCATCCCATTGTTCCATGCAAAAGAAAAGATGCAAGCGAAGTTTCCAAAGGTTGAGCTTCCTGCAAGTTCTTTTATTTCATAAAAGAAAGGTAACCCTTTTGAAACATGGAAGCCCTTTCTTTTAAACCAAAAATGCAAACTCCAACTCAATGTATGACTTCCACAGCATAATGTACAAAGTAATGCAGCAGCATCTGATGTGAATTAGTAAAACAGGAAATATCTTTTAACTAATTACACACACATTTGAGGGCTATTTCTTTTCTTTCTTTCTATATATGATTCTTTTGCATGAAAGTAACAAAGAAGCTTGTCTTGGATCTGTCACCCAGATGCTTTAATGGAATCTTTGCATTGAAGTTCACAAATACAGACAACATGAATCATATCTATCTTTAGTTTCATGATTTGGATTTTATGGTTTTGAGGGATCCAAGGATTTAAAGATAGAGTGTTGGGGTAACACATAAGACCAGTCAAAAAGGGCATGAAAGACAAAAGTTAAATGAAGAATGTTTTGATCAGATCTTAGATATGTTATGATGATGCTTTTAATGATTATTTGGTCATTGTTTTTCATCAATTAGATAAAAAGAAAAGAAAAGAAACAAAAGTGAAGAGAGAGATTTTAGCTTTTTTATGTCATGTGCTTTTCATCTCTCTTACTTTTGTTTTTGTAAAAGCTCAGGTTATTCACACACTAGGGTTTTTTATCTAAACACCCCCTCAATGGCTTATTGGGGCCTCAATTACCCATTGAGAGTCAAACAGAGAACCTCAATGGGACATTGAGGCCTCAACGACCCATTGAGGGCCAAAAACTAGAAAAAGATGGTCCATTGAGGACTCAATGACCCATTGAGGTTTGCCAATTATTGGTAATGATTGGTAATTGTAAAAAAGAAGTGTAGTGTGAGTGTTTAGCTCGTTGAAGCAAGCTCAATGGCCCATTGAGAGACTTCAATGGCTAATTGAGGCCTCAATGGTCAGTTGAGACATTTTTTTCCTTTTTAGCTCGTTGAAGCAAGCTCAATGGCCCATTGAGAGACCTCAATGGCTAATTGAGGCCTCAATGGTCAGTTGAGACATTTTTTTCCTTTTTAGCTCGTTGAAGCAAGCTCAATGGCCCATTGAGAGACCTCAATGGCTAATTGAGGCCTCAATGGTCAGTTGAGACATTTTTTTCCTTTTTAGGTCGTTGAAGCAAGCTCAATGGCCCATTGAGAGATCTCATTGGCTAATTGAGGCCTCAATGATCCGTTGAGACATTTTTTTTCCTTTTTAGCTCGTTGAAGCAAGCTCAATTGCCCATTGAGAGACCTCAATGGCTAATTGAGGCCTCAATTGTCAGTTGAGACATTTTTTTTCCTTTTTAGTTCGTTGAAGCAAGCTCAATGGCCCATTGAGAGACCTCAATGGCTAATTGAGGCCTCAATGGTCAGTTGAGACATTTTTTTCCTTTTTAGCTCGTTGAAGCAAGCTCAATGGCCCATGATCTCAATGGCTAATTGAGGTCTCAATGGTCAGTTGAGACATTTTTTTCCTTTTTAGGTCGTTGAAGCAAGCTCAATGGCCCATTGAGAGATCTCATTGGCTAATTGAGGCCTCAATGATCCGTTGAGACATTTTTTTTCCTTTTTAGCTCGTTGAAGCAAGCTCAATTGCCCATTGAGAGACCTCAATGGCTAATTGAGGCCTCAATTGTCAGTTGAGACATTTTTTTTCCTTTTTAGTTCGTTGAAGCAAGCTCAATGGCCCATTGAGAGACCTCAATGGCTAATTGAGGCCTCAATGGTCAGTTGAGACATTTTTTTTCCTTTTTAGCTCGTTGAAGCAAGCTCAATGGCCCATGATCTCAATGGCTAATTGAGGCCTCAATGGTTCGTTGAGACATTTTTTTTCCTTTTTAGCTCGTTGAAGCAAGTTTTGGCTGCTCAATGGCTCATTGAGAGACCTAATGGCCAATTGAGGCCTCAATGGTCCGTTGAGAGGGTCTCAATGGGTCATTGAGAGGGTCTCAATGGCCAATTAAGGCCTCAATGGTTCGTTGTAATTTTTTTTAATTTGTTTCAATGGGCCATTGAGACCTCAACGACCCATCGTTGATTTGTCTCAATGGCCCATTGAGGCCTCAACGGCCCATCGTTTTTCAAAATTTTGGTCTCAATGACCCATTATGGCCTCCACGACCCTCAATGACCTATATTTTTTTTTTGGTTTTCTAGCATGTTTTACGTATTCTAAGCTTAATATTTGTATTTTTTATATAAAAAATAAAAAGTACATTCTTCTCATAATTATAAATTAGCGCACACAACAATTTTTTTTTCCGTTAAGTCGAAGTAACATAGATAAGCTAGGTTAAGTCGAAGTATTGAGGTGGTGGAACATCGATCAGCAATCCTGTGGAGGGCATCTCCATCCAATGTTGCTCCGTCGCTGGTCCCACTCCACGCCAATCTAGCGACGTGTATATTCTCTCGTAGCAACTATGATCTACATTGTTTAAAATTGGCCACCACCGATCTGTGTTATCCTCCATCTCCTCCTTAAGCTGTGTGCGGATGAAGTGCCACATATCCTCTTTCCACCCTAAACCCACAACTACGGATCGAAACCCACAGTTACCTTCTCCACGGATCGATAAGTTTGTCGACGTCACACCCACAATTTGAACAAACGGGATTCTGTACTCGTTCGTTTTGTAGGTGGCGTCGATCCGCTCGAATGGTAAGTCCCGTTTGTGTACTGCGGGTAGCTTGGTGGCACGAAAAATGACTCATCTTCCTCTACATATTCCTGGTTCAGATCGGGCAGCATATTCCCGTCATTACCACGAACCCCGGATTTAACCTCCCCGTCACCAACTTGAACCCCGGGTCCGAAAACGCTTTCAGAGATGTAGGACTCATTAAGAGACAGGTCATCGGTTGAAAAACTATGTAAATATGACATCGTGAGACCGGGAAGTCGAGATGGGTCGAGAGAATAGTGGTGGTGATGTTTGAATTTTTTGGTGAAATGAGGAAGAAGCTGCTCACGTATTGGTTAAATGCTAAAAAACGACGGGCCATTGAGGCCTCAATGGGTCGTTGAGGGATTAAATGCCCAAACCTAACACATTTTCACGGGCCATTGAGGTCTCAATGGGTCGTGGGGAGTTTAAATGCCCAAACCTAACACATTTTAGAGGGCCATTGAGGCCTCAATGGGACGTGGGGAATCACTTTTTCAGACCATTTCAGTCTGAACTCCCTGCAAAAGCAGGGAGTTCAGACTGACACATCGTACTTCATACTAGGATGGGTCGTTGAGGCCTCAATGGGACATCGTTTTTTCCAGATTTGGCCTCAATGGCCCGTTGAGGCCTCAATGACCCATCGTTTTTTCCAGATTTGGCCTCAATGGCCCGTTGAGGCCTCAATGACCCATCGTTTTTTCCAGATTTGGCCTCAATGGCCCATTGAGGCCTCAATGACCCATCCTAGGGGTGTCTAGGGTTTTTTTGGGGATGTCTAGATAGTATCACCCTTGTAAAACCAACACCCTAAGTTCCCTAACCCTCCCGAGTTGATTTGTGTGAACCAAAGTACAAATAGATTGATAAAGGGAGCTTATATTAACACCCCCACTTCTATTCCCACCTTCTTCCAAAGCATTTCGTTTTGGCCTAAGCGAGACACTTTGGTTATTTTTTTAACTACCTCGGTCCGAGGTAAGTTATTCTGATTTGACCACAGGCGTCTCGCTTTGGCCTAAGTGAGGCGCTTGGAATCCAGCTTTTATTTTTGTTGTATTTTTTGTGTTTTGAATTGGTTTTTTATTTTTTTTATTTTTAATATAATTATTGTAAAAAAAATTATAAAAATTAAAAAACAAAATAATAACCACCAACTTTTATCGACATTGCTCCAACTTAACTCAACAAGACATTTAAGCCGAAGACACTTTCTATCCAACACAGGGATTGCTCCAACTCAACTCAACAAGACATTTAAGCCGAAGACACTTTCCAACCAACACAGGGTTCACTAAAACTCAACTCAACAAGACATTTAAGCCGAAGACACTTGACTTGCTTGCCTGAAAAGTTGTTTTACTAATTTCAGATTCTTGACACTTTTAACAATCGGATCGGCGCTAACGCGCAACCCATACAGAGTTCGTTGTACCGGTTGCAGAAAGAAATAAACAGTCGGATCGACTAGATATTCCTCATGATGAGCATGAATTGTTTACCTTCCCATTGATTTCAAGTATGTTGCCTTGATCGTTGGCAGATATCTCTCCGATAACAACTGACTTTTAGTTCACCTACCTCTGTTTTGAATTTGTTGCTTTATAAAGTGTTCGATGTCACTGTGAGTAGATACATTTCGTTGAATAGTGACTTTTTAATGTTTTTTTATATATGAATACTTTCATACCTTTGTTATGATTAGTATATACAGAGCAAACCGACAAACATCATTCAAAAATTTAAACTTACCACTAACTTCTACGCCATCATCAACTACAGCAAACCGACGATCTTCCTCCACGACACTCCTAATAGGCCTCTCTTTATTTCACTGTACGATTTAAGGTTCCAGTTTTGTTTTTGTTGCTTTTTAATAATAAGTTTTGTGTTTATCAAACCCTAACGTCTGAAAATATGGATCTCGTTGTTTGATCGGTTAGTGGATACCATGGATCAGAGAGATTTAAGCTTATCAAACTCATATCTCAAGCTGGTACAAGTTATGTTGGAGCAATGATTTATTATTATTATTATTTTATTTATTGTTATTTTATTTTTGTTTTGAGGGTGTAATGATGATGATGGTTATGATTTGACAAACGATTTTTGAAAGTATCAAGATTTGGAAATTAGTAAACATTACAAAACGCGTCAAAAAGAGACCGGAAGTCCAACATGTCGATTAGACATGCAAAAAACGTGTTTAGAAAAAAATATGGGTATCGACTGTATAGTCGAAGCACCACGTACAATGATTCATGAAAGTTGAACAAACTCGGATGTTTCAACCAAAACATACAAACGAGCAATAAACGACCCGTAACGCCTCAAACGAATTTTGTTGTATTGGGAACAACTAAAAACATTTTAAAATGAATTAAAACAAATTAATTTTTTTTTTAAAAAAATGCCAAAGCGCCTAGCTTTGGCCAAAGCTAGGCGCCTGGTTAGCTTGATTAGACCACACGCGCCTAGCTTTGGCCAAAGCCAGGCGCTTTGGCCTTTTTAAAAAAATATATTAATTTCTTTTAATTCATTTTAAATACCTGTCATTGATTAAAAACTATTTTTAATTCATTTTAAAATGTTTTTAAGTGTTCCCAATACAACAAATTTCGTTTGAGGCGTTACGGGTCGTTTATTGCTCGTTTGTGTGTTTTGGTTGAAACATCCGAGTTTGTTCAACTTTCATGAATCATTGTACGTGGTGCTTCGACTATACAGTTGATACCCATATTTTTTCAAAACATGATTTTTGAATGTGTAATCAACATGCTGGACTTCCGGTCTCTGTTTGACGCGTTTCGTAATGTTTAATTGGTCGTTTGTGGTTTTCAGAAGTCACATCCGATCAATTAAAACGCACCGAAACGCGAAACCCTTGTTTGATTATACTCGTGTTCAGCCTTTAAAGAATTATAAAATCATTTTACTAATTCCCGATTCTTGATACTTTCGTAAATCGTTTTACTAATTTCCGATTCTTGATACTTTCATAAATCGTTTGTCAAATCATAACCATCATCATCATTACACCCTCAAAAAATAAAATAAAATAAAAATAAATAAAAAAATAATAATAATAAATTATTATAATAATAAAACAAATGAACTAGGTTGCAAATATAATAATAATTTAAATAATAGTAATAATGTAATATAGTCATGGTTAATGCTCAAAAAAGTCAACCTTTGTTAATTAAAATACCTAAAAGATGATACAATGTTTATCATAAAAACCGACTCATCAAGTTTTGAATGCTACTTACATGGTGATCCTTGAGACATTTTACTTGATGGGTCATTTTGGGTTATAATGTTTCCCTAATAGGTCAAAGGGGTCAAATAAAAAAAATTATTCAAGTGGGCCAAATGGGTTGGAAGTGCCCGTGTTATATCTTTAGTGCTTACAAGCTTATAGCCGCCTAAATCATTTTATTTATAAACTAAAATAGATTATTTTTGTGATAACATAATTTTTTACATCATATTTTGACAATGACTATTTGTAAAAGTATGGGGCGAGTCGGCCGACATGAACCACTTTGCCCGCATTAAAGACAACCCGTTTTAACCCATTACCCAACACGTCCATTTGACCATTTCCACTTATGACACATGAAGTTTTATTTTCCCGCTTGTTATTTGACGTATTCCTTTAATCAAATAGAGTTACGACACCTCTTGTTTTGCAGCCATTTTGGAGACTTTGGAATGATGTATCATATGCAAACAATTTGAATTTGTCATGTTAATTAGTTTCATAGTTGACCATAAAAGTCAAATTATTTTAATCTTTTACCCGCCACAACACACGGTGGGAAAACTGCTAGCGTATTACAAGTTTTTTTGATCCCGCCGCAACGCGCGGGTAAACCCACTAGTTAAACATAAAGGTTCATCTGTTATTCTGTTTTGTTTTATTAAATTAGAAGGGTTTGGTTTGTTTGCTTCGCTTTAAAAAAAAAAAAAAAATTTAAATGAATAACCAAACGATAGCCCAATTGTGGGCATTGCCGTCATGTTTCCGATTAACTCATTCGGCCCTTTACCGACTCTCCTCTGGGCCCATTCAATTAGCCTAATTGGTGGGCCTTGTAATGTGCCCTGTTCAACTACAGCCCAAGTGCCCAACCAACTTCAAATCAGCTTCTACCAATTAAATATTAGCCCACACAAATTAATTTAAACCCAATAAATTTAGTGCTCCTTTTTTTTTTTTTTAAATATTAGCCCACAAAAATTAATTTAATTTTTCCGTTGATAATCACATGTCAACATTTTGATTTACTAACTGAGTTCGGACTGGAAATAATAATTTATAAGCGTGGCAATAATCTACAAAAAAATAAAACAAATAAATGTGTAGTTTTTTTAGTAATATTTGAATAATGACAAGCAATCAAGTGTATATAAAATGTACAGATTAAAATTGCTCTTTATGAAAACCATACCGTATCGAAGCTTCTAGATAGCCCATTATACTACATGAAAAATCGACCATACGGACCTGTTTTCACCAATTTAAAGGACGAATTATCGAGCCAATCCATTAGATCAAAAGGCAATCTTAGAACCGGTAATTTCACTTCGAGCCACCCTTCAACTAAATCCCAAATCCTTTTGACCAAACCACATTCACCAAATACATGCATAGTTATTTCCGACACAATGTTACAAGCTAGTTTCAAACGAGTTTCAAGAACTAACCTACATGTAAGTACTACATTTTGCCCACAATGGGACTACACATGAACAAACAGCTTGTAACACGTATATTCATCCTCTGAGCTCATCGGTCATCATACAAGGTGCAACTTGATGTCATGAGCCAAGTTCTTAAATGTTGATGTAAGAAGTGTCTTAAATAATAATAATAATAATAATGATGATGATGATGATGATGATGATGATGATGATGATGATGATGATGATGATGATGATGATGATGATGATGATGATGATGATGATGATGATGATGATGATGATGATGATGATGATGATGTCCGAATTTGTGAATACATATCATTTTTAAAACCGACTAGGAAGGGATTAGATTACATCAGGTGTAGATAAAATCAATTAGGGCCTGTTTGGTTGCCTCTAATGAGGCTCTGAACCATTCAGCTCTGAATGGTTTAGCATTCAGACTGTTTGTTTCAACTTAAAAAAGGCTCTGAATGGAATGATTAAAAACTGAACCATTCAGACTTGGTGCATTGATAAACCATTCAGCACTTAATCATTCAGAATCTCTTAACCATTCAGACCTTTTAATGATTTAACACTTAATCAACCAAACAACCCCTAACTAGAATCACCAATATATTCATTTTACTCCACTCATATGCCTCTAGGACACAAAGTATATGACTAACTAGAACATCGTTGCTTAGTAACACATGAATATGATACTTCTTGACCAAGACTTAACTTGTCATTTTTCAAAGGTAGAAATGAGTCTTTTACAACATCAATTGACCTCACAACCACCATTCCATGTGAAGCATTTTTAACGCATTTACCACGTAAGCTTCTTAATATACACAGATTTCATTCTTAACATAGAATTATTATTATTATTATTATTATTATTATTATTATTATGATGATGATGATCTCAAGGATTCCAGAAACTAGACAAGATAAATAAACTAAAACATAGAATTATTATTATTATTATGATCTCAACTCATCTTCTTAATACTTTGTTATTGGGTCAGTTTACATTGCAACCGACAAAAAAGGAAATACATTGTAAGAATATCAAAAATACATACATACATATATATGCTGCGTAGAGAGACATACATACATACATACATACATTCATGCATACGTACGTACAAAAATACATATACATATACCTAGAACGAACATAATAACAATCAAAAAGCGTGTGTTATTATCATTGAGATAAAGAGAAGTCACCAGTCACAGGCTGCTGCAAACACCTACCTGGTGTAATGAAATTCTATTTGTAGTCTATGATGAGCAATGGGGCTTGATGCTGATATCAGCCCTTTCTTCACATCCCCCTGCAATTCCCTTAAAGGGATTGCAGCTAAAAAGCTCTTAATATACTCTTTACATGATTCTTTACCTTTGGACACTATCCCCTTTGACTTTTGTTGTTGAATTCTAGTATTTTGGTCAAACCTCAACACATATGCTTGACTACACCCCTCATACAGCCTCTCCCCCAATGTGTCAATGATATAATAAGCATCCTCTTCAACTTTCAATGTGAAAAAATGGTCATTCCAACTAACAATATAAACCAACGGCTCTATGTCGTTTGACGCGGTTTGACTTATCTCATCCCATATGTTGTCAAATGACATGGCACCTTCTAAAAAGTCAAAACCGCCGCCATCTTCAAGTTGAAAGAAACCAATGAAAGATTTTTCGGGTACAACTTCAAAACTACGGTCGGTTTTGGATTTAACAACGGTGTCTAGGTCAAAATGCTTATCAGGGAATCGCTTTTTATAATCTTCGTTTTCACACAGGTTTCTCCATTCTAACGAGCCTTGGCGAATCAGGGTGTCGAATTCTGATTTTATAGGCAGTTGGCAGGGGTTATTTTGGAGCCAATTGGCAATTGTAGCAGCTAATGAAGTGCATGCGCTTTCACCACATGCTTTTTCACTTGTTTGATCAATTGAAGCAAAGAAAACTTGGGTTGCAAGCTTCATATTCCCGTCTCTATTTATTATTTCCTTGTTCTCCCATGCACCTATGATGAAACCATCGTCCCCAAATTCGGATGTCGAAGATCTACTAGCTGTTGAGTCGTCGTCATCACTACTTCTGTACTGCCACTGCCATGACAATAAAAAAACTTGTTAGTTGGAAATGGGTGGGTTGTGTTACTTGTCAAAACAGGTTTGGATAGGATAGGGTCGGGTTGGCATGCCCGAAACATCTGTTGTCCAAGATGTTTATTTATTTATTTTAACTCATTAGATTAAATTACTGCATTAAGTATGCACTATTAAAGATTTATGCCGATGATAATCTGAATTTGAGTGACTTTGGGTTACTATAGACCACCATTTACCCATTTGACCCGTTATGACCTGAGTCGGCCCATTACGACAAGTATAACCTGAATCGACCCGTTGAATAAAATGAGAAAATTACCCCATGTGACGATGAGGTCAACATTCGGCGGTCAAAGTCAATATCATCCCCACCTTCAGCAGCATCTGGTTTCAAAAGCGGCTCTCCTTTGACTTTAGGCGATCTAAAACTCAACTTCCTTTTCCTCCAAGGAAATATGCCTTTTTTCGAGATTTGACTTTCTGACCGATCATTTGATACAAATTCACCACCTAAAGCATCTGATCTTTTGGTTTTATTATTATGACTCTGGAAATATATCATATCATTTGACTGAAGAAAATAAGGTAATCCAAATCCACCTGCTGCATGATTTGCATAAGCCAACGTTCCATACCCGAAAGACTCCTTGATATTAGAATCAGAATAATCGATTTCTTCAGAATCAATTCCATCATATGAGTCTGTGTCAAACGGATAATCTGAACTGTCTGTTCGGACTGAACTTTTTCCAACACTGTCCTCTTCTTCATGACGACATGCTGCTTTCTTGGCCCGGTGTTTAGACATAATTACTTTAAAGATTTTGACTTTTTTTAAACCAGCTTTAAGACCCACGGGCTCATCCCCCCCATTCACAGATCTTTGTGTTGGTTCGAATGCAGCAGCATCCTTTAGTTCTATAATGCTGAGGGATACCTGCGGGTCAAAAGAGTTTCGTTATATCTCTATTTGATCAGTTCCAACAGAATAATGGATACTAAACTAAGACCCTTTTGATATGTGATCCGAATACTTGCCCGCCCACCCATTTTGCCACCTCTATTGAGTAGTGAACATGGTATAATAATATTACAAGGTACTTACAGAGAGCATAGGACTACAATCTTTGGTATTAGGCATTGACAGATGAATATTTATTTGGGTCTTTTCATGCTCAATAGAAGCAAATTCAGCAAGGTTCAATGATCCCGTTGCAACAACATGATTCCATTTTTTTGTTTTTGGTCCTTGGTTCAAGCCCTACAAAAACAGCAATGGAAAAAAAAAAAACGTTTAAACATTTTCTATTTTGTCCTTTTGTGGTGTGTTCTTAAATCAACAACACCTACAAGAAGCCTCTTAACTAGTTTTTATAATTAAGATATTACTTCATTTTTAATAGCAATCACTATAAGAAAGATATTGATGGGATCACCAGGGTCATAGGTTTTATGAATTTTGTGGTATTAAGGGTTAAATGTTTTCTTTTTTTTAAATGAAGAGTCGTCGTTATCATCATCATGCTCACTCAGTTAATCCCACCTATAGCAAGCAAAGCTTAAGGTAGGGTTTGAGGAGGAGGGTAAGATGTAGACAGCCTTACCTCTCTCTACCCCTAAGAATAGAATAGAGAGGCTAGGCTGCTTCCAGTGAGACCCCCGGCTTGATGTGGTTTGGTATCAATCAAGCCTTGGACATAAGGTACAAAACACTTAGCAATCGGGACAAACCCGATCGGTGTCTTTTGGCTATCAACGCCACCACATGATGCATGATTAACCGTCTGTCGTTTTTAACGTTATTTTCACGAAATTAGTAAAATAACGTTAAAACTAGTGCAACTTTACTTTTGCCCCCCAAGGGCCACACATATATACATTATATGCGCACACCATAAGTGGGCGTTTTTTGTTTTTTAAATGAAGTGAAATATTTAAAAGTCAATAGTTACTGAAACATATAACTTATTATGTTTAACATGGAAGGCTAAACTAAGAAGGTATGTGCTTGTTGTTTTAACCTCCCCTCCCCTGTACACAGACGTAGAAAAAACGTACACGGACATCTGCACTTGCAATTGAGAATAGAAAAAAAGTAAACACCACAAAGGCTCAAGAAGACATATGTCATATCAGTATCCTATTGTTATAACCACGTACTAATTTCCACAGCAACCAAAGCTACCACTAAAAAAAATAAAGAATATGCTTTTTGATAAGTCTCCACACTAAAAATGGACATTATTATTATTATTATTATTATTATTATTATTATTATTATTATTATTATTATTATTATTATTATTATTATTATTATTATTATTATTATTATTATTATTCAACACATAACATCAGATACTCAAATTCACAGCTAAATGAACCACTATCAAATAAAATGCTTTTGATCATCCTTTCTTTAGTCATTTATATTATGAGGGCGTTTGGGATTGCGTTTTGAATCTGATTGTTAGATTATTGTGTTTTGAAAACGCAGATAATCAGTTTTTAGTGTTTGGATTGCGTTTTGAAAACACAGATGATAATCAGTTTTTTAGGCTACCAAAACGCAATAATCTATAAGCAGCTCCACCTCTGCTTTTCCAAAACGCATAATTTGTTTTGAATAATCAATCCCAAACAACCCCTATATTGAAATCTTTAAAATATTTGCTTGAAAAAAAAAGGATCACACTCGATCCAATCAAACAGTTATATGAAGAAATCTGCCATCACTTTTTGCATTATGACCAATTCAATCCTGAAAATCTCACATATATATTTAAAACCAAAACAAAATCCAGAGATAGGAAAATCTCACATATATATTTAAAACCAAAGCATAATACCATTTCCCTAATTGCATTAATTACCGAATAATTTGGTTTAATCGATTTCCTAACTAATTAATGAACACCCGGCCCTAACATTAAAATTAAAACAAAAAAGTTAGTTAGTTAGTTGAGATGAGAACTCACACTCACATGAAAGACTTTGAATGCAACATCCCAACGATGAAAACATCCATCTCCAAACCCAACCAAATCACAAACAGCAACAAACTGCTGTTGATTCCATTCAACAACCCCATCTTCATTTACATTTACATTTACCAATCTCTCTTCTGTTACATCCCTCCTCACCTTACTCCTCTTCTTAAAATGAATCCCCCGATTCTTCTTCGCCTTAACCACCGACCCTTTCCACTCAACTTCAACACCAATTGAACCAGTTGGGGTTGTCTCCGGCAGGCCTTGGAGACCAGATACAGCAATGGTGACATGGAATTTGTTTGATGAGAGTGGTGGCCATGGCCTCCACTTCATCATCCTAACCACCATTCTTTTTCTTTTTCTTTTTCTTTTTGTTGTTGTTGGAAAGGATAGATTGGTTCAATGGAAAGAGTCTTGTTTATATAGGAAAAGAAGAAGATGAGGTGATCATGCTTTTGTAAGCTAACAAAGCCTTTGGAGTAACGTCTCTATTTTTCCACTTTTTAAAAAGTTATTTTATCCTCTTTTTTTTTATATATATGTTTAAATTTTAAGAATAAAGTTTAAAAATTATCTTACCAAAGTAATTTTCAACGTTAGATTTAATTAAAATCGAACTGACAAAGTTGAAAAACAACTTTACGAATATTTAGTATATTTACCCTATAATTTAGAGGAGTTCGCAATATTCATTTACCATCTTTAAAGATAGAAGAATCCGTAATATTCTTTTAACTATTCTCACATACATGTTTCCATCCTATACTCTGTTGCATTTATTTTAGTTTCTATAATAAATATAATAAAGACTAATTAAAAAAAACCCGAAAATAATGATTATGATTCTGAATTTTCTTACTGAAGTGTAAGGATTACACTTTTTTTCAATAAATGTTAAATTGACAATTTATATACGTAAATAATTTAATTATATTTATTATTCTTAGTCGTATATATAAAAAAACGTTTCATGTCAAATTTAAATAAAACATAAGTTAAACACTAATTATAATATAAAAAATGATATTAAAACATCACATGTTATGTTTGAACAAATGTTGGTAAATAGTATTTGTGGTTTGCCACTAAATTTGATTGTTAAATAAAAAAATATATGAAGAGTTGTTTCATTTTAAAATAGAATATGAAGAGTTCTTTTACAAATATTAAGATTTTATTTATCAATTTGAAATTGTTTCTTTTTTTTTTTAACTTTATATTGATACTTTATTAATAAATTAATTCTGTCACAAAAGATGTTCTTACGTTGAGTTGTTTTATGGTTTTTCCCTTCTACAGTTTTTGATATAACGTTTTTTCCTTCTATAGATTTTAGTGACAACAGATTTTATAAAAGACGTCGAAATATTAATTATGATTTTGAAGTTACTTTATTAACATTTTTGTTTTATTATTATTGTTTTTTTTTTGTTATAAAATGTATTTTCATTTTTTTTAATTTATGACATAAGTAAAAGAGTTCATATCATTTATAGATTCAAATGAGTATAAATTAAATAGTGTTTGTTTTGTAATAAATAAAAATAATAAAAAAACTAATGAAAACCAACTTTACGAATAGTTACTCTACTCAGCCTATTAAAGAGGATGAATTCCCAATATTCATTTTCAATCTCTAAACATTCGTTTAAGTATTCTCACATATATCTTTCCATCACATATGCATAATGATTTTTACTTTCAAATATCTTTGCACAGTTTTTAAAGATTCTTACAATCAAAGGAAAATAGAATTGATGTTTTTCAATTATTCATAGAATTAAATGAAAACATCAATTCCTCATTTATATTGTACCCAACACCTCCACTTCCTTATTTTCAATTTTTAGGTCTTTTAGAACTGGATGACATTTAAATACGAGTTGTTATCGTTTTCTGCTTTTCAGAAAATGGTTTTTAACGTTTTAAAATGATGAAGACCTGTGGAATCTTGAAGTAATCGAAGTGGCACAAAACTGTTTGAGCATCATATTTTGTAGACGATCTTGATATATAATCATGTTATTGCTACCAAAGTATCAACTTAACGATGGATGGCCTCATCAATTCCTTTTAAAGAGAAGAAGAAAAGATTGAATGAACTGTTGAAAATTTACATATTAATTAATGAAATGTATTTGATTATATTATTGCTCTAAATATATTAAAAAAAATTTGATATTTTTTCCTGTCATTATATGATGATATATATTTATTTTATGATAAATAGAAATTTGAATATAATACAACTGATTAGTTATATCAATATAGTCTACTGTTAAAATCAACAGATGATATACTTATAATTAATAAACTAAAAACAAAAATGTTAATGATATTTCATTGTTACTTTAAACTGTTTAAGACAAACAATTGGTTGAATATACGTATAGAGTAACATTTGTTTTTATCAACAGTATTTTAAACACAGTTTTTTTAGAAAAATCTGCTAAATTGATGCACTACTTTGTGAATGAAACAGACGTTACGATTTATCAACAGATGATTGATGTCTAATAAACAAATAAAAAAAATGTAAATATGTTATAGTTGTTAGTAGGAACTGTTTTAGTCAACAACTCTTTGAACCACACACTTTAATTTACATCTGTTTAATGAACAGTCTTTTAATACAGTCTTTCAAAATTATTGTATATTGACAGCTTGCTTTAAAGACGTTAGTTTTAAATTGTAATGGATGACAACTGTTTGACAACATCCGTTGACAAGTCATCAAATATTGTATAACTGGAACTTAGAATAGCTTTCTATAGCAAAGTTATTTTTATGACATTGAACATAATTATAAATTCATACTAATTATTTAAACTGATGCTTATAATAACTTAAGTGACTTTTATGTAAATATTCAGTTTACATATATTAAAATATTAGTTACGGTGAGTATATTTCATGTTATTTCTTTAAAATGTTTGTCATGGAAATATCATTAAATACTTTTTGTTTTTTAATAAAAATAATTAAAAATAATATATTGAATGAATAAGAACAAAAAGTGTTTTTATGTTTTTAACAATAGTAAAGTAAATTACATCTATCATTAATTACTGTCCATCTACTTCATTTATGTGAGTAGTTATTATGCTATTAAAGTCATAAATTCTCGACCCGTTGTAATTGAATTTGAAAAGACTAATATATTGTTTAAATTTAATGTATTATAGTAAATACTTTATAACATTATATTTTATTATTTTATTGTTATAATTTCATTGTTTTATTATTTGTACTTGAAAAAACTAATATTTTTTACTCTATAAAAGGCGAGTAATTCGTCTTTTCAGTTTGTAAGTTTGTTTCTCTCTTTTTATAGTGTTTATGAACAATAGTTTTAATTTTTTAATTAATATAAAATATAAATTTTAAAATTTATGGTATCTTTCCATTTAATTTTTTAGATCGTTCGTTTTGTATAGTGCTCGTCAAATGACCTTTAGGGCTAGGTTGACTGTGTTGTAATTATGAATTTGAAAGGACTGGTGTAATTTAAATTTATAATTATTTTTGTTAAATATTGATTACAAGTTAAAAAGTCGAGGCCATCATCAGTAATTTTTTTATAGGGTACAACGGTGAATAAATCTACTTATGCAAAAGTTAAATTTCAAAAACTAATTTTTAAGGTTGTATTTAGTTGAAATCCAACTATTAAATTTGAAAAGATTAATTACATGTATGCCCCTATTTTCATCTATAATTACATATATACCCAACCCAAAATTTAAATTATATATATCCCCTACAAAATTTCATAAATTATATATATACCCATTCTATTAAAAATACATTCAAAAATAACTATTGTACCCAAATTCTTTAACTAAACTATATTCACGAGAAGTAATACAACACATTCCTTGCATCATACAACTTGTATCCCATACGATCTTTCCAACTTAGTAAGTTATGAACCCTAAGAACATGTAACAAGCAAAATGTTTCCATGCATCCTACTACTTGGTTTCACCAAAACGGGTGTTCAAACACTCTTAGATAATCATTATAAGCCCCCATATCAATAAATTCATCATAATATGTAATGATATGAGGTGCTTAATAATAGAATGGGTATATTTCATATTTTTAGTTTTTGGCAATGGGAAATATGTAAAATAAAATTTTTTCTTGAGTATATATATGTAATTTATAAACTTTGAGAAGTGGAAATATGTAAATAAAATTTTTACTTAGGTATATATGTAATTTATGAAATTTGTAGGGGGATATATGTAATTGTCGCAAATAGTAGTTATATTTAAGCCTATAAAAGGGGATAACTTCTCAATATTCATCTTCAGTATTCTCACTTTACATCTCTCCATTCAACATGCATTATGATATTATTACTTTTAAAATTTGTTTCCACGAATTTTTCGAAAGATTCTTATAATCAAAGGAAAGTAGATTACCAACTGTTTGTTGGTAACCATCTTCGAATTGGTGTTTTCCAATGATTCTTCAAATCAAAGAAAAACATCAATTTATTATTACATATATACCTCCACTTCCTATTTTCAATTTGTTAAGAAGAAAAGGGGAATTGATGTTTTTCGATGATTCGTACAATCAAAGGAAAACATCAATCTTTTATTATTTTATTATATATATGTTGCACCGGTTCCTTATCGTCAATCATCTTGGCTTTTAGATTTATTATCCTGGATCTTGGATTTTAAATTGCGAAATATCTCGATGAATATTTGTATGAATCTTCTTTATCTTCGGATTAGTGATATTTCCTTTTGATGGTTACTAACAAAGAGATGATCCCTTTAGTTGTTAGGGCTTTTAGAACTGGATGACATTACAATATATTCCGGTGATGCTGGCAAGAAGTAACATTCTCTATGATTTTGTTGTTGGAAATAAATTTTTTTTTTTTATGTTTTCCTTGGATCTTTATGTAGTTTGTAAAGTCATATATTGTAATTCTATTGTCATTAAAGTAGTGTTTTAAATACATTAGTATTTCTTTTATTATAAGTCTTGTATTTTGTATTTATTTTTGTTAAATTAAATATTTAACTCAAATTATTGAATTATAATAATATGGTTGAATCGTATAACAGCCGTATGGCAGAGACTTTGTTAAAGAGAAGAAAAAGATTTCATCAATTGTTAATCACAGATTCATTATTGAAATGTGTATAATATTATTGCTCTAGATACAAATTGTGTATAATAAAACAGTCTGCGGTTAAAATGAACATATGATTGAGTTTTATTAAACAAACATTATAAATTTAAATGCGTTATAGTTGTTAGTAGCGACTGTTTAAGCCAACAATTGTTTGAACCAAACACTTGAATTTACATCTGTTATAACAAACAGTGTTTTAAATAGACTTTTTAATAATTCTGCTATATAGACGTCGGGCTTTTAAAGAAGTTACCAAATACGATTTTTCTTTTAATCAACAGTCTTTTAAACAGTGTTTTAAAAAATATTCTATACTGACGGTTTGCTTTGTTCTGTTAATGTGTCAATATAAACTGACATTTCGAAACAGACATTTGATCTGTCGACGCGTCAGTGGTTAGTATACAAAAGATATTTTGTCTCAGTATATGATTAACTGATGTTGTGAAATGAACAGACGTTACAAAATACAGTTTTTGTTTTAACGATAGATCGACTGTTTTATTAAACAGACCGCTGTTTAACACGGGAAGACTTTTTTTTTTTCAGCAAGGGTTGTAAGCATGAAGCATGATTTATTTATAATATAAGAGACCTAAATATATCATTTTCATATTTCTACAAATGTTGTGAAATAGTAGTAGGAATTTGTTTTTATCTTGAAATATCTATTTAAAAATTAAAAAAAAAAGGATTTGAAAAGTTTTCTTAATGGGAAAATAAACGAGTTAATACCGTGTGTATCCAAGATTAATAAAACTTAATTGTAATTAATAAATTCATGATAGTTAATTCATTGCAGTTAATAGATTCATTATAGTTAATGTATATTTTTTACTATAAAACTGGATTTTCATTTCTTTGTATAGCACACTATTCAAACGTATTTTATACATCTGCATAGGTTTATCAATCTTCTAAAAATACCAGCAACATGGATTCCAGCAGTCGCAGCCAGTGGTCTAAAATGTCAGATGTTCAAAAAATCGTTTTAGATTGTTTTAAAGAAGATGAAGAATTCGAGATTCTTCAAGTTATCGAAAGTGCTACACGGCTGTTGGAACATCACATATGGAAGACCAATCTGAAATTGAATCAAGTCATTGATACCGATGTATCAAAGGAAAGATGGAATGCCTCTTCATTTTTCTTGGAAAACATAAGGTCAAACGAAAAGTTCAATGAGGACATACAAAAAATATGTGTGTCCAACAGAAACTTTGTTAAAGAGAAGGACAAGAGATTGAAGGAAGTGTTGAGTACCACACAATTGTTATTTAAATGTATTTTTTACTTTTACGTCTATAATTATAATGAAAATTTTATTTTATATATAATATGTCTTTTGTATTTAATTTTTTATCCTTATATGATGAAAAATATTGATTAGAATATATCAATAGTCTACTGTTAAAGCAGAATACCAATTACAATATATCAATGTATGTTAAGTCATTGTTAGTAAGATCTGTTTGATAGAACAACTGTTTTGAAAGAAACCATTAAACTAACAGCTGTTTGAATAAGACGTTCAATTACAAACAGTTGAATTAGAAACGATCTGTTGCCTCAGTGTTATTATTAACTAATGCTTTGGTCTGTTGATGTGTCAATATAAACCAACGTTTCGAAACAGAGGCTTGGTCTGCTAACGCGTCATTGGTTAAAGTGCAGGCAGTCTATTGGTTGGGCTTAAAGCAGGGTTTAATCCTCCCATATGTTTCCACACAAAATCTCACCTAGTATATATATATATATATATATATATATATATATATATATATATATATATATATATATATATATATGAGAATCTACACCTTTCTACACACGAATGCCACAAATGGTTAAGATGTTAACCAAATATATATAATAGGGTTTTTGAGTGGCCCATATTTTGACCGACCAAAGAAGCCACTTCACTAATCACTAAGGCCACAAAAGGTGGTAAAGTTTTCATCACTACCATCACATTATCACACCCAATCAGATTCTGTCACCTCATTTTATCACATTCCATCACTAAACCCATGCGACGGTGTTCACATTCTATCATATTTCATCACTAAACTTTATTTATTTTTTAAATATATAAAAACATTATATTAAATAAGAAAACATTATATTAAATAAAAAAACATTATATTAAATAAAAAAACATTACATTAAATAAAAAAAATTACATTAAATAAAAAAAATTAAGTGAGCGGTGGATAAGGGTCCTCGTACTCGATATCTAAACCATCCACGTGTTTCGTTAGATCAAATCGAAGCTGATAGTGGACTTGTTCATCCCGCAACTCCAAAAGAACATCATTTGGAACGTTTGCTGGTATATCCGTATCCATAACGTAATCCGGAGATATTGCGCGCCCATCTTCCTTTCTGATCATGTTGTGCAATATGACACACGCGTACACAACACTACTTATTTTCGCTTGATCAACCAAACGCACCGGGCGGTCTAATATGCGCCATTTACCTTTCAATACACCAAATGCCCGTTCGACGTCTTTTCTCGCAGATTCCTGTAGCTTCTTAAACAATATTTCTTTTTCGATTGTCGGAAACGAGTAAGCTTTCACAAAAACTGACCAAGCGGGGTAGATGCCATCGACAAGATAGAAGCCACGTCTATATTGTCGTCCGTTCACCGTAAACGGACACGTCGGGGCGGTTCCTTGTAACTCTGTATCGAAAAGCGGTGATTGATTTAGAACATTGATGTCGTTGTTTGAGCCGGGGAGACCAAAGAAAGCATGCCAAATCCATAAATCGTTCGACGCAACGGCTTCGAGCATTATCGTCGGTTTTTTATGGTCACCTCTCATAAACTGACCTCGCAATTGCTTCGGGCAACTTCTCCACACAATGTGGGTACAGTCGATGCTACCGATCATACCGGGAAAATGCCATCTAGCTTCATGCGCGGCGAACAAACGTGTAATGTCGTGTCTAGTCGGTCTTCGGAGATACTCTTTACCATATAAATCAATAATAGCATTACAAAAATAGTGAAGAGACTCACTTGAAATTCTACTAGACATGTTGAAATACTCATCATATTCGTCAGGAACGTTACCGGTAGCAAGTTGACGAATCGCGGATGTGCATTTTTGTATTGCCGTAAAGCTCCTTTTTCCCTCTAGCATCATACCCTACTTGAAACCATTCGAACTTACCTTCGATGTCTCCGACAATCTTTAAAAATAATTCTTTTGATAAACGAAATCGATTTTTAAACACCTCGTCGTTGTACTTTGGGTTTTCAACAAAGTAATCGTTCATCAAAACGTCACTTGCCCCCCACCGATCACGCTGCACCATTCTTTTCTTAGGACGTTCCGTATTTTGATGTTGCGCCGCCTCGCAAACCATTTCAAAAAATTCCATCGAAGAACCCGACGAGTCGGAAGAACTAGACGAGTCGAGTGGACACGAGGGGGCCTTCCATTTGATATATAGTTTTTTGGCTTGTTTGATTGTTGAATGTAAGTTATGATTGTTGGTGGTATTGATTTTGGTTGAAAATGAAATATATATATATATATATATATATATATATATATATATATATATATAGATTTAGGTTAAAAATTAATTTATTTTTTATTTTTTAAATATCAAAACGGTCAAATGACCGTTGGCCAACGGTCATCAATAGAGCCAAAGTAACGTGATGGCCATCACGATAATAAGAATCGCGGTCGTGATATTATTAGGTGGGGCGGTGTTTCGCGGTGACCACGCCATCACGGCGGGCCTATAGCGGACCGCCCCTGGTGACCTAACAAGCACAAAGCATAAAAGGTGTAGCACTAGTCAATGGATTCACCATGATTACGCAAATGGGTGATATATAATCACTCTTTCTTCTTTTCATTTTAGTGGTCACTATATTTTTCAATCTTTTTTATCTATTCGTTCAAGATACCTAATCTTTATATGAACTTATATACAGTAGATACATAAATTAAGTCAAGATATACATAGACATATGCATGAGGTATTTTTTAAATGTTTTGAATTCTAGGATATAACAAGAACAACGTCAATTCAACAAAAGAGTATTTAAAAGTATGGACCATTAGGGTGATCCGTGATTATCGTAACCATCATGACCACCGCCCCACCAAAACATCACGGGCGCCATACAATTTTTTCGGGACAACCATCACGGTGGAAAAGGAGCCCATTTGACAATTATCTCCCCAATCTCCATATAACTTCCACAAACAACATCAATAATCCTTCATCACAACCCCAACAAAAATTTAAACGTTACACAGACCAACAAAAAAAAACATGTCTACAGAGACCAACGTCGTCTCCATCATGTTCCTCGTCCTTGTCGTCTTCGTTCAAGTTCCTGATACAGAGATCAAAGTCTCCGGTCAGTGGACTTATTAGAACCTCTAAGGATGACGGAACCACTTCTGGTTCTCCTACTTTGTTGAAGAGAAATAGACCTACTAGATTAGATATTCCGATCGGATCTTTGACCGGTCAATGCCTGTGGTGGAAGAATAGTGGAAGGAGGTGGAGGTTGATGAAGATTTAAATTTATAAAATGTTTTTTTTAAACTTATAGTTTATTTAAAAAAAAAGTTTAGTGATGGGTGTGATGACCATCCCATGGGTTTAGTGATGAGATGTGATGGAGTGTGATGAAATGAGGTGGTACAATGGGATTGGGTGTGATGGGTGTGAGGACCACTCCACCCACCCTAAGAGCATCAAAAACGATGTCTAAGTCCGAAGTAATTCAAACCTATAAAACTTGTCAAATCAACGTGTCACATCATTTCAGACTTGTCCAAAGTCAAACCGCACTTTTTCCTCCAACGCTAAACAATTTCAAACCTCCATATTGTATCCACCTCATCACTTACTTTTCATTTTATTTAAACTATAGCTACACACATAATAATAATAATAATAATAATAATAATAATAATAATAATAATAATAATAATAATAATAATAACCTTTTTTTTAATTATTCCACCTCTGCCAAACCTCAGCCTCCAAACCGGCCCGGTATATCGGACTTCACCCAACCAGGCCTCCTCCTCAATCGCACACACTCGTCCGTCCGAATATCCAAACCACCTTCCAAACATTGCATTGTGGAAGCTCTAACGTCCTGCATAGTTCCGGACCATAGCGATATATGCCGTTCTTATGAGCTTTATTGTTTTTTAACTACCTATATATATATATATATATATATATATATATATATATATATATATATATATATATATATATATATATATATATATATGTCATCGCAGATTGAAGAGCCTAAAGTTCTTCTAACTTCATTTACACTTTTTTATCTATTCGTCCAAAAGAAGCGTAGCTAACCGCACTTGGCTTTATTTGAATTCATATTCATATTCATATTCATATTCATATATAGGTATATATAAGTTAATTAATAAAGTTAAGATACACTGCATGAGGTGTTTTTTCTTTAAAAAAAAGTTTTAATCAAAAGCCTAGGATGAGTCAAACTTAACAAGCCGGTACGTATTTGATAGCCCGGACCATTAATTGAGGAATGTGTTTGGTAATTGCAATGCCCGGACCATTAAGATATCTCTCGTTTATGTGTTTATTGTTCTTGAACTACGCCTATATACGTCATTACTGGTTGATGAGGCTAAATCTGTTAACTTTTATTTGAGGTATTATCATATGTTTTATTCAAGAATGCAAACACGCATGCATAAATAAATGTAACCTTCAAACATTAGTTACGATTTTTGAGAAAATCATAAATATGTTATGCCCGTATATATTTATATGTATTATACGATGTATTCACTTGTTAGATATGAACACAAAGTGTGTATATATGAATAATAGAAACACCCATGATTAAAAGAAAATTAAGAAATGCTAAATTAAGGAACTGCATGTTGAGCTTTTTATAAAACAAGAAATTGTATTTTAAAAGAGTGTTTTTTTTATTAATAATATTTTATTTTATTTTTCATTCATAAACCCACAAAGAGATTACAAGTGGACGGCTGGTAAGCGGGCAACAAGCTGCGCCGCCACCCCCCTTTTGTATTTTAATAGAGTTTTGTTTTATTTATATGTGAATAAAAAGCTAGGTAGGTTACGATGATCAAGATTTTTTTTTTAAAGTGAACTTCTTTAGAAACACGAAGCGCCTTCAAAGTAAGGATCTTCGCACACACAACTACAACATATACATAGGATACATCGCCCAATTTTTCCAGATTATATTTTTGAATCTGGACCTAGACCTAATCCACAAGAAAGACAATGATTTAACCTTAGCAACCACCTCTCCCACTTTCGCTTCTTTATCGCTAAACATTTTGCCGTTTCTAGTGTTCCATATGACCCAAAGTGTAGTCATAACAATCCCTTGAATAATCTTCTTAGCATCTTTATTTCTCCTTCCATCCTCAAGCTACATCAAGTCTTTGAGATGAAATACATAAATTGGTCCTATTTTGCACCATGACCCAATCGCAGCCCAAACGCTAAAAGAAAAACCGCACCCGGTGAAAACATGCAAAGACGATTCCGGTTCCACCTCACATAAAACACAGTTGGGGTTCATGATTGAAACACCTCTCCTCATTAAAGCGACACAAGTAGGGATCCGATCCATTTCAAGCCGCCAAACTATCTCTGCTGTTGTCTTCCTCTAACAATTAGTCGCTTCCAATCTTCCCGAAAACTGAATGCAAGATAACTGATCATGTAATTTACTCAACTCATCTATATCTTCAGAAGACGATGGAACCTGCCTCTAATCACACACAGATTTCCCGCCCCGTCCCACGAATCCGCAACAGTTCCAGCTTTATTGACAACTAGCCGAAACAGGTTTGGGAACAAATCCTTGAAAGAAAGAGTTCCACACCATCAAAAACCTTATAGAACAATCATCACCAATTATTCCACGGAAAAAAGAGAGCAACTTCCGATCTTGTATGAAAAATTTATTCAAGAAGTTAGCCAAAGTTTTCCAACAACCTGTTCCATTTTGATTAACCGACAATAGACCCCAGTTTTTCTTGGTTTTATGACATTCCTCAATAGTTTTATGCCACATACTATGATTGTCGCCTTCAAACCTCCACGCCCATTTTGCTAAAAGAGCAACATTCATATCACCAAGTCTAGACACCCCTAAGCCGCCATCCTTCTTAGGAGTAGAAACGACCTCCCATGAGACCCAGTGTATTTTTTTATTCTAAAAGAGCAACATTCATATCACCAAGTCTAGACACCCCTAAGTTGCCATCCTTCTTAGGAGTAGAAACGACCTCCCATGAAACCCAGTATATTTTTTTCACTTCATCATTCCCGGCCCATAAAAAAATGCTTCATGATAGATTCTAATACTTCAATGACATTAAGAGGCGCTTTATAAATAGAAAAATAGTATATAGGAAGACTAGCTAAAGCCGACTTAATAAGGACAAGTCGACCCCCAATTGAAAGAACTCTAGCTTTCCAAGATTTAAGGTGAAACTTACATTTCTCAACCACCGGATTCCAATGTCGGATTCTATTCATATTAGCCCCCACCTTAATACCAAGATAATCAAATGGAAAGTAACCATGATTACATCACTCAATTCCGCCATGCGCTTCAATTCATCATCAACAATAATAATCCCATAAATGTTTGATTTATGAAAATTGATCTTTAAAACCGAACAAAGATGGAAAACCCTAATAATCCGTAACATCTTATGAAAATTCTCATCGGACTATTTACCCACCAAAAGAGCATCATCCGCATATAACTCTATATACCTGTTGGTGGTGAAAATCCTCAAGATGATGTTACCTCATATCCTTAGTTTAGCATCCTCAGGATGCTGAAGGACTTAACGAACTTCAGGATGTAACTGAATTTTAGTATGTGCACATCCTGATGATGGACTAACGAATTATCTTTCAGTGACATAATTGTAGGTACAACTAAGCTATAACATGGATTCGTAACTCTTCTCCAACGTCTATATTTCAATATTCAGTCAAAGAAATCAAGGATGATGATGTTATGCTTGCAAGCCAAGTCCAAGCTCAAAGAGGAAGTCAAACTTGTAACCGACTTGCATTAAATATAGGCGAAGAAGGGGAAATAGCCATATAACGACTATATTCAGATGAAACCACTTAACGTTCATCTGAAAAGTCTTCAAGACCATTGAAGACCAGCGGATTACATGGGATCTCTTATTTACTTTCATGTATTATAAATAAGGGTGTGATTGACGAGTATAGGACATCTGAAAACCACTTGAACTACGCATACACTCTGCTGCTTATAGAAAACTCACACACTTAGCACAAATCATTGTAATCTTAGTACACTTGTCACTCATTCATCCAAAGTTGTACCATTTTTACATTATTAATATTAACAAACAAGGCAGGGGCCTAGACTCCTCCTGAGATTTTGTGCCGGCGATCAACAACTGGTCAAGGGCTTTCCTCGTATATCGAGTGTTGTTCTTTGTTTACTTGCACTTTATTTGCATATTTCCCAGTTCTTCCATACAGTTACATCCTCAGGATATAACTGTCCATCCTCAACTTTACCTTAACCATCCCGAGCATAGTTGTCATATATTTACTTCTTTAATATCTTAACACTCCATTTTCAGAATATAACTAGACTCTAAACACATTTTGACATTTATAGCACTCTACCTCACTTTTACTAAATTGGAAAACAAAGTTATTTCTAGCAAGTAAGTTTTGACCAAAACAATTTGGCGCCCACCGTGGGGCAAGTGGTGCTATTTTAACAAAAAAAAAAACTTTGTTTAAACTTTTTCTCAATTATTTCATTTCACAGATCTTGACCTTCCTCACAAAAATCAGTTTCTTCATCCATGCCATCTTCAACCTCTACCAGAAACGCAGCACTGCCACCCCCACCTGCATTCCCAAAAAGCTCTACTTCTCAAATCCCACCTAGACTAGCAATGGGGACATCTGGATCCACTCCTCCTGTTTTTGTGTCAAATGATGAACTCATTTCCATGTTTGCATTGATGAAGGATCAAATACAACAATAGCAGGACACAAACCGGATGCTGATAAGAGAGATACAATATCTCAAAACATCCTTAAGGAGGCCAACTGAGGACATGGGGACACCATAACAACCTAGGGTGTTGGATTTCAACTTTGGCATCTCTGGGGGCGTTCATCAAGGAGATTTCATCCCCATGAGCATTGGATTCTCTGCTCCTGAAACTGCCACAGCACCTAAGATCAGTGTTTTAAAAACCGGTTTATACCGCCCGGTTGAACCGGTTATACCGCTTATCGGTGTCCTGGCCGACAAGAATCAGTCCGGTAATATGGGGAAACGGTAAAGGATTTGAACCGCCGGTAAATTCCGGTATACCGGTTTATACCGTTATACCGGTACCGGTACAAGGTTAAATTTTAGACTTTATCGGCCCATAATGATGATATAGATGTCATGTTAAGTGAGAAAGAACATGAACCGGTTTCTCAAAGACAAGGCTACTCGGTATATATGTTACTTATCTTACATAATTTTAGTATATTTTGATTATTGGTAATTAAAATTTCTTATTAGAGAATGTGAAAAATAAAAATAGTTAAACTTTTATTGATGAGGATAACGATGATAACGAATAACGAATTTTATCTTTTAAACGATCATGAACTTGATGTTTTTATGATTCAACACTCTAATGACATTGTGACACCCGGCAAATTCTGGTTAACAACGTTGTCTAGATGAAAGTCTACCTTAGCGAGTCACGCGTATATTGTTCTTAACTGGGTTAGTTAAGTCGGGTTATGGTTCGGGAACTATCGGTTAGTCTAGAAGATCATTGGATGTTGGTCTAGAGGTTCATTAGATGTCAGTCCTTAACCAAGTGTACAAACGGTGACGATTTGTAGGATCGTCAGGGCATACGGAACATACAAGTCTCGAGTCCCGGGAATTGGTGAACGAGTGTGAATATGTGTATTTACATGTGTTATGTGTTTATAATCATTATGTGACTTGTCGGTATGTGAATATGTGTTAACATATGTTATAACGGGGTTTAACGCGCAAAACACACGAAACTAGCCCCTATGGGCGATTAGGGGGCCAATTGCATGACTGTTCATGCGATTAGGCCCAAATGCATGACTGTTCATGCGATTAGGGGGCCAAATGCATGACTGTTCATGCGATTAGGCCCAAATGCATTACTGTTCATGCGATTAGGATCCCTAATCGCGTGTAAAGGCTGCATAATCGCTAGTTACGTGCTGGACGACTAAAAACGACTATAAATACCATACTTGACCTCATAAACTTCATAATACAAACCCTAGTCGTCCCATAACCCGCCCCAACACACACACAACCTCTGGAACGCGATTGTTGATCAAAACACAAGGTTTCAAGCTTAATCCATCATCCTTTTACAAATCTAAGGTTTGGTTTCCATCCATGCAATCTATTAAACGTTTTTATTCAATCCCTAATAGTCCAGACCTGTTCTAAAACGGAAAAGCTTTCTGAAAATCGTTAATAAGTGTTGTTAATCGGATTTTAACTAGTACACATGTGTTATGTGTGTTTATGATTAGAAAGCTAGGGTTTTTATGATTCAAGATGAATGAATGACATGTTATTATGTTAGACCAGAATAATAATGATATTATGATGATAAAAATCTGAGGATTGATTATTAGAGTTATAGTTACGCATGTTAGTATGATGTTGCATGCTATGTGAATGGTGTTTGGATTACGTGATTGCATGCAGGGTTGATAATACGAGGCAAAACAAAGGGTTTTAGTTGAAACATGTTTAGAATAGTTGTTGGGATGATATTGGGTGGTTACACACGTTCTGGATCTGATTTGGAGCGTTAAACGCGCGAAAAACCGGAACAGCAAGGTTACAGGCGATTAGCAATCCTAATCGCCTATGTTAGAGGCGATTAGGAGGCCAATCGCCAGTATTTCATGCGATTAGGGCCTAATTGCTAGTACTTATAGGCGATTAGCCCTAATTGCTAGTTGATACATGTGGTATAGCCCTAAATGCTAGTAGTTACATGTGGTATAGCCCTAAATGCTAGTAGTTACATGTGGTATAGCCCTAAATGCTAGTAGTTACATGTGGTATAGCCCTAAATGCTAGTAGTTACATGTGGTATAGCCCTAAATGCTAGTAATTCATGCGATTAGCTTTCCTAAATGCTAGTTGACCGACCTAAATGCTAGTTGACTTTTCCTAATCGCGTGTACTGCTGCTGTACGTGTAAATTAGCATTCCGAGACCCGATTTGACATGTAGGAACATGCTAGGAACCTCGTAACATATATAATAACTTGGTAACATATGTTTGGATGTAATTCGGTGATACGTGAACTATGTGCTATAACTTGTTGTGCGTTAACGTATGTTAAGTGTGATTGCATGATTGCATGATTGAGAGCGTAAACATAACACGGGGAGTCTCGGGTCACCGATGGGATGTCGAGTCTTGTACTTTGGGTCAGTTAAACAGTCACGGTGTTTTCAAACGAACTTGGTTATGGTCTGGACATCTAGGGACTAATTAACCTGCGGGTTATTAGTCTAAGTACTTGTAACTGTCATATGTTAGGTCGCCGCTTTACGGGACTAGCATAGCAGCTGAGTTTACTCGGGTTAAGGAGTAACGCAACTTAAGGTGAGTTTACGGCCCCTC
This sequence comes from Ambrosia trifida, assembly GCA_028751855.1. NCBI lineage: Eukaryota > Viridiplantae > Streptophyta > Magnoliopsida > Asterales > Asteraceae > Ambrosia > Ambrosia trifida. The sequence goes on along the minus strand of CM054123.1, from coordinate 109,669,670 downwards.
TTTTAAAACTGGTTTCATACTTTCGGGGGAGAAAACATGTGTTAAAACGATTATTTGGTAACTACTGTCATACTATGGGTTTCTATTGTGTACTACACGATCTTTGGAAGTCCCGGGGGGAACCATGAATGTGTGGGTTTGCACAACGGGGAAATGTGAATAGCGCTATTGGGAGTGACCAACCCCGCTCGTCGGCTTGGAGGGCCGGGCGAGTGCATATTGTCTCAAACAGGAACAACAGGAACAACTGGTTTACTTTTCGGGCACAACATCTGGTATGCGTGTTAGTAATGGTTTTCCAATCGTGGTAGTAGCAAAACATACGCCTAGCTAGCGTACACTGGTTTTCGATTTGTTATAGTATGGACAGGTGGACTTGGTACTTGGATTACAAAACCTGTAAACTCACCAGCATTTTTGTGCTGACGTAAACTTTTACATGTTTTCTCAGGTCGCTAAGGTAGCACTACTGGACTAGGGCGCACGCGTCTGCACGGCGTCTAGTTAGAGTCGCATGGTTTTCATATGTTGAACATTTGGGTTACTTTTGAGATACTGTTTTGAATAAGCTTCCGCTGTAAACGGGGATTTTAAACTATGTTTTGAAATTGCATTATATTCATTTAGACTTGTTTATTGTGATCGTTGGTTTGGATCCTGGTTTGTCATGCGCCTCGCGGTAAAACCCCGCAAGTGGATTTTGAGGGTGTGACAGACATAAACCAATTATACCCTTTTAAATAAAAAACAGTTTTGTTCAAAATTGAGTACTTTAGGATTTTTTTTTTAATTATGGATTCACTATTAAATTATTATTTTTTACTATGAAATCATATACTATTAGATTATTTTTGAGTTAAAGATGTATTTATAAAATTGCAGGGTTAACTAGTCAATTCGGTTAAACCACCCTATATAACCCGGTTCGACCGGTTGAACCATTTTCATGTCCAATCCGGTATGGTTAAAAAATCGGGTTTTAAAACATTGTCTAAGATGACAACGACCAGGGATCCAGGATATACACCTGGGCCATCCCGAGGATATAACAATAACGGTAACAATTTAAGTTCAAGTACTTTTGCTACTAATGATGTTGCTTCTTTGCAGGATACAGGTATAAGCCCACAATTGGTAAGGGAGCTTCAAAAGATCAAGGATATGGTTTCAAGTGTACCAGGGATAATACAACCTATCCCCGAAGTATCCCCAGCATGTCACAGGGTGTCTCATTTTGCACCTCCTATATGTGATGCAGAGATTCCAAAAAGATTTCAAACTCCAAGCATGAAGCTTTATGATGAATCCACAGATCCTGAAGAGCATGTGGCACAATACAGGGAAAGGATGGAAATAAATCAAATCCCTGCTGATCTCAAGGAAGCATGTTTGTGTAAAGGATTCGGTTCTACCCTCACTGGTCCAGCCTTAAAATGGCTCCTAAGTGTTCCTCCCTATTCTATTACTTCTTTTGCACATTTGATTAACATGTTTAATGATCAATTTTCTTGTAGTCGAACGTTTGAACGTTTGGCAAGTGACTTGTACAGAGTAACTCAGCCCCAGGGAGAATCACTAAGAGAATACATCACTAGGTTCGGAAAGGAAGCACTTGACATCCCAAACTTGGATGTCACAACAGCAGTGCAAGCATTCAAGATGGGGCTGCAAAGAGATTCACCTTTCTATCAAGAATTGGTGATGAATCCTTGCAGGAATTTGGATGAAGTCAGGAACAGGGCTCTAAGGTTCATCCGACTTGAGGATGATAAGAAGATACAAGAGAGGATAGAAGCATCCTCAAGATACAACCATCCCAATTGAAAGTCCACTCCCACATATGAACCTTATAAGCATAAGCATAAGCCATATGCTAGACCTGACAATAAAAAGGTTAATGTGGTTGAGGATGACGATGAGGATGACTGTCCTAAATTAGCAGATTACTGTTTTTCTGTGGATGTAACAGGATTGATGTACGCCATGAAGGATCTAGGGGACAAGGCAAGGTGGCCAAGAAAGGATAACAAGTCAGGATGGAAGAATAAATCCAAATGGTGTGCCTTCCACAAAGATTTTGGTCACATCACTGAAGATTGCATTGCCTTGAGGAAGGAAATAGCATATCTTCTGAGAAAGGGTCATCTTAAAGATCTCCTAGGAAAAAAGAGGCTGAAGGTCCAGGATGGCACTAGCATCCCAGAAAGAGCAACACCACCTCCAAAGGATGCTGGCATAATTAACATCACTTCAGGTGCATATGATTTCAGCTCGATTTGTGGAACATCTTACTCAACTGCTAAAAGGCATGGAAGAGAGATGAAATCAAAGAAAGGAGATAGACCCACAAAGACTACCATCCTGACGACTTCAAAAGTGATCAGTTTTGAAGAAGAAGATCGAGAGAATATCCTTGACCCTCACCATGATGGTTTAGTTATAACTCTATATATTGCTAATTATTTTGTTTGCAGGATACTTGTAGATGGTGGGAGCTCAGTCAACATAATCCAGCTAGAAGCTCTCAAAAAGATGAATATCCCGGAAACTGAAATAGTTTCCAGATCATCAGTCTTGGTTGGTTTCAGTGGAGAAACCAAAAGCACAGTAGGTGATATCAAGCTACCAGTAGATGTAGAGGGGGTAAACTCTATCCAAAGATTATGTGTGATAGATTCTTTATCCTGCTACAATGTAATCTTGGGAAGACCGTGGATACACGACATGAAGGTGGTTCTTTCAACATATCACCAATGTGTGAAGCTACCAACGCCGTAGGGAGTCATCAAAGTAAATAGTGATCAACAAGAATCCAAGGATTGCTATACGACATCGATGAAGGCTTCGTCAAGATAAGCATAGTAATTACAAAAGGATGCACAGTACCATCCTCAAGATGTCAAAGCACATCCTGACCAGGATGTAAAGGCTGTTTGCCTCGATGACAATAACAAGGATATCACTGTGCAGATTGGTAAGAATATCCCTAATGACATTTAACAATCTCTGATTTCGTTTTTAAAGTGCAGGATGTCGACATTTTCATGGAAGCATGAAGATATGATTGGCATCTCTAAGGATGTCATCACTCATAAGCTTGGGATTGACAAAAGTTTCAACCCTATCCAGCAGAAACGAAGGAAGTTTGCACCTGAAAGAAATGCCATCATACAAGAAGAGTTGTGGACAGACTACTAAAATCCAAGATGATAACAGAAGTCAAATTCCCAAGATGGCTGGCAAACGTGGTGGTGGTACAGAAGAAAAATGGGAAGTGAAGAGTATGTGTGGACTACACAGACCTCAACAAAGCTTGTCCTAAAGACCCATTTCCACTACCACACATAGAATCGATGGTGGATGCCACAGCAGGCCATGACATGTTAACATTCATGGACGCATCCTCAGGATTTCAACAAATCCAAATGGAACCGGACGACCAAGAGGATACTGCATTCATGACCCCATCAGGTATTTATTGTTATATAGCTATGCCATTTGGACTAAAAAATGTAGGTGCAATGTACCAAAGGCTAGTGAATACGATGTTCAAGGAAAAGATTGGCGACACAATGGAGATATACATCGATGACATGGTGGTTAAATCCAAGAAGGCAGAGAACCGTCTTCAGGATCTCAAAGAAGCATTTGACATCCTAGATGCTTACAATATGAAGTTAAATCCAGCCAAATGTCATTTTGGAGTTGGTGCTGGGAAGTTTCTTGGATACTTAGTAACTAAAAGAGGGATAGAAGCCAATCCTGAACAAATAAAGGCCATCCTTGCCCTCAAATGCCCTCAAATACCCAACAAATGTCAAGGATGTACAAAGACTAACTGGCAGGATAGCAGCTCTGAATAGATTCATCTCAAAGTCCTCAGAAAAATGCAAGGAGTTCTATGATATCCTAAAAAAGAACAACAAATTTGACTGGGGACAGAAGCATGAGGACGCATTGAAGAAGCTAAAGGAGTATCTTGCAGCAGCTCCACTCCTGATGAAACTTGAGGATGGCGACCCTCTCAAGCTATACCTTGCAGTTTCTGGAAACGCAATAAGTGATGTTTTGGTAAATGACTATGAAGGGCAACAACATCATGTCTACTTTGTAAGTAAAACTCTATTAGATGCTGAAACCAGTTATTCACATCTTGAAAACTCATTTTAGCTTTAATAATGGCATCTACCAAGTTAAGGCATTATTTTGAAACACATAGAATACATGTTCAAACTAATTACCCTATTAAAAATGTACTTAGAAAACCAGAAATGTTAGGAAGAATGGCAAAATGGTCAATAAAATTGAGTGCATTTGACTTGGTATATGAACCTAGAAATTCAATCAAATCACAGGCTTTAGCAGATTTTGTGGCTGATTTCAGTAGTGACATCCTAAGTGAAGTAGAGTCTGAAGTTCAACAATTAAATGAAAATTTAGGAAAATGGACTCTATACATTGATGGTGCTTCAAATGCAAGAGGTACATGGTTAGGATTATTACTAAAATCGCCAAAAAGGGGACATAATACCCCATGCTATTAGATATGCATTTCAAACAACCAATAATGAGGCAGAGTATGAAGCTCTCATTGTTGGTTTACAACTTTCTAAGGATATGCACATTTCAAATTTACAAGTATGTGTTGATTCCTTATTGATTACTAACCATTTTAATGGATTGTATGCAATAAAAGGTCAAAAGTTAGTTATTTATCTTGAAATAGTTAAAAAATTATCAACTTCTTTTGTAGAATTCACACTAACACAGGTACCTAGGGAAGAAAATGCTAAAGCTGATGTTTTGGCAAATCTAGGATCCTCTTTAAATTTACCTGAAGGATCCAAGATTCCTATTATCCACATCCTGAAGCCAGCAATTGAAGAGTGGCATCCTGAGGATGGCAAAGCACATCCTGAGGATAACACTGAACAACCTGAAGACAAGACAGTGCATGCTGAGGATAACACTGTTCTAACCACTCAGGTTCAAGACAATTCATCCTGAATGACTCCTATGATAAAATATTTATAAGAAGATGTCATCCCTGATGGAGAAAATGCAAAAGCTTTCAGGATATATGAAGGTATCGAAATTTACTATTATAGACAATATTTTGTATAGAAAATCCCTTGCAGGTCCATATTTGAGGTGTCTCAACAAGGAAGAGGCAAATGAAGTTCTTAAGGACATTCATGAAGGAGATTGTGGAAACCACACAGGAGGAAGAACTCTTTACTCGAAGACTCTAAGGACAGGATACTATTGGCCAACCATGAAGAAGGATGCCATGTAATATTCTCAAAAGTGTGATACATGTCAAAGACATAGTGACATCCTTCACCAGCTTACTGAACCTTTACACCCTATTATCTAACCATGGCCCTTCATGAAATAGGAAATGGATATAGTAGGAAAACTACCCATAGCTCCTGGTGGAAAGGTGTTCATGTTAGTAATGACTGATTACTTCTCAAAATGGATCGAAACTAAAGCATTCGTACAAGTTAGAGATAAAGAAGTGGTGTCATTCATCAAGAGAAACATCCTAACAAGATTTGGAGTGCCAGCTGAAATCATTTGTGACAACGGTTCTCAGTTCATTAGCAAAAGGACGACCGAATTTTGTGAGAGTTGGGGGATCAAGATGATAACCTCAACACCTGTCCATCCTCAAGCTAATGGCCAGGCAGAATCATCAAACAAGATCATTGTCAACAATTTGAAGAAGAAGCTTGGTTAAAAGAAAGGGAAATGGGCAGAAGAACTTCCATTTATACTTTGGGCTGACAGAACTACCTCCAAGATTGCTACAGGTCAAACACCTTTCTCCTTCGTCTTTGGAACAGAAGCAATGCTGCCAACAGAGATGGCCATGCCTATAGCCAGAAGACATCTTCAGGATGCAACAACTAACTCAGAAGCATTATTACAAGATTTGGAAACTATGGATGAACTCAGTGATGCTGCTAAGTTAAGGATGGCAGCCTATCAACAAAGGATTGCTAAAGTATACAACAAAAACATAAGGGTAAGAAGATTTCAAGTGGGAGACTTGGTACTAAGGAAAGCCTTCCAAAATACCACTAAGCCAAGTGATGGTAAGTTGGCTCCTAAATGGGAAGGACCATATCTAATAGATTCCGAAGCTGGCAAAGGAGCATATTGGCTATCAACAATGGAAGGAGAAATTCTACCAAGAGCTTGCAATGCAATTCACTTGAAATATTACCATGTGTGAGGATGCACATGACTGATCTCTCTGGAAGAGAAACCGTGGTTCGGATTACTGGTAAGATGAAGGTGAAGGCTGACAGAGATGAAGCATCTCCATTTAGCATGTGCACATCCTGAGGATGGACTAACAATTTATCTTTCTATGACATAATTGCAAGTACAATCAGCATATATTATAAACTTGTAACTCTTTCACAACGTCTATATTGCTATACCCGGTCAAAGAAGTCAAATATAAGAGAGTTACAAGTGCAAGCCAAGTCCAAGCTCAAAGAAGAAGTAAAACTTGTAACCGACAAGCATTAAATATAGGCGAAGAACCAGGAAACCATTGCTACAACGACTATCTGAGATGAAACAGCCACAACAGTCACCTGAAGCTTTCAAAGAACTTAACTAAGTAGCGGATTACGTGGGATCTTCTATTTACTTTCGTGTAACTATAAAAGGGGAATGATTAATGAGTATAGGACACATTAGACTCACCTGAATAACACTTACACTCTGATACTCACACACACACACACACACACACACACACACTTAGCACAATCATTGTAATCATAGTACACTCGTCATTCAATCATCCAAAGTTGTAACCTTTTTACCCATTTTTAATATTAACAAACAAGGCAGGGGCTTAGACTCCTCCCGAGATTTTGTGCCGGCGATCAACAACTGATCAAGGGCTTTCCTCGTACATCGAGTGTTGTTCTTTGTGTATTTGCACTTTATTTACTTATTTCTCAACTCTGCCATACAGTTACATCCTCAAGATATAACTGTCCATCCTCAAATTTACCTTTGCCATCCTGAGCATAGTTGTCACATATTTATTTCTTTTACATCTTGATATACCATTTTCAGAATAAAACTAGACTTTAAACTTATTTGACACTTATAACACTCTACCTCACATTTTTGAATTTGGAAATCAAGATTATTTTTACTAAGCAATTTTTGACCAAAACATATATGAGCCTAGAAATGCAATCAAATCACAGGCTCTAGCTGATTTTGTGGCTGATTTTAGTAGTGACATCCTAAGTGAAGTTGAAAAGGAAGTACAACAACTAAATGAAAACTTCGGAAAAAGGTTTTTATATACTGATGGTGCTTCAAATACGAGGGGCACTGGATTAGGGTTACTACTTAAATCGCCACAAGGGGACATAATACCCCATGAGATTAGATGTGCATTTCAAACAACCAATAATGAAGCTGAATATGAAGCTCTCATTGCTGGTTTACAACTTGCTAAGGATATGCATGTTTCGAACTTAGAAGTGTTTGTTGATTCCTTGTTAATTACTAACCATATTAACGGATCTTATGTAGTAAAAGGTAAAAAATTAGCTGAATATCTTGAAATAGTCAAGAAATTAGCACCTTGTTTTGCAGAATTTATATTAGCACAGGTACCTAGACAAGAAAATGTTGAGGCTGACGCCTTGGCAAACTTAGGATCTTCTCTGAATTTACCAGAAGGATCCAAAATCCCTATCATCCACATCTTGAAGCCAACAACTATATAGGTGCATCCTAAGGATAATGCTGCACATCCTGAACACTGTTCTTGCTACTCAGGATCAAGATGATACATCCTGGATGACTCCCATCATAAACTATCTTAAGGATGGTAACATCCCCGATGAAGAAAATGCTAGAGCTTTCAGGATGAAGGTATCTAAATTTGTTATTATAAACAATATATTGTATAGAAAATCTCTTGTAGGTCCATATTTAAGATGTCTCAACAAGGAAGAAGCAAAGGAAGTTCTCAAAGATATCCACGAGGGCGAGCTCTACATTCAAAGACTTTAAGGACAGGATACTACTGGCCGACCATGAAGAAGGATGCCATGCAATATTCTCATAAATGTGATGCATGCCAAAGACATAGCAACATCCTGCACCAACCTGCTGAACCATTGCACCCTATCATCTCACCATGGCCTTTCATGAATGGGGATTGAATATAGTGGGAAAATTACCTAAAGCTCCTAGTGGAAAGGTATTCATGTTGGTCATGACTGACTATTTTTCAAAATGGATTGAAGCCGAAGCATTTATACAAGTTAGAGACAAAGAAGTAATGTCTTTCATCAAGAGAAACATCCTTACAAGATTTGGTGTACCAGCTGAGATTATAGGTGACAATGGATCCCAGTTCATCAGCAACAGAACAACTAGTTTTTGTGAAATTTGGGGAATCAAGATGATAACTTCAACACATGTCCATCCTCAAGCTAATGGACAAGCAGAATCTTTCAACAAGATAATCATCAACAACTTAAAGAAAAAGCTTGGAGAAAATAAAGGAAAATGGGCAAAAGAGCTTCCATTTGTACTTTGGGCAGATAGAACCACATCCAACAATGCAATTGGACAAACACCTTTTTCCTTGGTCTTTGGAATAGAAGCAATGCTCCCAACAAAGATGGTAATGCCAACAGCAAGAAGACATCTTCAGGATGCGACTACCAATTCAGAAGTATTACTTCAAGATCTCGAAACAGTGGATGAGCTTAGCGATGCAGCTAAATTTAGGATGAAAGCTTATCAACAAAGGATAGCCAAAGCCTACAAGAAGAATATAAGGATAAGAAGATTCCAAGTCGGAGATTTGGTTTTAAGGAAAGCCTTCCAAAACACTACCAAGCCAAGTGGTGGTAAATTAGCTCCTAAGTGGAAAGGACCCTACTTGATCGATTCTGAGGCTGGGAAATGAGCATATTAGCTCTCGACTATGGAAGGTGAAATTCTGCCAAGGTCATGGAATGCAATCCATCTTAATTATTACCACGTATGATGTAACACCCCAACCGATGGCGGAAACATCGAGGTGTCACGTAGTGACGATTGTTCAATAGTACATGGACTAAATTGTAAATACTAATAGCAAACAACTTTCATTATCCAAAAGGAAATACAAAAGTCTTAATAAAAATCTCAAACATAGTTAAATAAGTATTCAATCTTTTATTTAAGCACTAGGTCCAGCCTAAGCGTGAAAGCATGTAAGATCAAGCGTCACCTGAAACATGTACAAAACAATTTTGTCAACACATATAATGTATTGGTGAGTACACCCGTTTGAAGTATATAGTATAAAAATGTTTCGTAATTCATGTGTTGTATACTGTTTGCAAATATGTAATAAGTAGTATCAGTCAAAACCAAGCCTATGAATAATGACTAACACATGACTAACAATCTGAATAATGAATTAACAAGACAATGACCAAGATTCTCTCAACAGAGTCTCAAGGGGGTATACCATAGTACTATTCATTGAAATGCTAGGCCGCCCAGCGGTTAATGATTAAGCATAATACACACCAAATCACATAAGGCAAACACACATGAGAATTGCATTAAGTATAAGAAATAGAAACTTGATTTAATAGGTACATGAGTCATCCCAAAAGTGTAAATAGTAAAAAAAAAAAAAGGGAAAGATATACTCACAGTTTCGCTAAGTATAAATTCCGAGAAAGTTCGTCGTAAAGGCTTAAGAATTCCGAGGAACTCAACCTATATATAAAACACTAAATGAGGAAAATGTCTTAAAAGTCTAAGACAACCAACATCTAAGGCATGAGGGCTTGCTAGACTCGTATAGGGAAGATGAAATTGTTAATAATAATTTGAACGACAGTTTTGAAATATATATATCATGATTAATTTAATAAGTGACTAAAACGCTTATGTATTCCACATATAGAAATATTTTCTATTTTATAGAAAAATAATCATGAAATAGATTTTATGATTTATATTTAATTAACCAATTTATTATATCTAATTTAAATATAAGTAGAATAAATAACATGAGATATGATCCCAAAATGATATTATTATGAGAAATAATTATTTTATGGTGTGAAATACTAAAAATAATATTTCCATAGTTTCTTTTGATTTATTTGCATTTGAAACATGTTTAAATAAATTTAAATAGTGTTTTAATGATTAAAAATAGTAAAAATAACAAAAATAATCATTTTCTGAGAAATTATATTTTATTTCAGTTTATCATTCATAAAAATAAATCTCCAGAAAATTTAAGGTTAAAATCACTTAAAATGAATTTTTAATCATTTATTTATGATTAAAACAATTTAATTCAAGAAAATACAAAAATAAAGTCCTTTTCAGAAAATAAAAATGTGATAATTTCCTTTAGAGTGTCAAGGTGTTACACCTAAATTTTCATAATTTTTGGAGTAAAAATGAATTTATTATAAATAATATAAGTTTTATATGATATATATTATTATACACAAAAAAAAAATTAAAGTTAATAAAATAAAAAAAAATACCCCAAAAATTTAAAGAAGAGACCCGCGGGTTAAGAGACTCGAACCCGGGTCTGTTCTGTGGATTCAACATACATAACCACCCTACTATGAAGCAAGTTGTTGAATAAGTTTGAAATCAAAACAATTTAAACTTAAATAAAATACATCATCTTCTTCCCCATTCCTACAAGCAAGAACCCTAACCCTAGCTTAACATACCAATAGCCTGATTCAGAAGATTCAGACCTCAAAATCATGGGGCTAATGATCGGAAAGGCCTCTAGAATAGTGTGGCACAGAAAATGACAACTTACAAGACTCGATTTAGGCGTATAAAGTGGCGACGGTTTGCAACGCTTTTCACTCAAATTAGAGGGTCTTGACCAGATATGAGATTGATTATAGTGAGGGTTAATGTTATATGTGAGTGCAAAAACATCTTGGTCCAAGTAATTTATATACTAATCGCTTGAAACGCCTCATTCATACACATTTATTTTTCCGGCCGGTTACACTCCAACCCACGATTAAAACTTGATTAAAGCTCGTCATTAACCCAATTAAATGATTGTAATGCGTTAGTTATTTGTGGAGAAACGTAACCCAACGATTTAATCTTGTTGAAACGCGTTAAAACTCCATTTATTGATCTCGCCGGAGTGAGTTTCGGTCGCCGGATTTGCGGCCGGAATAATGGTTGTTCATATTTTTTTTCCTTTTAAAACTTTGCAATAATGGCAGATTCAGTCCCCCAAGTTAGTTTGGTTAGTTTGGTCAATTGTTTTTCTTATAAAACTTAACCAATGTTAAGTATTTCTAACCAAAACTCATCCAAACTCTAAAACTATGTATATATTTTTTTTCATTTGTGAATTTCACGCCATATTACTAAGTTTAAATCCATTTTCCTCGCAAAACCTAGACGTTTTCCAACGTCCCTCGACGCGTTCATTAACAAAATTACCATTAACACATAGATAATGAAGATGTAACGACCAAGGCAAGGCAAATTTTATTACAAACGTCAAAAGACGAACACAAGGTTTAAAATGCAAATACGATAAAGTTATGAAAACGCGCAATTGTTACATATGAGGTATGAAAGATTTATATCCTTATTTATATTTTAATTTCTTTAAACTCACAACCAAAAATGGTCTAGTATATAGTCCATCTTCAGAATTTTCCAAGTCTATCCTGAAAATGAAACTTTGAAGACTAGAGGGTTGGCCACCCTCTCATACGTTAAGGTGTCAAACACCTTCCTAAGGTTTAAAGGTTTTCACCTTTCATATTGGGTTAGCAACCCCGCATTGAGCGCACGTTATTCATGTATATCTTCAGGATGGTGGGACCAGTTCATGTAAAAGTGGCTGACAATTTCATCATATTTGAAATATGCATTGAATCCCTAAGGTTTAGACATTTTTCAATGTCTCTTTCTCGTATTTGGCCTAGTCTCCAGTGGCCTTGACGCCAGTTATACTTGGCCTTGACAACAGCTATCCTTAAGATGCTACATTAGGCCTTGTCGCCAGCTATTCCTAAGATTATACATCATTATGGATATGACCCCAGCTTATAAAAGGATTTATCGCCAGTATGAAAACTAAGTTTACCTTTTTACAGGTTATTATCAAAAGTTGTTAATCCTTTATTGAAAAGGAAAAAGCTCTTTAAAGTCTATTTGGAAGACACAACACTGGGGACATCCTCAAGATGGTAAAGATTGTCCCATGGATATAACAAGGACTGGGGACATCTTCAAGATGTCATTAAGAATGTTTTCAGAAGACTTTGAAGACCAATTAAAAGATGAAGATATAAACTTATTTCATTCTTTATCACTTATCGTTTGGTAATGATTGCGGGATAACAAAGGAATAACGAAAAGAACACAACGATGTAGCGTCAAAACAGAATACCATTTTATTTATAGCTCAATTTAGCTTGGCCTTGGTGTTGTTCATTTCAATAGCCACCTCATCCAGGGACTTTAATAGATATTGGTGTCCCTACAAGTAAAAGAAATCAGGTGAGTATTTCATCCTTAATATATATGTGCAAATATGTTATGCCATCTTCAGGATAGCCTCATACCTGAAGAGTAAACTGGGAATTCTTACCGAAGGTGTCATCAAAGTTGAGACCCTCAAAATGGGAAGGCTCTTGGGCAGAAGCAGAAGTAGTGGCAGTTTTTCTTTTCTTGGAAGAAGCATGGGCCTTAGGCTTGGGAACAGAAGGAGGGGGCTTGTCATCCTAGAACTGGATGGAGAAGTAACCGTGGTTGCCTTGACATCCTGACTGTCAATGTCATCAAGGTCGAAGAAAACAGGTTTCTTTGCTGAGAAAAATAAACACAGGTTCAGACAGATACACATAACAGAATATAGACATCCTCAGGATGTAACAGGTGATACTTACCAGACATTTCTGTGATTTGGCTAGTGGTATGACTTTCTTCTGCTTCAAAGGTTCTAGCTTTCTCGGGCAAACCTAAAACAGCTTTGTATCTGATAAAGGAATCAGTCAAAGGGGAAACAAGCTTAGCAAATGAAGTACCTGTCACAAAAAAGTTTTAAAATGTTAGTGATATTTTCAAGATGTAACCACAAAAACCTTTTTATTTCCAAAAAATAAACTTTATGATTTTAGAAAACTTTACCACTTTTTAACCAAGAAATAGGGATATCACCCCCATAAGGAATGGAATCCCTCTTTAAAAAGAAAAATTTAGACTTTCAGGACTTGTCAGATCTGATAACATTGACAGGAATGGAGGGTCTTTATGTATAAGTTGAAGAACATAGCGGTTGGACCCATGAGTTTTCAGCTTATAAATATAAGACAGGTCACCAATCTGGAGATTGATGCCATGGTTCTCAATGATCTTATTACAGACCATTAAGATCCTCCATATTTCAGGCATGGTTTGGGCGTATGCCATCCCAGTCACATCAAAGAATTCTTTGATGAAAGGAGGGAATGGATACTTTAAGCCAAGAAGAAAAGGCAGATATAGAAAGCACACCCATACTTAGGATGCAAAATCAGATTTTGCACCCAGGTCATAGGGACGAAATTCTGCAGAACTGGGAAAGGCCCCCGAGTCCTTCAAGATTTGTATGTCCCTATCAGTAAAAGAATAGATCTCTTGTTCTGGATTGCATAGCAGGTTTTGAGATATGAAATCCTTTGGGATTCCAACACTGTCAGTAGATCTGGTTGATTTCTTGCCCATCTCCAGAATATTATCGTAAATGTTTTGAAGAGATTAAAGAGAACAGGGAAGAAGAAGATATGAATTACCTTTTCAGATAATCTTGTGTGATTATAAAGGAGAAAATGAAGGCCTAGATATAGGTGGTAGAAAGTGACGAGGTGTAACGGTCATCACAAAATATCAGCCTGAAAACTAGCCGTTATCCATCCTGACATGTGTCTAATCAACTTCAGAGATAAGCATGAGGCATTAAAAATATTATAATCGTTAGAGATATTAATGGTAACATATTTTTAGGGACAATTTTTGGTTATGAAATCCTCGGGATGGATTTAACTCGAATATTCTATGTCACATCCTCAGGATAGTGAAGGACTGAGCAGGCTTTAGGATGTAACAACATTCTGACCTATGTGCATCCTGAGGATAGACTAACAAATTATCTTGTTTAGATGTTGTTGCACGTACAACCAATGAATTATGGAGAGTTGTAACTCCTCTTCAACGGCTAAAAAGTCTTACCTAGTCAAAGAAAGTAAAGATGCAGGAGCTGTACGCGTATAAGTTTAAATAATGGGTCAAAGTGTAACCGACAAGTGATGAATGCTAGGCGAAAAAGAAGGAAACTATTATGTTAACAAATATTTCAGTTGAAACAGTCCTAATGGTCACCTGAACCATTCAAGAAGCCTAACTAAGACGGCGGATATCATGGGATCACTTATTTACTTTCGTTTAATTATATATAGGGGCATGATGAACAAAAATAGGACACTTACACATTATCAAACACTTGATAATAGCTAGCAAACCCTGATACTCTCTCAACTCATACACAAAACACTACACGCTCATTGTAATCATAGTTCGTTCATCATACTTCCAAAGTTGTAAAACTTTTTACCATTTTTTAATATTAACAAACAAGACAGGGGCTTAGTCTCCTCCCGAGGTTATGTGTCACACCCTCAAAATCCACTTGCGGAGTTTTACCGCGAGGCGCATGACAAACCAGGATCCAAACCAACGATCACAATAAACAAGTCTAAATGAATCAAAATATAATTTCAAAACACAGTTTAATATTCCCGTTTACAGCGGAAGCTTATTCAAATAAAATCCAACATAAATAAATCAAGTTCAATGTTTGTGAAATCATGCAACTCTATCTAGACGCCGTGCAGACGCGTGCGCCCTAGTTCCATTGTGCTACCTTAGCGACCTGAGAAAACATGTAAAAGTTTACGTCAGCACAAAAATGCTGGTGAGTTTACAGGTTTGCAGTTCAAGTACCAAGTCCACCTGTCCATACTATAACAAATAGAAAACCAGTATACGCTAGCTAGGCGTACGTTTTGTTACTACCACGATTGGAAAACCATTACTAACTCGAATACCAAAAGTATGCCCGATGTATGTTCCTGTTGTTCCTGTTGTTCCTGTTTGAGACAATATGCACCCGCCGACCCTCCAAGTCGACGAGCGGGGTTGGTCACTCCCAATAGCGCTATTCACATTTCCCCGTTGTGCAAACCCGCACATTCATGGTTCCCCCCGGGACTTCCAAAGATCGTGTAGTACACAGTGTAACCCATAGTATGACAGAAATTACCAAATAGTCGTTTTAACACATGTTTTCTCCCCCGAAAATATGAAACCAGTTTAAAAGAGGGGCCGTAAACTCACCTTAAGTTCCTTTACTCCTTAACCCGAGTAAACTCAGCTGCTATGCTAGTCCCGTAAAGTGGCGACCTAACATACGACAGTTACAAGTACTTAGACTAATAACCCGCAGGTTAATTAGTCCCTAGATGTCCAGACCATAACCAAGTTCGTTTTGAAAACACCGTGACTGTTTAACTGACCCAAAGTACAAGACTCGACATCCCATTGGTGACCCGAGACTCCCCGTGTTATGTTTACGCTCCAAAACGTACAATAACGTAAGTACACTTAACATATGTTAACACACAACAAGTTATAGCACATAGTTCACGTATCACCGAAATACATCCAAATATATGTTACCAAGTTATTAGACATGTTACGAAGTTCCTAGCATGTTACTACATGTCAAATCGGGTCTCGGAATGCTAATTTACACTTACAGCAGCAGTACACGCGATTAGGGAGGCTAATCGCATGAAATGTCACGCGACTAGGACTAATCGCCCCTTAAGTCAGGCGATTAGGGCTACTCGCCCTTGAGGCCACGCGATTGGGCTACTCGCCCTTATTACACGCGAGTGGGGGCTACTCGCCCCTAATACACGCGATTAGCAAGGCTACTCGCCTGTAACCTTGCTGTTCCGGTTTTTCGCGCGTTTAACGCTCCAAATCAGATCCAGAGCGTGTGTAACTACCCAATATCATCCCAAACACTATCCTAAACATGTTTAACCCAAAACCCTTCGTTCATCCTCGTAAAATCAGTCCTGCATGCAACCAAAGCAATCCAAACACATACACATAGCATGCAACATTCAATTAACGCATGTAATCATAACCCTATTATCCAATTACTGAGATTTCTATCATCATACTAACAATATTAATTCTGACCTAGCATGATAACACATCAAAACATCATCAAGATTCATAAAAATCCTATCTTTCTAATCATACACACCCATAACGCATGTTTATTAGTTATAATCCGATTAATAACTCTTATTGACGATTTTCAGAAAGCTTTTACGTTTATGAACAGGTCTGGACCATTAGGGATTGATTAAAAACGTTTACAAAGTGTTATGGATGAGAATCAAACCTTGGAATTGTAAAAGAATGATGGTTAGACCTTGAAACCTTGTGTTTTTGATCAAAATCGCCTTCCAGAGGTTGTTTAAGTGTTTGGGGCGGTTATGGGACGACTAGGGTTGATATTAGGGAGTTTAGGAGGTTAAGTATTGTATTTATAGGCGTTTCTAGTCGTCCAGCACGTTATAGGCGAGTATGCAGCAGCTACATGCGATTAGGGCTGCTAATCGCATGAGATTGGGCCTAATCGCCCCTATGTACACACGAGTAGCCTCCTACTCGTGTCTAATGTGCCCTACTCGCCTCCCCTATGGGCGATTAGGCTTCCTAATCGCCTGTAGGGGTTCCTTTTGTGTGTTTTGCGCGTTAAACCCCGTTTTAACATATGTTAATGCATATTCATGTACCGACAAGTCACATAATGATTGTAAACACATAACACAAGTAAATACACATATTTACACTCGTTCACCAATTCCCGGGACTCGAGACTCGTACGTTCCGTATGCCCTGACGATCCTACAAATCGTCACCGTTTGTACACTTGGTTAAGGACCGACATCTAACGAACCTCTAGACCAACATCCAATGATCTTCTAGACTAACCAATAGTTCCCGAACCATATCCCGACTTAACTAACCCAGTTAAGTACAATATACGCGTGACTCGCTAAGGTAGACTTTCATCTAGACAACGTTGTTAACCCGAATTTGCCAGGTGTCACATCATCCCCACGTTAAAAGAATTTTCGTCCCGAAAATTTGTACAAGTATAGAAAGAACAAAAGAAGTAACGAAGGAAACAAGCAAAAGGTAGAAACCAAAAGAGAGAGATTTACCCGAGTTGTCACATCATCCCCACGTTAAAAGGAATCTCGACCCGAGATTCATTCAGCTGCCGAAGAGACGTGTCTCGACTCGAACGCTTCCTTAGGAAAGAGATGAGGATACTTAGACTTCATCTGATCCTCCCGTTCCCACGTATATTCCGGTCCCCGGTTCGAGTTCCACCGAACCTTAACGATACGAATCTTGCTGTGACGTAAGCTACGAATCTTGTAGTCGAGAATCTCCACAGGTTCTTCCACAATCCGAAGACGATCGTCAACCTTGATCTCTTCTAGTGGAACGATGAGAGACTCGTCAGTCAGGCACTTCTTCAAGTTGGACACGTGGAAGACGTTATGTACGTTACCGAGCTCCGTCGGTAGATCAAGTCGATATGCCACCGGCCCAATCCGTTCCAGGATCGTAAATGGGCCGACATATCGCGGATTGAGTTTGCCACGCTTCCCAAAGCGTATGACGCCCTTCCACGGTGAGACTTTTAGAAGTACCTTGTCATTGACTTGGAACTCCAGTGGTTTGCGACGCTGATCAGCATAACTCTTTTGCCGGTCCCGTGCCGCCGCCAACCGATTTCGAATCTGTACGATCTTTTCCGAAGTTTCGTACACTAGTTCAGGCCCAGTGAGTTGACTCTCACCCACCTCAGCCCAACAAAGAGGAGAGCGGCATTTCCGTCCGTACAGTGCCTCGAACGGAGCAGCCTTGATGCTCGTGTGATAACTGTTGTTGTACGAGAATTCTACTAACGGTAGATGAGCTTCCCAACCTTTACCAAAATCAATCACACATGCCCGCAGCATGTCTTCCAATGTCTGAATCGTGCGCTCACTCTGACCGTCAGTCTGTGGGTGATAAGCTGTACTCATGTCCAGTTGAGTACCCAAAGCCTTGTGCAAGGACTTCCAGAAGTGCGAAGTAAAGCGAGAATCGCGATCCGAGATTATAGAAACTGGCACCCCGTGCTTAGAAACAACTTCCTTCAGGTAAAGGCGAGCCAAACGATCCATGGTGTCGGTCTCCTTAATAGCAAGGAAATGAGCTGATTTCGTCAACCGATCGACAATCACCCATATTTTGTCATTTCCGCTTGGTGACTTTGGCAGTTGCGTGACAAAGTCCATGGTAATTCGTTCCCATTTCCACTCCGGAAGTTCAGGTTGTTGCAGGAGACCCGACGGTTTCTGGTATTCCCCCTTGACCTTAGCACAGGTCAAGCATTTGCTCACGTATGAGGCTATGTCCGACCTCATGTTTGGCCACCAGTAAAGCACCTTCAGATCTTGGTACATCTTATCCGAACCAGGATGAATAGAATACCGGGACTTATGAGCCTCATCAAGAACAAGCTCCCGTAGTCCCCCGAATAAAGGAACCCATATGCGTTCTGCGAAATAGTGCAGGCCATCAGGCCTTCGCTCTAGGTGCTTGTCGGCACCGTGCATGGTTTCAGCTTTAAGGTTTTCCTCCTTCAAAGCTTCCAATTGGGCAGAACGGAGTTGATCAGGTAACGACGAATGGATAGTGAGCTGCAACGCCCGAACGCGACGAGGTTTAGAAGATTCCTTCCTGCTCAAGGCGTCTGCTACAACATTCGCCTTGCCAGGATGGTACTTAATAGCACAATCATAGTCGTTCAAAAGTTCGATCCAACGGCGCTGCCGTATGTTCAAGTGTTGTTGGTCGAAAATGTGTTGGAGACTCTTGTGATCGGTGTAGATAGTGCATTTGGTACCGTACAAGTAATGTCTCCAAATTTTCAACGCGAATACCACGGCACCCAACTCCAAGTCATGAGTTGTGTAGTTCTTCTCGTGCACTTTGAGTTGACGAGAAGCATACGCAATCACTTTCTCGCGTTGCATCAACACGCAACCGAGTC
Organism: Ambrosia trifida; assembly: GCA_028751855.1. Taxonomy (NCBI): domain Eukaryota; kingdom Viridiplantae; phylum Streptophyta; class Magnoliopsida; order Asterales; family Asteraceae; genus Ambrosia; species Ambrosia trifida. Next base: position 109,650,418 of record CM054123.1, on the reverse strand, counting down.
CATGAATGGAAGCATCACAGTAAACGACAAAATCATCAGAACCCTCAGGTAAAGACAAAATAGGAGCAGAACACAGTTTAGACTTTAGTTCCTCAAACGCGGACTCTTGTGATTCACCCCAGTCGAACTTCCTATCCTTCTGAGTGAGAGTGGTGAGGGGTTGAGCAATCTTCGAGAACCCCTGAATGAAACGACGATAATAGCCCGCAAGGCCTAGGAATTGCCGCACCTCAGTTGGCGTCTTTGGTGCTCCCCAGTCCTTGATTGCTTCGATCTTAGTTGGATCGACATGAATTCCTAGTTTATTAACCACGTGTCCTAGGAATTGAACTTCGCGTAACCAAAAGTCACACTTTGAGAACTTGGCGTAAAGTTGTTCTCGTCGCAAGAGCTCCAAAACTAACCGCAGATGTTCCCCGTGTTCGGTCTCGTTCTTGGAGTAGATCAGAATGTCATCAATAAACACAATGACAAACTTGTCCAGATACGGTTTACAGACGCGGTTCATCAAGTCCATGAAAACCGCCGGTGCGTTCGTGAGACCGAAAGGCATGACCAAGAATTCGAAATGGCCATAACGTGTTCGAAAAGCAGTCTTTGCAACGTCAGCCTCCCTGACGCGCAGCTGGTGATAACCGGACCTCAAGTCGATCTTGGAATAATAACTAGAACCCTGGAGCTGGTCGAATAGATCATCGATACGTGGAAGAGGATAACGGTTCTTGACGGTCAATTTGTTCAGCTCTCTGTAGTCTACACACAATCGGAAACTCCCATCCTTCTTCTTGACAAATAAAATCGGGGCTCCCCAAGGGGAAGAACTTGGCCGGATGAAACCCTTGTCCAAGAGTTCCTGTAACTGACTAGACAACTCCTGCATCTCGGGAGGTGCAAGACGATAGGGGGCCCGAGCAATAGGAGCAGCCCCTGGTACAAGATCAATACCGAACTCGACTTGACGATGAGGAGGAAGACCAGATAAATCATCGGGAAAAACATCAGAAAACTCGCGTACCACCGGAATGTCGTCAATCTTCTTCTCATCACTAGTGGAAACAGATAAGAGCGCCAAAACGGCTGGATAACCCTTTCGAAGACACTTAAGGGCTTTCATGCTAGAGATGATGTTTAGCGAAACACCACCCTTGATACCGTACACAGAAAGAAATTCTCCATCAGGGAGAGGAATCCGAATAACCTTATCGTAACAGACGATCTCCGCGCGATACAAAGATAACCAATCCATTCCTACCACAACGTCAAAACTACCCAATGGTACCGGCATAAGGTCGATGGGAAACGTTATACCCGACAATTCTAATTGACACTCCCGAAGAACACTAGTAGCTTCAATCGTTTTACCGTCAGCCAATTCAATAATATACTTGGTCTCTAATGGTACAGATACTACATCTAGCAGTCGACTAACATTCATGGATACAAAACTCTTGTCGGCACCAGAATCAAACAACACGCTAACAGAGTGATTATTGAGAAGAAACGTACCGGTGACTGTATCAGGGTCCTGCCTAGCCTCAGCAGCTCCAATGACGAAGGCACGTGCATTTCTGCCGCCGCCCCCGTTGTTCCCATTCCCGTTGTTTCCACCCTGTTTCAGTTTTGGGCAATCCTTCTTGTAATGCCCAGTGTCACCACAGTTGTAGCATCCTTGTTTCCCTGTAGTCCCCTGAGTAGTCGGAGCTGAACTGCTGGTCGGAGCCTGAGTCGATGGAAGTGTAACCCGACAATCTTTAGCATAGTGGCCTGTTCGCTGGCAGCGGTGACAACGGTTACTGTCGCAGTTCCCTTGGTGATGGCGTCCACACTTGTTGCATTTGGGCAGTTTTCCCGCATAACCACCCTGCTTATTACCCGAAGACGATGAACCCCCATTATCAAACCTTTTACCCTGCTGTGCAGACCCAGACCCTTTCCCGTCATTTTCCCACTTGCGCTTATTGTTCTCTGGAGCCTTAGCAGTCGAACCTTTCGCAGGCAAAATCCCCTCATTCACCTTTAAATTGGTCATCCTATGGGCCGATCGAACTACCTCCGCATAAGTAGGATGATTCCCAGCAGCCACTAACCCAGCAATTTCCGGCACTAACCCCGAGACATAGTGTTCAATCTTACGATATTCTGGCACGTGCAGATCGGGGCACAGCACGGCCAACTCATTCCGTCTCACAGTATACTTCTCGATTTCCGATCCAGTCATCTTGAGGTTCCATACCTCATGTTCCAGCTTCTGTACCTCTTCTCTCGGGCAATACTCCCGCTTCAGCATCTGCACAAAGTTCTCCCATGGCATAGCATATGCCTCCCCAATACCCATGTTCTGGGTGATACCATTCCACCAAGTCAATGCCACGTCCTGAAATAACGCAGCCGAATACTTCACCCGATCTTCTGGGAGACAATTACACATTAGAAATACCGACTCCACTTTCTCCAACCACCTAAGCAAACTGACCGCACCCTCGGTGCCAGAGAATTCCTGGGGTTTGCAGTCCCGGAACATCTTGTAGGTGCACATGGGTGGGGGTGGGTCAACAGGACCACCTGAAATGAAACGTATGAGAAACCACGAATAACGTAAACAAGGTTCACCAATGAGGCAAAGAAAACAGATAAAACAACTTACCACCACCGTTGTGCCCTAACTGAAAGGCAGCCTGGAGCAAGTTATTCAGATCAGCCTGTGACAGGTTAATACCTCCACCACGACCACCAGCACCACCGCGACCACCACCACGTCCACCATTGCGACCACCTCCACGTCCTCCACGCACTCCAGACATGATTCTGGCAGAAAGAACGAGAAAATTTAGTTTCGCAGTTAAAGATAACCACTAATGTTCACAAGATCAAAGCCAGATCCAATCCAGGACTATCCCCTCAAATCCAGAGCTCACTAGGGCTTCCATGCATTTCGTTTTATGATTTTGTGTGCACCCAAAATGATAAAACGCTCTACATGGTCCTCCAAGTGTTCTCCTAGTTCAAAGTTCAAATCACCGAACATAGACTCTTAGCTACACACCGTAATACTACGGTAGTTCATGACAAGTGTTTCTATTGGAGTGCGAAAGGGAGATGTCCGAGCCTTGGACAATTCTCAAGAGCACACGAGTTACTCCAATAGACTACACTGCCTGGATAACAAGTAACCCAACCTAAGATAGAACGGATGATGTAACGTAGAAAGACCAACGGTTTAGAGACACCCCGACAAGACCATACGTAAACCACTATAACGTTTAGTACCATGTGATCGTCTAGTGTGTGCGACTCGGCTATAGACTAGACTCTACATGCAGTCCTAGTTCACTATAACCATTGGCTCTGATACCAGTCTGTCACACCCTCAAAATCCACTTGCGGAGTTTTACCGCGAGGCGCATGACAAACCAGGATCCAAACCAACGATCACAATAAACAAGTCTAAATGAATCAAAATATAATTTCAAAACACAGTTTAATATTCCCGTTTACAGCGGAAGCTTATTCAAATAAAATCCAACATAAATAAATCAAGTTCAATGTTTGTGAAATCATGCAACTCTATCTAGACGCCGTGCAGACGCGTGCGCCCTAGTTCCATTGTGCTACCTTAGCGACCTGAGAAAACATGTAAAAGTTTACGTCAGCACAAAAATGCTGGTGAGTTTACAGGTTTGCAGTTCAAGTACCAAGTCCACCTGTCCATACTATAACAAATAGAAAACCAGTATACGCTAGCTAGGCGTACGTTTTGTTACTACCACGATTGGAAAACCATTACTAACTCGAATACCAAAAGTATGCCCGATGTATGTTCCTGTTGTTCCTGTTGTTCCTGTTTGAGACAATATGCACCCGCCGACCCTCCAAGTCGACGAGCGGGGTTGGTCACTCCCAATAGCGCTATTCACATTTCCCCGTTGTGCAAACCCGCACATTCATGGTTCCCCCCGGGACTTCCAAAGATCGTGTAGTACACAGTGTAACCCATAGTATGACAGAAATTACCAAATAGTCGTTTTAACACATGTTTTCTCCCCCGAAAATATGAAACCAGTTTAAAAGAGGGGCCGTAAACTCACCTTAAGTTCCTTTACTCCTTAACCCGAGTAAACTCAGCTGCTATGCTAGTCCCGTAAAGTGGCGACCTAACATACGACAGTTACAAGTACTTAGACTAATAACCCGCAGGTTAATTAGTCCCTAGATGTCCAGACCATAACCAAGTTCGTTTTGAAAACACCGTGACTGTTTAACTGACCCAAAGTACAAGACTCGACATCCCATTGGTGACCCGAGACTCCCCGTGTTATGTTTACGCTCCAAAACGTACAATAACGTAAGTACACTTAACATATGTTAACACACAACAAGTTATAGCACATAGTTCACGTATCACCGAAATACATCCAAATATATGTTACCAAGTTATTAGACATGTTACGAAGTTCCTAGCATGTTACTACATGTCAAATCGGGTCTCGGAATGCTAATTTACACTTACAGCAGCAGTACACGCGATTAGGGAGGCTAATCGCATGAAATGTCACGCGACTAGGACTAATCGCCCCTTAAGTCAGGCGATTAGGGCTACTCGCCCTTGAGGCCACGCGATTGGGCTACTCGCCCCTGTAGTCAGGCGAGTGGGCCTACTCGCCCTTATTACACGCGAGTGGGGGCTACTCGCCCCTAATACACGCGATTAGCAAGGCTACTCGCCTGTAACCTTGCTGTTCCGGTTTTTCGCGCGTTTAACGCTCCAAATCAGATCCAGAGCGTGTGTAACTACCCAATATCATCCCAAACACTATCCTAAACATGTTTAACCCAAAACCCTTCGTTCATCCTCGTAAAATCAGTCCTGCATGCAACCAAAGCAATCCAAACACATACACATAGCATGCAACATTCAATTAACGCATGTAATCATAACCCTATTATCCAATTACTGAGATTTCTATCATCATACTAACAATATTAATTCTGACCTAGCATGATAACACATCAAAACATCATCAAGATTCATAAAAATCCTATCTTTCTAATCATACACACCCATAACGCATGTTTATTAGTTATAATCCGATTAATAACTCTTATTGACGATTTTCAGAAAGCTTTTACGTTTATGAACAGGTCTGGACCATTAGGGATTGATTAAAAACGTTTACAAAGTGTTATGGATGAGAATCAAACCTTGGAATTGTAAAAGAATGATGGTTAGACCTTGAAACCTTGTGTTTTTGATCAAAATCGCCTTCCAGAGGTTGTTTAAGTGTTTGGGGCGGTTATGGGACGACTAGGGTTGATATTAGGGAGTTTAGGAGGTTAAGTATTGTATTTATAGGCGTTTCTAGTCGTCCAGCACGTTATAGGCGAGTATGCAGCAGCTACATGCGATTAGGGCTGCTAATCGCATGAGATTGGGCCTAATCGCATGAGATTGGGCCTAATCGCCCCTATGTACACACGAGTAGCCTCCTACTCGTGTCTAATGTGCCCTACTCGCCTCCCCTATGGGCGATTAGGCTTCCTAATCGCCTGTAGGGGTTCCTTTTGTGTGTTTTGCGCGTTAAACCCCGTTTTAACATATGTTAATGCATATTCATGTACCGACAAGTCACATAATGATTGTAAACACATAACACAAGTAAATACACATATTTACACTCGTTCACCAATTCCCGGGACTCGAGACTCGTACGTTCCGTATGCCCTGACGATCCTACAAATCGTCACCGTTTGTACACTTGGTTAAGGACCGACATCTAACGAACCTCTAGACCAACATCCAATGATCTTCTAGACTAACCAATAGTTCCCGAACCATATCCCGACTTAACTAACCCAGTTAAGTACAATATACGCGTGACTCGCTAAGGTAGACTTTCATCTAGACAACGTTGTTAACCCGAATTTGCCAGGTGTCACATTATGTGCCAGTGATCATCAAATGATCAAGGGCTTTCCTCGTACATCGAGTGTTGTTGGCTTGCTTTCTTTCATTTACATACAGTTACTATAGTCTTGTGTGAGACAGTTACATCCTCAGGATATAACTGTCCATCCTGAAATATACATTTGCCATCCTGAGCATAGTTATCTTATTATTATTTCTCTATTCTTACTAAACACCATCTCAAAGATAACACTAAATCTTTATTATATTTCACACATTTAGCACTCTACCTCACTTTTACTAATTTGGAAAACAAAATTATTTTTACTAAGTAATTTTTGACCAAAAAATAACCATTAAGATGTTACCTATTAACCATTCATACATAAAATTACATCTTAACCATTAATAAAAGTAAATAGAAATGTGAAATAAAAATTAGAAAATTAAGCAAATATGCAAAATAACAAAATACCCCTCAATTTACGTTAGTTTTTAATGGTGTTAGCTAAATGGATGGATCTAACAATGTTTGATAAACCTTAGTGGTTCAGTTGAGAAAAAAAAGTTTTTGAGATAGATCTAACAAAAGTGTGCAAACCTCAGTGATGATTTTTTGCTATTCACTCTAATAATTAAGCCAACCCAAATTATTAGGACACTATTTTTCTCTTTTTCTCCCTTTATGTATACATATATGCATATATAGAGATACAAGGAGAGAATTTACCAATATTAACACCCCATGTAAATTATGTTTCTTCCACATAAGCGCACTCAGAACATTTACAGCATGTTATGCATATATTTGTGAGTGAGAGCATCCACATTAGGTTTTCCATATGTTATGAGCGCGTTCTTCATATTTTAATAAGTCTATACAGATGGTTGTGAGTGGAGTGGAGAGAAAATGCTACTTTGAGGAAAGAGAAAATAAAATAATAAAAGTATAAAAAATATAATTTAATTGAAAAAGAGAGTCCATGGTATTATAACCTTGTGGCATCTTAGGGGTAGAATAAGGCTTAGGGATATTTGGTCTTGAGTTCGATTCCCACAAGGGGTTTTTTTTCCTAGATTTATTGTTTTTCCCCAAATTTATTTAGTTTCCTCCTGAATTGATGTATAAACATTATTTCCTAGTGGAGATGGATATGATATGGTGGTTCCGCTTGTGACATGATAATACTCTAGTGGTCTGTCTTTGATCCAAATTTGTCGCTCAAAAAAATTGAAAAGACATAGAAAATTTATTGATTTTTAGTGTAATTAATGAGATGTAGATACTGTTGTGAATGCTCTGTGTTATGCATATTTTAATAAGTGGTTTTGGGTGGAGGGGAGATATAATATTATTATTCATTATATTTGGGAAGATATTGTTTTACCAATATACATTACATTTTTTATATCTTCTATAGTTACTTTTTTATATTTTAACATTACTTTTTCTCTCTCTTTCAATTACAATACTTTCAAAATTATTAAATAAATGTAGAGGAATAGTGTCTTCCCAAATATCGAGAGGAGCTATGTAACATTTTCTCCTTTCTCCACTCAAAACCACCACTTCCTAAGATATATAGATTTCGCTCACAAATATATGGGAATCCATTGCAACGCTTTAAGGCTTTTGTGTTCCGTAATTGCAGGTAATGTTATGTCAGTTCAAATTAGCAATACTTTAACTTGTTTTTATGTGAAAACATTATCGATATCGACATTGTTTCAATGGCAACAATAAGGATATCGATATTGTTTGGTAAGTATTGGTTCGGTCTGTTATAAAACTTGTATGGTACCCCAGCGCCACCCACCACCATTGCTGATATCCATTTGCCATTGACCACCACCTGCTACCGCCACCCACAACCATGCACCACCGATTATATTCCTCCGTCTTTTCATATCTACAAAACACTTATTCCTTACATTCCCACATGGTAACTAAACAAGAAATGGAATGGTAATGACCAATTTATACATTTGTAAATTCCATTACCTCGTCTATTTCATTTAGGGGTGTGCAAAGTTTGGTTCAGTTTGATTTTTACCTTTAAGTGTAACCATAACTGCTAGCTTCAGTTATCAGTTTTCATAACCGTTATCATAACCGAACTTTGTTTTTGGTTAACTGGTTATGTAGCTTGTTTATTGATACGTGGTTGAAAGTCCTTAGTTTTCCATGTTTAAGATTGTTTTTTATGAATTTTTATGTTTTTGAATTTACTACTTTGATACGCTTTGTATTTTGTAGGTTTAGATAAGTTTAAGGTGCATTTCAGAAGCTAAAGGGGGAATTGGATTTTAGCTAGGGGATTCGGAATGAAGAAATGAAGAAAAAGAATGTAAGAAGTAAAAAAGGCGTAGCCGATGCGGCATTAAGCGATCGAAGAAGGCTTAGTAGCTCGTGGATTAGGCTTAGACAACCCGATCCTCCATATACATCGCTATGTAGTCAGCGATGGGGACCCATGCCATCACCGATGGCTTTCCTTAATGCAGTCAAAGATCTAACCAAATTAAATAGTCATTAAGAGGAGCTTTTTTGGGGTTTTGACCAAGATTTTGAAAATTATGTTTTATAACCAAGATTTGGGAGTTTCATTCATAATTTTTTTTTTATATCTATTATTCCATCATCAAAATTGAAGATTTCAATTCAAAAATTGAAGATTTCAAGATGCATTTCATGAAGATTGAAGGCTAATTCTCCTAGGATTCACCAAGGTGTAGATTTGGTAAGATTCTAAGGTTCTTGAATATTATTTTTATTTTTGAATAATTGTGTTTGCATTTGGTTATTTAAACAATTGTGTTAATTATATTAATCTTTTTTTTTTTTTGAACAATGACTTTCATTAAAAACCGGCAAAGTCCTCAAAACGAAGACCGCCACACCAACTCTACACCAAGTTACAACATATACAAAGGGGATATAACCCAATCCTTCCACTCTATATTTTTGAACCTACTTCTATGTTTGGCCAAAAAAATGACAATGATTTGATATTGTAGACAACCTCTTGCACCTTCAAAACTTTATTATTGAATATCTTCTTATTTTGAGTGCTCCAAAGTTCCCAAAAAGAAACCATAATAATACCTTGAATCATCATAACACCCCTCTTGTCCCCTTTATAAGTCTTGTGAACATCCAACAGGTCCGGGACATTGAATGCAAACATATAATTAATCCCACACCACTTAGCTATCGAACTCCATACACCATGGGAAAAACCACAGCCACTAAACAAATGTGTCGAAGACTCGTTATCAAAACTACAAACAGACCTAGTCATTCACGAACACATTCCGTCTAGCTAATCCTAAATCCGTTGGAAGACGGTTCATCTCAGCACGTCAAGCCAAGATATTGCCCTTCAAAGGGACCCAACCTATCCATTTAAAGCGATACCATTCATCACACAGCCTGTTTTATGCATCATCCACTTAACAGATTGAACCGAAAAAGGTTCTGCCCCTATACCGAACCAAGACCAGCTATCCGGACAATTAGATACTCTAACCTGTTGCAGCGCTACTTGTAAGACAAATCACTCTGCAGCAGCCTCTTCAGACACAATTTGCAAATTTTGTGAAATAGACCAGTCACCGTCTTCCGAAATCCCATTCCACTTATCTCGCACCAGACAATCTTTTTTCATGTCTAAACGATATAGGTGAGGGAATTTATTTTTGAGCGCTCCATCACAAATCCAATGATCCTTCAAGAATCTGATCAGCTTCCTATTTCCGCATTTACCCTTGAAACAATTTTTGAAATATACTTCGCCAAACTTTAGCTTCTCCATCAAATGAGATATGTTTGCCCACATCCCACCTGCACTGTTAGAAAACGGAACAAAAAACCTTCTATTTCTGGAACGATGACATGCTATGATCACCTTCTTCCAAAGACTATTATTTTCTTTCTTAAATCGCCAAGCCCATTTGGATAGCAGCGCCTCATTAGCGTCTTTAAGTTTTAAAAGTCCAAGCCCTCCCATCCTCTTTGGAGCTGATAATCTCTCCTAAGCCACCCAATGAATTTTTTTAGCTATATCATTCCCCGGCCACAAAAACTTCTTAATGATTTTTTCAAGAGTGTCGAGGACTTTTGTGGAGCTTTATAAAGTGAAAAATAATACACCTGAAGAGATTCGAGTACCGATTTGATCAAAACAACACGTCCCCCAATGGATAAAAGCTTTGCTTTCCAAGATGAAATCCTACTTTGAAACACCTCTACTAGCTTTTGCAAGTTAACACATCGATTCATGTTGGCACCTACCTTGATACCCAAGTAATCAAAAGGGGCTTCCCCAAGACGAGAACCCAAACAATCGGTCATATTTTGCACCTCCTCCCCCGAAACTCCAATGCCAAACAAGTTTGATTTGTGAATGTATATTTTTAGACCAGAATAAATATAGAAGATGCGAATAATTCTAGCCAATCTTCTAATATTTGAATTGGACCATTTACCCAAAATTAATGCGTCATCCGCGTATAAGAAGTGTGTTATCGTCGGTCCCTCCTTTCCCACCCTCAAACCACAAAATAACTCCTCATCCGACACCTTGTATAAAAGACACGACAACGCTTCCTTAACCACCAAAAATAGAAAAGGGGATAAGGGATCACCTTGTCGTAACCCCTTCTCGCACTGAAATTCGAAAGTGGGAGACCCGTTGACAAGAATAGCCGATCTAGCCGAATTTAATATCCCTTCAATCCATAAGCACCATCTATCCGGGAACCCAATTTGATTAAGAATATAAAGCAAAAAATGCCCAATTTACATTATCATAGGCCTTTTCGAAGTCTATCTTTAACAAAAACGCTTTCATACCTTTTCTTTTAAGCCACGATATCAACTCATTCACCATAAGAGGACATCCAAAATATTTCTATCTTTCAAAAAACCCATTTGATCTTCAAAAATCACTTTACCAATAACATTTTTGAGGCAACCGCAAGAACCTTTGAGATGACTTTACTAATCAACCCCACTAAGGTAATAGGTCTATAATCCTTTAATCCCAAAGGATTTTTAATCTTTGGAACGAAAGTAATAAAAGAGGACCCACACCCCCTACTAATGCGACATGTGGAGTGAAAAGAGGAGAGAATATTAACAAAATCATCTTGTAAGAAATCCCAAAACTGCCTAACAAAACGGAAATTAAAACCATCGGGACGCGGAGCCTTATAAACCCCACAATCAAAGACCGCATGTTTTATCTCCTCTAGCGAAAAAGGAGCTACAAGACCATTAACCATGTTCAACAGAACCTTCTTTAGATTCCCAAGTCCAAGAGAAGGTCTAATGAGAACCTTCTTAGAGAAATGAGATCTAAAAAACTTTAAAGTTTCTCGTTTCACCCAAGCTGGTTTAGAGATCCAATTCCCATCTACCATGAGGCTGGGAATGGAATTACTTGCCTTTCTACTATTGATGATATCGTGAAAAAAAGTTGTATTTTCATCCCCTACAGAAGCCGACCGAATACGAGATTTTTGACGTAAATCTTTTGCATTTGCCCCCTCTATCTCCTGAATTCTATTATTACATTGAGACCATATCCACTCTTCTTCTTCCTCCAATTCTCTAAGTTCTGCCTTTCTTTCAATTGACAATAAATCTTCTTTTAGCTCACTCACCTCTTCTTTTTCTTTGATACCCAACTTCTTTTTCCACTTTATCAAGGCAATTTTAAGATTCTTCAACTTATTGAGTAACACCAAATCAGGAGGACCTATCATCTTGAATTTACATAAACAATTAATAACAATTAATCTTGTTTTGAATTCACAAATTGTTGATATATACTCACACCATTAACTTTATGAAATGAATTCGGTTAATTATGCTTTAACATGATATTAGGGTTTTTATGCCTTACATTACTGAAGCGTACCCTTGTCCATCTTTTGATGTTGGTAGTTATTGATGCCTAAGCCTTGAAACAACCAACTCGTTAATGTGAATTCTGATTGTGTTTCCAAACTTATTTTGATAGAGAACCTTAGATCTCATAACTTCAAACTGGGTGTGATCCTTGTACATATTATTGTTTACAACTTGTTTCCATTCACCATTTAATCTTTCACAGCATCAATTGAAATCATTTGTTATTTTTATAAAAACCGATTCGGATTCATATCATTTAGTCCAATTTCTTCAAAACAATTTTCCAATATAAACAAAATAGTAAGCTTCATAAACATGTTTTCCAATTAACTTAGTTTTTAACACAAACCACGGGCTCTTCGTGGATTAGATACCGTAATTGCCACTAACTACATAGTATGAGGTAATTGGGAACACTTTAACTCTATCTTTGACTGGACCATGACACCCGGTCAGTTATGATTCAATTTCGGTTAATTCTCCATTCTTCGCGTATTAATTACTTTTGATTTATAATTTCAAATCAACTTTTATATATATACACATACCGTTCATACTTAATGTTTATTGCTAACATATTAGACCATTATTGTCTTAGGAACAACCATATCTATCTATATATATAAAAGAAAACGTATATGCTGACGTGGCGTGTAATGGAGGCCTCAACCTCCCCTTGAGAGTGCCACGTGGCATCATAATTGAAAGATTTTAGTGTTTTTGAACTATTTCCTTTTTTAATTAAAAAAAAAGATAAACATAAAACCCTAAATTAAATTGAGTTATTTTAGGAAAAAAATTTTTAATTAAATTTAAAATTTTCTCTCTTATGTATCCTCCCATAATTTTTAAACGTTTATATCTTTTATATACGGGATTTTTAAAGAAAAAATTACACCAAATTAACGAGCGTTTTATTATCTTTCCAACGAGTACCATAGTCCTATATAAAAAACGGAGAAAAATCGACTATTTTTTGTGGGGTTTCGTTCATACAGAAAAAAACACACAAAGTGTTCATGTTATTCATTAATCATGTTTTTTCTTTTAAACCAGGTTCTTATCTACGATGTTGAAAATCAGTCCAATCGCCATGTTATCATTGGAATTTTACTAGGTAGACTTCATCAAGAGAAGTTATGAGAAAGAATCGTGCAACACTGCAACACATGGTGTCACCTTATAGCAAGGTTATTTTTTTATTTATTTAATTACAAGAGTAATAATTATTACTATTAGTATTAGTATTACTAGAATGGTTATATTTTTCAACCCCGGGACGCTCCCAGAAAGAATTGATAGTTGCTGACGTGGCGTTCAATGGTGGCCTCAACCATCTCTTGATTATGCCACGTGGCATAATGAGATGCAATTATTACAACTTCCAACTTAAGTGTTTTTTTAGTTGATTAGGTTAGGAATTATAAGAGCCATTAGAATGTGAGAAATTAGAGAGATGTGATGATTTTTTGAATAGTTGCAGCTTACATAAGTGATTCTTTAGATGATTACTGATTAGGTTTTAGATTAGGGAATATATATGAGTTATTACTGATTAGAATACTATGAACATGCAATGATTGAGAGATTTTGTGGTTAGTTAACTTGAGCCATTTGCAATATGTTATCACGTAAAATTAGATTTTTCAACCCCAGGACCCTCCCGGAGTAATCAGCTAGTTTATAAATAAAATAAAGATACAAAATAAAACATTAACATGCATCAAATGAGTCAAGGTTTAAATTTTATTATTTTTTAAACCTATTTTAACTAATTATATTGCATCAACACCTTTTTACATATGTATTTTATGTATATAAAGAGTTTGATTCCTTAAACATGTATGTTTTATATATAGATATAATTAAAATAATGACTTAATTTTTATTCGTTTCAGTTAACATTCGCTTATGGGATACCCTTATCCATAACTGTCGGTGATCAATCACTTAATTAAATAACCTTAACCATAACTGTCGGTTTGGTTATCTTTTAATTCAGTTTGGTGACAATTTGATTATCGGTTAATTTCGGTTAACGATTAAGGTTTGCTCACCCCACTCGTACCAAAAAGATTGTTTTGCAAGCTTTAAACAACCATAACATGTAATATAGTATGGAAACATGTCAAATCACATACAAATTTATTAATTATGTTAAAAACATAAATGTTATATATTGATTAATTAAAAAAGTAAATATTTATAAAACTCTAGAAAGAAAAGAGAGAGAAAGTAATTACCGACTAATGTGACCTAACCTGCTTTTAACACCAATAAAAATTTGTTTTCATCCATACATGTTTTAACTTGTTATTTAAATCCTATCCATCAGTTTACCAACTTTAAATTAATATAAGATATATGATTGCACTATTAACATTGTGGAAAATAGCCAATGGCCAAGGGTCAATTTGAAGGTCCCTCCACCATGAATCACTTGCAATTGCCTCCTCTAAATGCATTCCACATTTGATAAGCAATGCAACATCTATAAGTGATGTTGCTTTTTCATGTTATGCTTTACAAGGACCAAAATTCCATCACAAGAGTATGATGTTACCTATTTTGTCCTATCTAATCTACAAGTGTTTTCAAATTTAGAAACATGAAAACTAATACTGGCTATTTTCTTTTACTATTGTTTATTAATAATTTTAAACCTTTATAAAACCCGTTCTAGTTTCATTCTTGTTTAATTATTCTTGAAAATTATATAAATGTTGAGTTCCATATTAAACGTGAAATAGGAAGTAATTGTAAAAAAAAAAAAAAAAAAAAAAAAAAAAAAAAAAAAAAAAAAATCACTAAAGAACAACTAAGTTTATAATTGTTCGTTTAAGTCATTTAATTTAAACAAATCATGACAAAAAAAATTAATTAAAAAAAATACAATGATGAATCAATATTCAATCCTCATATACGCGGTGCTTGTTATAGTATGAAAAAGTAAAAGATAAAAATAATTTTATTAGAACAATATTGAAACTAGAGTAGTAGTTATGATTTTGTCCTTTTAAAATTAAGGTGTGCATTTCAAATTTTAGCATTTGTTAGTCGCAAATTACAACTGATTTTATAACTCATACAATTAACAAAGTTATTAGTAGGATATAATAAAGGTGAGATGCAGTTAAAAGTTACCTCGCTATATTGACTCCAAATAAGTACACCATACAAACATACAAAACTAAATACACAGAAGAAAAAAAAACTACCATTCCACCAATAACAAAAGAAGTGGTAAAATAGTAGGGTGTTTGAGATTGCGTTTTAAATCTGATTTTTAGATTATTGCGTTTTGAAAACGCAGATAATCAGTTTTTAGTGTTTGGGATTGCGTTTTGAAAACGCAGATAATAAGTTTTTTTAGCTACCAAAACGCAATAATCTATAAGCAGCTCCACCCGTGCTTTTCTAAAACGCATAATCTGTTTTGAATAATCAATCCCAAACACCCCATAAGAATTGTAAACAAGGCGTAGTGGCTCGAGAGCTACTATGGATCGGATTAGTAAAAAGCTCGAACGAGTCGACCCTTAATGAGCCCGAGCCTGAGTTCAAGCTTAAAATATGACTTGTTTAGTTATCGAGCTCGAGTTTTACATACAAAGCTCGTTTAAGCTCGCGAGCCTAAATGAACCCAAACAAATGTTATATTATTTTTTTTATGTATGCAATTTTGTCATTTAACCATCGAGCTCTAAGCTTTTACTTTCGAGTCGAGCTCGAGTTCAAAATTGTAGGCTAGAACCGAGCCAAGTTTGATCTCGAGCCTCATAAAAGCATGCCAAGCTCGAAGCTAGTCAGGCTCAACTCGACTCATTCACCCCTATAAATAGTAACATATATAGGACAAAAAGAAACAACCAAAACATCATAAACAACAAATAGACATGTAAAGCCACATGTCAAATGCAAATTAAACTAAAGTGCATATACATCTGTAATAACCAGGAAATTTTCCTTTCTTTCCTTGCGACTTAGATCAATTTTCGGGATGAAAACTTTTTCAACAGGGGATGATGTGACACCCTGCAAACTCAGATTAATAATTTGAACAAACACATAAGTCTATCTTAGCGAAACATTCATAAAACATACGTAACGGGGTTAGTTGAGTCGGTTCGATTATTCGGGAAATCATCGGAAGTCAGATTACACATATAATGTCCATGAGTTGGTGGTTTGGAGTGAAATAGCATGAAAGTGTAATTTATCGGGTATTAAATGTTTTACGATCATTATATAACTTACCGATATATGTATACGTAAATTAATGTATTAAATTAGCAATTGACGCGTCAGAAAACCCAATCGCCCAAGTCGGGGCTACTGGCTTGCCAGTCACCTGGAAAAGGGGTGGCTGGCTATGGGGAGGGCGACTGGCTATGTCAGTCGCTTGTTATGAATGTCAGTCGCCCAGAATGTGGCAGACGGCCGGTAATAGCTATAAATACCATACTTGACTTGTTTTTCATCATTTGTGCAACCCTAACTCACCCAAAGTGCTCTCTCATAGCCCCTGACCTCTGTAAACCTATTTTTGCCCTAAACACACCATTTCCAAGCTAAAACAACCTTTAAATCCATAAACAAGTGAATATCTAAGGTATGTGGTTCATCCAAATCCATTTTTAAACATTTTTATGTTGTTATTATGAACCCAAAGTGTCTAGATCTGATCTTTGTATGTTTGTATCAATAAAAACCTTTGAAAAAACTTTCTAAACTAGATCTAAACATTTCCTATGAGTTTTCAATAAACATGCAAACTTTGAATGATGTTGGTGATCTAAAACATGAGGTTTCTTGTGTGTTTTTTGTAGAATGACTCTAGGAAGTTGCTATGATGATTGTCTAGGTGATAGAAGCATGATGGAATGATATTTGAAGTTGTTATGTGGTTTTATGTGGTTTTATGAGTTTTGATCTGTTTGAGGATTTTAGTTGAATCTAGGGTCTAATATGATGGTATGATGCTTGTAACCTATTAGGGTTTATGTTTGTTACACCACGCCAATGGCGGGAACACGTGACGCGACGTTCGAAAAGCATCAAGTCAAGATTAACACAAACCGTAAGTAATTAAGAAAAAGGATCATTTATTTATAACGTCGAAGGAGTTTCATGTTTCGTACAGTACTTAAACAAATATAATTTTTAATCAAAAGTAGAGGTTTCACAATTATATCCCAACTCCATAGAAAATAAAAGTAAAACCCCCCAAAATATCCGACGTTCAGTATGATCCCCACCCGTGCTAGCCATGCTTTTCTTCTGTCACACCCTCAAATTACCACTTGCGGGGTTTTACCGCGAGGCGCATGACAAACCAGGATCTAAGTCAACAATCACAATAAACAACTCTATATGAAAACGTAAATAGACATAACCATTAATTTAATAAGCGGAAGCGGTTCACTAGCATTTAATCAACTATGCTATCATCTCAAAAGTTGTTCAAAATACTTTTATTACAAAACGTGCAACTAAGTCTAGACGCCAATGCAGACCCGTGCGCCTAGTTCCGTTCATTGCTACCTTAGCGACCTGAGAAAAACATGCCAAAAAGATGTCAACATAAAATGCTGGTGAGTTCACAGGTTTGTTCAAAATGTTACCAAAACGTTACCATGTCCATACTATTTCAATGTTACCAAGTACGCTAGCTAGGCGTATGTTTCATTACTACTACGATTGAAAACCATTACTAGACACGTTTAGCAATGTTCAGCATGTTTAAGCAGCCCGTATGTTCAGCACGATGATGTTCCTGTTCGAGACAATATGCACCCGCCCGGCCCTCCAAGCCGACGAGTGGGGCAGGTCACGCCACTACTAGAAAAAACATGTTTCTTGACGCGCATTGCGCGTCATGAAAGGGTGTTTATGACACACAAAAGAAAGTCATTATAGGCATCGTCATAAAATTAATATGACATGCACGCGCGTGTCATCTTTTAATGACACGCATTAATGACAGTCTTTCTCGACACACATTTATGACACGCCTTAATGACACACGTTTATGACACGCTATGCGTGTCATCTTTTTTGACAAAAAAATTAAAAAAAAATATATAAATTACAAATTTACCCTGGATTTATCAATAAATATATTTCAAAATAAAATACATATATTAATAAGATGAAATATATTTCAAAAAATATTGTGTCGATACATTCGTGGAGACTTAAAATTACAATTTTACTTGAAAATAAAAGCGTCTCAACTACGATCTTACTACCAGCAACAGAAATATATTCCCACGGCTCTGAAATTGCTTATTTCATGTTGTGTATGCTTTCTAAGGCATAATCTACAAACTTGGGGTTTCAACACCTGTACAAAGAGATGAAAGCAATCAACCAAAGTGTGAAAAAAATACTGTGAAACTATAAAAACTAGTATTTTACCGTCACCACGCGTTGCGGCGGCGCGCGACAGATATACTGAGCGTTTTTTACCCGAGGCTGCACGGTGCGGCGACGGCGCAATGCGTCTAACAGGTAGCACATAATGAAAGAACAAATTGTTTAGCTACTTTTTCTAGTAGTGTGAAACACAGCAAACCAAGAATTACTAACCTTTTGAAGTTTATGTATGCCAGTCTAACAGAACAGAACAGTCGACTAACAATCCAGTCGAACAGAAGGCTTGCAGCTTGCTGTCCACTCGAGCAGAGGCGCAGAGCTGCATATTATAAGATTAAGAATAGGGCAAAATTGTATGCTCATGTGTTCTAAAATATACCATGTTTTCATTCATTTCATTCTTTTGACAAATCAGTTCACAATCTGTTATAGAATTTTTTTTCACATCTCAAATGAATGGGGAGAAAATCTGTTCAACATATTATAGTAGACAAACCATAGTGTGCACAAAATTATTGTTCATCCATGAGTGACAAATATAACAGATTAGTTCTCGGCTTTCACTGTTAAGAGTAATTAAAATAGTTGTAGTTGTCTAGTCGAAATAGTTCGGTGCAAGGTTATAAAAAAGGACTCCCGCCTCCTAGTCTTTAAAACGAAGCTACTGTTCATAAGAAATTATAGTCATTGATCATAAGTAGATACTGCAAAATGCTTAAACGATAAAATCATTAGAATAACCTTGTCAACAATAAGTTCAGTTTTTTTAAATAAAATTGTCTTCCTTTTTTGGTGTCTACTCAAAAACGCCCAAAGTGTATTCAAATGTACGCAACCTTTTAAATCGCTTTAGTGTAAAAAAGATTGTTACATAAAGATTCTTGAAACATGTTTGTAGGTCAACGTAAAACCTGATCTGTTATGACTTGTACAAAAGAATGTACCAGTACTTATTTTGACCCATTACCCAACCTCCAAACCCGCTCATTTTGCCACATGAGCCCACCTCTACCATATACCGAACAAAGGAAGACAAAATTCTATTAAGAAACCTCTAGATAGTCAGACCTACATTAAATGTGTATGTAATTGTTTCTTTGTGGTATGTTAGTGGAAAAGAGAAGGAAGAAAAAAATATTTAAAATGACAACCTAACTCTACGAGAACCAAATCACATAAAAAAGTGATTATTACCTCGTTTATAATGAGAACCTTCCCGTTTTTAACAATGTATTGGACGTCTTGGCGGTAAAACTCCTTGGCTTTCAAAGCATTCATGACAAATCTACAACATATAAATATATAATAAGAGGCTGAAATTGAATGACATCATACTCTATAAATCCCACCAATAACAAAGCTATGGTAGGGTCCACGGAGGGTAACATGTAGACAACCTTACCTCTACCCCATAGGAATAGAGGCTGCTTCCAGTGAGACCCCCGGCTTCATAGTTACTATATGAAAATAAGAAAATTACATAATGAAAGTTACCTAGCCCAAGGATCATTCTCATCCCATAGATCATTTGTTTCTAGAGCCATCTCAGCTAGGTTAATTCCTTCTTCAGTCAACTCCACTGAATTATCTTTAAGCTCTATATTGTAATGCTGTACAATGAAATAAACAAAGAGGCACAATGGATATCAATAGCCAAAAATATGAATTAAAAATAAATAGAAATAAGAAACTAGATTACAAGGCCACGTATGAGAAGCTCAGCTACTTTGGCAGCAACCGGATAGCGTGCGGCATCCTTACTAGCCTGAGATGCATATCAGTGTTAAAAAGAAAAAAAAATATGTTACTACTTTAAAATGGAAGTTGGAACCAAAAGATACATTAGGGGCACTACTTAAAATGTGAAAATATACCTCGCCACTTATAAGCAATGGGTTTCTCCCCTCATCAATTAGCACAGAATCAACTTCATCAACTATTGCAAAATGAAACGGTTTTGGCCTGATAAACAATGTGCTATCAGGCACACAAAAATAAAACCAAATATGCATTATAAAAAAAAAGTAATACCATCTCATAACCAGTTGACCACTGCTTCCAGCAAGATTGTCTCGAAGATAGTCAAAACCAAGTTCCTAGAATAATAAAATTTACAGCTATGAGAAATTATAAGTGTCGCACATTGCAGTAAGAACAACATAGAGGGACTTACTGAATTGTTGGTGTATGTAATATCACATCTATAATTAGCCCTCCTTTCCGCAGATTTCATCCCTCTCTATATGCGGAAAAAAAAAAGCAATCAAGTAAAAGAGGAAGTTGTAAGGAGTAGTTTATGGATGTTATTAAGTATGGGCACACAGTTTAATAACTTACTTGTATAAGACCAACAGAAAGACCTAAAAAGCGATGAACACGACCTATCCACTCAGCGTCACGTTGAGCAAGATAATCATTAACAGTAACCACTGAAAATCAACAAATTACTTTGATCATGTTTATATATTTTATGCAGGTTCAACATGCTTGCACTATAATTTTGTTTATATTACAGCACAGTTAAAGTAAAAGAAGAACAGCTAAATAGTAAATACTATACACACACCATGAACACCCTCGCCAGTCAAGGCATTAAGATACGCAGCCAACGTTGAAACTAGTGTTTTTCCCTCTCCAGTTTTCATCTCAGCAATAGACCCGTCATTAAGCACCGCGCCACCAATAATCTAGCAATTGCAAGACCAAACTCTAATCAAGTTAAGCATTTCAACACATATATAAACTCATTAAACGTTATCCAACTATAATTAAATTTAAAAAACCCCAATCAAAACAAGCATACGAAGAGCTAAAGTGAGAGACCTGCACATCAAAATGACGCATGTCAAGCTTCCTCTTGGCAGCTTCACGAACAACAGCAAACGCCTCTGTAGTATAATCATGCAAAGTAAATACCTATATTCAGTCATTACATACAAAAACAAACAAACTTTAATGTTATAAAAATGAGAGAAGCTATTAAACATGTGACACCCGGCATATTCAGGTCAATACTTTTATACTTTACATACATGCGTTTCATACTTTACATGCATACGAGTCTATCTCAACGAAAACATTTTAAACGACTACTTAATATCATACTTAACTGGGGTCAGTTAAGTCGTACTGATGATTCGGGAATCATCGGGAGTCGTTACAATGGTCCGAAGGACCATTGGGTGTCGGCCCATAACCATGTGTACAAGGATCGGTGATTCGTGGAATCACCGGATTTAACGCACGTACGCAAGTCTCGAGTCCCGGGAATTGGTGATCGGGTGGGAATGTATTAGTTATCATGCATTATATGTTAGTAATCATTATGTGGCTTGTCGGTATGTGAAAACGTGATTACATATGTTAAAATAGGGTTTAACGCGCCAAAAACACAAACGTTTGGACTATGGGCGATTAGGCTTGTGTGGGATAGCCTAATCGCCATATGTAAGGGTGAGTAGGGGGTGGTTAAGGGCGAATAGGGGCTATTCGCATGATGGTTCATGCGAATAGCAGCCCTACTCGCCTATACTGCTGCGTACTCGCCTGAAATGCATTGAACGATCAAAAACGCCTATAAATACCACCCTTGACCTCTAAAACATCATTTATACAACCCTAGCCGTCCCATAACCTATCTCAACCCACAAACACCCTATGGAACCTATTTTCACATCAAAACAACCATTTCCAAGCTTATTCCATCATCTCCTCTTAAATATAAGGTGTGTTCTTCAAACCCAAACCTTTAAATGATTATGTTTTACTCCCTAAAAGTCCAGACCTGACTTGTAAACGTTTTTGTCTTTGAAAATCCATTTAAAACCGTTTCTAAACAAACCCACACCTTTACATGTGTTATATGTGTTATATGTGAGTAAAGATAGAATTTTTAGGATTAAATCATGATTGTTCTTGTGTTATTATGATGTTTATGGCTATTACAAGTTAGTATGATGATGTCCTAGGAGTTTGAATGGTTTTGGTTGTGTATTGTTGATACTTGATGTTTTGACCCATTTGAAGGATTTTGGATGATTAAGGATGATATGAGGTGTGTTGTTGATTATATGATGTTAGGGTTTGCTCTAGGATGATGCTAGGACAGTAGGATGCTATCGGATAACGTGGTTATGTGATTTAATCTGAATAATTGCTATTTAGGGTAAGTTCTTGCATGTTGATGTGATGTTTACATGCTAAGTTGCTATTTTGGGTAAACGCTCGCATTCGGAACTGTTAGAACGATGAAAATTTAGGGGTTTTGCTTGAAATATGTTTGTTAATGTGTTAGGATGATTATTGAATGTTCTTACATGTTTCGGATCTGATTTGGAGTGTTCGGCGCGCAAAATTTCACTACAGAACAGTATAGGCGAGTAGGAAGCTACTCGCATGAGGCTTTAGGCGAGTAGGCTCCTAAATACCTGATGTTCAGGCGAGTACAAGCCTATTCGCCTATAGGATAAGCGAGTAGGGGCCTATTCCCCTCAACTACCAGCATTTACAATCCTAAATGCCTATACTTAAGCATTTACAATCCTAAATGCCTATACTTAAGCATTTACAATCCTAAATGCCTATACATAAGGCATTTACAATCCTAAATGCCTATACATAAGGCATTTACAATCCTAAGTGCTAGTTTGATTCCTAATCGCGTATAATGCTGCCGTATGTATATTTTAACATCCCGGAACATGATTTGACGCCTAGGAACATGATAGGAACCCCGGGATACACCTAATGACTTTGTGACACGTGTTCGTACCTGTTTACGCGTTAATCGGACATTATGCTAGACTAGGTGGACTGTTACGCGTATTAAGTGATTAATTGTATATGTGGCATGATGTCTTGTATTTATCTAACACGTGGGATGTCGGGTCACCAATGGGATGTCGGGCCTTGTCTGGTACGGTCGGTTAAACGTTTGAAACATCATTTCATATATACGGTTATGGTCTGGACTACTAGGGACTAATCAACCTGCGGGTTGTTAGTCTAACACCTTATACGCTCGTCATGATAGGTCACCGGTATTAGGGGCCGTCTATTGAGCAGGTTTACTTGTCGTAGTGCGAAGAGCAGCATCAGGTGAGTTTCACGGCCCCGCCTTACGCTTTACATTTCGGGGGAGACACATGCTTATACTTATTACATAAATTATCATGTTATGCTAGTGTTGATTCATTTACATACTATACGATACGTAAAGTCCCGGGGAAACCATGAATATGCTGGATAGCATAACGGGGGAAATGTGGATAGATCTATTGGGATTGACAGACCCCACCCGTCGGCTGGGAGCCGGGCGGGTGCATATTGTCTCGGTCATAAGCTAAATCATTTCGGGAAAAAATCATATTTCGTTGTCTGTAATGGTTTCCGGTCGTGGTAGTATAACTCATGCGTCTAGCTAACGCTATCATTTCTGACATAGTGGTAACATGATGGCTTTTATTACTTAAAACGTTTAATATAAAACCTGTGAACTCACCGGCATTATTTGCTGACGTTTTTAGCATGTTTGTCTCAGGTCGTTGAGGTAGCAGCTTATCATAGGCGCACGGAGTCACACGGCGTCTAGGATTCATATGCATTGTCTTATCTTTTTCAGACTTAAGTACTTTTACATTTTGGGTTGTAATAAAAGTTACGCTTCCGCAGCGAATGGATTTATGAAAACTTGATGGTTGTTTATTTCATTTTGCGTATCATATAGTGTCGTTTATTGTGACCGTTGACTTAGATCCTGGTTTGTCATGCGCCTCGCGGTAAAACCCCGCACGTGGAATTTGAGGGTGTGACAGATTGGTATCAGAGCCAATGGTTATAGTGAACTAGGACTGCATGTTGAAGTCAAGTCTATAGCCGAGTCGCACACACTAGACGGTCACATTCATATAAGTCATGTCATATGGGAATTGCCGGGGTGTTCGTATTACATTCGTTATTATCATTTATGCTTACATCACCTATCTATTACTCTTATTTCCTATCTTGTTCTTCAACTTCGTGCTGGAAACGAGGAGCCTTACTACCCTTGCACGGCGGTGGCGTACGTTGGAGTGGCTTCGGCATCCTACGGAGATTTGTCCAAGATTCGGACATCTCCCATTTTTATACTCCAACAGACACACTTGCTTGCACACATTATCGCACACTTGTACTTGCTGTTTTATATCTTGAACATGGGTGCCTGGTGGTTTGAAGGTCAGGCTAGGAGCACGCCTCGGGGACCATGTAGACGATAATAATCGCGAACAACCCAATAATTCAAGCTAGTAAAATCACCCCATGTTTTGGTAACACGGCCAATATTCTCCTAAAAATAAAAAAGTGAGGTGAGACATTTCAACAAACAGGTGGTGGGCATATGGGTAATTAACTATTATAACTAATTTGGAGGCAGAAAAAGAGAGGGAAACAAAAAGGGGTGTACCTTAAGAGATGCTGCTGTGATTGTAGAAGAGTTGAAGCGATGGGGTCGTGTTATACGAAACGAAAGAAGGGGAAAAGAAGAGGGGAAAAGATCGAGATGTGAGAGAGGAGTTAGAGATTTTGGTTTCTTGATGGCTGCACAAATACAAGGGAATGAGATTTTATACCTAGGGTTTATGGGGAGGGAAATTCAACTTTTGGGAAATTAACACGACACACAAAACATGACATACAAAATTGTATATGTCATGTTTTCTATTTCTTGACATTATATTCTTGACACACAAAAAAGAGTGTCATTATTTAACCAGATTTTTTAAAACATGACAAATTTTTTATGACAAACGCTTTTGAGTGTCATAAATGAGCGCGTGTCATAAAATGCATGTCAAGAAAAGCCATTTTTCTAGTAGTGCGCCCAATAGATCTATCCACATTTCCCCCGTTGTGCATCCCCGCACATTCAAGGTTTCCCCTGGGACTTTCCAAAAGATCATATAGCAATATAAAGTTAAAACCATAGTATGACATATGTTACCAAAACCGTTTAGCGCATGTTTTTCTCCCCCAAAAGTTAAAGCAGTAAAAGTGGGGCCGTGAACTCACCTTAGATAGTGTTCTTCAATTACAAGTAAAGATGTTTAGCCCTTGATAATCCCTCTACCGGAGATCTATCAAAATGTTCACATAAGTGTTCTGACTAATAACCATAAGGTTATCTAGTCCCTGATTGTCCAGATCGTAACCAAGTATGTTTTAAAACGTGTTTAAATGTTTAACTGACACACTAGACCGACCCGACATCCCGTTGGTGACCCATTACCCTAACTAATCAAGTACACATAGATTACACACAAGGTTCAAGCATAAAACACTTAGTTTGTATCAAAAATCTCATTTCTGCATCAGAACGGTCGAACCAGTCAGTTTTAAGTCTCCTTCGCACCTTTTTAGTCTCCTTCGCCCGTTTTACATTTTGTTCGACCGTTCGATGTCTCCTTCGCCCGTTTTACCTCATTCGCCCAACAAAAACCCAGGTTCGACCCTGGTCTTCCTCCTTCGCACCTTCAATCGGTCGAAGGAGGCCAGGTTCGCCCCTGTTGTGCAATTTTTCCTAAAAACGCTTCAAACACATTCAAAACGACTCGAAACATCATCAAACACAGCAGTCAAGCATGGATAACTTATCCCTACAAAACCCCACCGATTTCCCCCGATAATACGTCCGTTTCAGCCCTTTCCCAAAATGGTAAAGATTATGGAAACATCACTTTCATGCATGAATAATTTACCCAATTTGGAAACTTTTGAAATCGATTCATGCTTAGCTTAAAATACTCAGTTTGTCGATTATCCGATCTTTCTTATCCATTCTATTGATCATAAATATTCATACATCAAGTTTTAATCCAATAAAACCCCCAAATATCATCATATCCAATCCTAACCCTAGACAACAATATTCCAACATTAATAACAATCCTATATCATGTTTCTATCATAGATATAGCAGCAATTCATTGAACAACACATAACACCACATAATACACAATTTACATATGTTATTCATCATGAAAACCTATTTTAAATGATCATGTTTTGATTTAGAAAAATGTTTAAAAGGTTTTTAATCATAAAAACACCCTTAGAACAGATCCGGATAATTAGGGTTAGATGAAAACGAATTAAAATGCTTTTAAAAAGGTTTAGGATTATGAACACACCTTGGATTCTTGTTTAGATGTTGTAGATAGGTTAGATTATGAAAAAGAAGAGCAAAAACTCCTTCCTTAGTGTTTAAGATCGTTTGAGAGCGTTTTGGGACGGTTAGGGTGACAAAGGTTGGTATTTATACTAATCCTCCTTCGCCCCAATTCATTGGTCGAAGGTGGTCTCCTTCGGCCCTTTCACAGGGTCGAATGAGCCCTGTCTGGTCGAAGGGAATTCCTTAAATTCCACTTCCCTGGTTCGCCCATTTACAAGGGTCGAACCAGACAATTACTTCTCCTTCGACCACTCGAAGTGGTCGAACCAAGATCCCTTTTTAACTAGTTTTCCAGTTTGTCGTGTTTAACGCATTCTAACACATCTTAACACATAAGCATGCATCCTTAGTCTATATTTAACACATTTAAGCACAGATAATCATTTACACATCATTTAAACACATCTATGTATATAATCCACCACACGACCCATAATCTACACATATACTTAATTAGTTCATGTAATGTCACCAACAACGGAACCCGGTACTAGTGTATTACCAAAACGACTCCCAATGATCCTCCAGATCATTGTTGCAGGAGACTAGACGGCTTCTGATACTCCACCTTGACTTTAGCACAGGTCAAACATTTGCTGACGTAAGAAGCTATATCAGCTTTCATGTTCGGCCACCAATAAAGTATCTTCAAATCCTGATACATCTTATCGGAGCCAGGGTGAATAGAATACCGGGATTTGTGAGCCTCATCCAAAACAAGCTCGCGCAATCCCCCGAACAATGGGACCCAAACACGTCCCGCAAAATAGTGTAAGCCATCAGTCCTGAGTTCAAGATGCTTGTCAGCACTGTGCATAGTTTCAGCCTTAAGGTTTTCCTCCTTCAAGGCTTCCAACTGTGCAGAACGGATTTGGTCAGGTAACGATGAATGAATGGTGAGCTGTAAGGCTCAAACACGACGAGGGTTCGCAGACTCCTTCCTGCTCAAGGCGTCCGCCACAACGTTCGCCTTGCCAAGATGGTATTTGATGGCACAGTCATAATCGTTCAGGAGTTCAACCCAGCGACGCTGCCGCATGTTCAACACCTTCTGGTCGAAAATATGCTGAAGACTCTTGTGATCGGTATATACTTCACACTTGGTACCGTACAAGTAATGTCTCCAGATTTTCAACGCAAAGACTACCGCACCCAGTTCCAAGTCATGAGTAGTGTAGTTCTTCTCATGAACTTTGAGTTGGCGAGAAGCATAAGCAATAACCTTCCCGCGCTGCATCAACACGCAACCGAGACCACGAATAGAAGCATCACAGTACACAACGAAGTCATCCGTACCCTCAGGCAAGGATAAGATAGGTGCAGAACAAAGTTTAAGCTTCAGCATCTGAAACGCTGATTCTTGTGGTTCATCCCAGTCGAACTTTCGATCCTTCTGGGTAAGAGCAGTGAGGGGTTGAGCGATCTTCGAAAATCCCTCAATGAAACGACGATAATAACCCGCAAGACCTAGGAATTGCCGCACCTCAGATGGCGTCTTTGGTGCTTCCCAGTCTTTAATAGCTTCGATCTTAGCCGGATCGACATGAATTCCCAGTTCGTTCACCACATGTCCTAGGAATTGAACTTCACGTAACCAAAAATCACACTTTGAGAACTTAGCATACAACTGCTCCTGTCTCAAAAGTTCCAAGACCAACCGCAGATGTTCCTCATGATCCGCCTTGTTCTTGGAATAAATCAAAATATCGTCAATGAACACAATGACGAATTTATCAAGGTAAGGTTTGCAAACGCGGTTCATCAAGTCCATGAACACCGTTGGTGCGTTAGTGAGACCAAAAGGCATGACCAAGAACTCAAAATGGCCATAACGAGTGCGAAAAGCAGTCTTCTGAATGTCAGCTTCCCTGACGCACAACTGGTGATAACCGGACCGCAAATCAATCTTCGAATAGTAGCTAGAGCCCTGAAGCTGGTCAAAGAGATCATCAATGCGAGGAAGACGATAATGATTCTTGATGGTCACTTTGTTCAGCTCATGATAATCAATACACATGCGAAGACTTCCGTCCTTCTTCTTCACAAACAAAATAGGAGCTCCCCACGGGGAAGAACTCGGTCGAATGAAACCCTTTTCCAAGAGTTCCTGTAACTGGCTGGACAACTCTTGCATCTCGGGAGGTGCCAGACGATACGGAGCTCGGGCAATAGGAGCTGCGCCCGGAGTGAGATCAATACCAAACTCAACCTGACGATGGGGAGGAAGACCAGGTAAATCATCAGGAAACACATCAGAAAAGTCTCGAACCACCGGAATATCCTCGATCTTCTTCTCATCGTCAGTAGAAACGTTAACAAGTGCCAGAATGGCCGAACAGCCCTTCCGAAGATACTTACGAGCCTTCATGCTAGAAATGATACTCAACGGAGCACCGCTTTTCTCGCCACGAACCGAAAGAATCTCTCCATCAGGGAGAGGGATCCGAATAACCTTGTCAAAACAAACGATCTCCGCGCGATACAACGATAACCAATCCATGCCAACCACGACATCAAAACTACCCAGGGGTACCGGCATGAGGTCGATGGGGAATGACAAACCCGACAGTTCCAAGCGACATTCCCTAAGGGTGTGTGTCGCTTCGATTTTCTTACCATCAGCCAATTCTATTAAGTACTTAGCCTCTAAAGGTGTGGGTACTATATCTAGCAATCGACTAACATCCAAAGATACGAAACTCTTATCGGCACCAGAATCAAACAAGACAGAAACATAGCGATCATTAAGAAGGAACGTACCGGTAACTGTGTCTGGATCCTGCCTAGCCTCCGCAGATCCAATGACGAAAGCACGTGCAGTCCTGCCTCCGCCGCCGTTGTTCCCGTTACCGTTTTCGCCCCTCCCATTATCGCCCTGCTTCAGTTTGGGACAATCACGCTTGAAATGTCCCGTGTCACCACAGTTATAACACCCCTGCCTCCCCTGAGTCCCCTGAGCAGCAGGAGCAGGAGTAGCCGCAGGAGTCTGAGTTGGGGTGAGTGCCACCTTGCAATCCTTAGCATGGTGCCCCAACTGATGGCACCGATGACAACGAGCCCTATCACAACTCCCAGAATGATGGAAACCACACTTGTTGCACTTAGGATGCTTCCCAACGTACCCACTCGTCTTCTGCCCAGAAGAAGACCCAGATGACTCAAACTTCTTCGCCGGCTGAGCTGGCACCACACTCTTCCCCCACACTATCCCACTTCCTCTTGTTCCCCTCAGCAACCTTCACAGCAGCACCCTTGGGTGGCAAAACGCCTTCTGCCACCTTCAGGTTAGTCATCCGATGAGCTGATCGGACAACTTCAGCAATGGTGGGAAGATTTCCAGCAGCCACCAACCCAGCAATCTCGGGCACTAGTCCAGACACATAGTGCTCGATCCTCCTGTACTCGGGTGTGTGTAAATCAGGACACAACACCGCCAGCTCATTCCTCCTCACAGTGTACTCCTCAATCTCAGACCCAACCATCTTGTAACTCCAGACCTCATGTTCCAACTTCTGTATCTCCTCTCTCGGACAGTACTCACCTCTCAACAGCTGCACGAACTCCGCCCAAGGCATAGCAATAGCCTCCCCCAATCCCACGTTCTGTGTAGTAGCATTCCACCACGACAGTGCAGGCCCCTCAAATGTCGCAGTAGCATACTTCACCCGGTCCCCAGCAGGACAGTTACACATAACAAACACAGATTCTA
Organism: Ambrosia trifida; assembly: GCA_028751855.1. Classification (NCBI taxonomy): domain Eukaryota; kingdom Viridiplantae; phylum Streptophyta; class Magnoliopsida; order Asterales; family Asteraceae; genus Ambrosia; species Ambrosia trifida. Next base: position 109,620,303 of record CM054123.1, on the reverse strand, counting down.
CCTTTTCCAGCCATCGGAGCATTCCCACCGCTCCCTCAGTTCTAGCGAAGTTATGGGACTGACAGTCCCGAAACATCTTATAAGAGCATTGAGGTGGGGGTGGATTGGCACCAACACCTGAAACACGGTACACGAGTAAAACACAAACGAAAGGACACGAAACCCAAAAATGAGGCAAGGTCGACAGAAATCAACTCACCACCCATGGCATTAATCCCAGCCTGGAAATTAGCCATAGCCATGTTCACTTGCTGCTGGAGCAAGTTGTTCAGTTCAGCTTGGGTCATGTTGATGTTTCCAGGACCACCGCCTCCGGCACGACCACCGCCGCCAGCACAGCCACCACCGCCACCACGACGTCCACCACCGCGAGCACCAGACATGATCTAACAAATCAAGAAATCGAGGAATTCAGATTCACTTCCAGTGTCAACCACTAGAAATTTACAAGAGTTAACCTAGGGACAAATCCAGGACTATACATCCAAACTCGAAGTCCATCGAAATTTTCATGCATTCCAGTTTATCATTTCGTGTGCACCCGAAACGATAAACTGCTCTACATGGTCCTCCAGATGCACCCCTAATCCAGACCCCAGTCGCTGAATATCGTCGCCTAGTAACGTGTGACGATAGGTGCAAGTGTAAGAAGGCATGTGTGTGCTAGAACCAACAAATCAACCCCTCCTTCTTCAATCCAGAAGAAGAAGACAAGAGTAGGTAAGAACCCAAATAAAAGCGGATGATGTAACGGAGAAGCATGATGATGATGTAAGGACACCCCGACAACGTTAGTACGTATCCCATTAATAGACCCAAAGTATGTGACCGTCTAGTGTGTGTGCGACTCGGCTATAGACCAGACTCTACATGCAGTCTTAGTTCACTATAACCATTGGCTCTGATACCAATCTGTCACACCCTCAAATTACCACTTGCGGGGTTTTACCGCGAGGCGCATGACAAACCAGGATCTAAGTCAACGATCACAATAAACAACTCTATATGAAAACGTAAATAGACATAACCATTAATTTAATAAGCGGAAGCGGTTCAGTAGCATTTAATCAACTATGCTATCATCTCAAAAGTTGTTCAAAATACTTTTATTACAAAACGTGCAACTAAGTCTAGACGCCAATGCAGACCCGTGCGCCTAGTTCCGTTCATTGCTACCTTAGCGACCTGAGAAAAACATGCCAAAAAGATGTCAACATAAAATGCTGGTGAGTTCACAGGTTTGTTCAAAATGTTACCAAAACGTTACCATGTCCATACTATTTCAATGTTACCAAGTACGCTAGCTAGGCGTATGTTTCATTACTACTACGATTGGAAACCATTACTAGACACGTTTAGCAATGTTCAACATGTTTAAGCAGCCCGTATGTTCAGCACGATGATGTTCCTGTTCGAGACAATATGCACCCGCCCGGCCCTCCAAGCCGACGAGTGGGGCAGGTCACGCCCAATAGATCTATCCACATTTCCCCCGTTGTGCATCCCCGCACATTCATGGTTTCCCCCGGGACTTTCCAAAAGATCGTATAGCAATATAAAGTTAAAACCATAGTATGACATATGTTACCAAAACCGTTTAGCGCATGTTTTTCTCCCCCAAAAGTTAAAGCAGTAAAAGTGGGGCCGTGAACTCACCTTAGATAGCGTTCTTCAATTACAAGTAAAGATGTTTAGCCCTTGATAATCCCTCTACCGGAGATCTATCAAAATGTTCACATAAGTGTTCTGACTAGTAACCATAAAGTTATCTAGTCCCCGATTGTCCAGATCGTAACCAAGTATGTTTTAAAACGTGTTTAAATGTTTAACCGACACACTAGACCGACCCGACATCCCGTTGGTGACCCATTACCCTAACTAATCAAGTACACATAGATTACACACAAGGTTCAAGCATAAAACACTTAGTTTGTATCAAAAATCTCATTTCTGCATCAGAACGGTCGAACCAGTCAGTTTTAAGTCTCCTTCGCACCTTTTTAGTCTCCTTCGCCCGTTTTACATTTCGTTCGACCGTTCGATGTCTCCTTCGCCCGTTTTACCTCATTCGCCCAACAAAAACCCAGGTTCGACCCTGGTCTTCCTCCTTCGCACCTTCAATCGGTCGAAGGAGGCCAGGTTCGCCCCTGTTGTGCAATTTTTCCTAAAAACGCTTCAAACACATTCAAAACGACTCGAAACATCATCAAACACAGCAGTCAAGCATGGATAACTTATCCCTACAAAACCCCACCGATTTCCCCCGATAATACGTCCGTTTCAGCCCTTTCCCAAAATGGTAAAGATTATGGAAACATCACTTTCATGCATGAATAATTTACCCAATTTGGAAACTTTTGAAATCGATTCATGCTTAGCTTAAAATACTCAGTTTGTCGATTATCCGATCTTTCTTATCCATTCTATTGATCATAAATATTCATACATCAAGTTTTAATCCAATAAAACCCCCAAATATCATCATATCCAATCCTAACCCTAGACAACAATATTCCAACATTAATAACAATCCTATATCATGTTTCTATCATAGATATAGCAGCAATTCATTGAACAACACATAACACCACATAATACACAATTTACATATGTTATTCATCATGAAAACCTATTTTAAATGATCATGTTTTGATTTAGAAAAATGTTTAAAAGGTTTTTAATCATAAAAACACCCTTAGAACAGATCCGGACAATTAGGGTTAGATGAAAACGAATTAAAATGCTTTTAAAAAGGTTTAGGATTATGAACACACCTTGGATTCTTGTTTAGATGTTGTAGATAGGTTAGATTATGAAAAAGAAGAGCAAAAACGCCTTCCTTAGTGTTTAAGATCGTTTGAGAGCGTTTTGGGACGGTTAGGGTTTGTGAAATGATGAAAAATGACAAAGGTTGGTATTTATACTAATCCTCCTTCGCCCCAATTCATTGGTCGAAGGTGGTCTCCTTCGACCCTTTCACAGGGTCGAATGAGCCCTGTCTGGTCGAAGGGAATTCCTTAAATTCCACTTCCCTGGTTCGCCCATTTACAAGGGTTGAACCAGACAATTACTTCTCCTTCGACCACTCGAAGTGGTCGAACCAAGATCCCTTTTTAACTAGTTTTCCAGTTTGTCGTGTTTAACGCATTCTAACACATCTTAACACATAAGCATGCATCCTTAGTCTATATTTAACACATTTAAGCACAGATAATCATTTACACATCATTTAAACACATCTATGTATACAATCCACCACACGACCCATAATCTACACATATACTTAATTAGTTCATGTAATGTCACCAACAACGGAACCCGGGTACTAGTGTATTACCAAAACGACTCCCAATGATCCTCCAGATCATTGTACCCTGGACAATCCTAACTTGACCCGACTCAACTGACCTAGTTAAGTTTGTTTATAAACGTTTCTCGCTAAGGTAGACTTAGATGTTACTAATATGTTTAAGCCGAACATGCCGGGTGTCACATCTTCTACGCTCAGTTATCTGAAAGATATGTTGAAAAGACGTCAATATATACATATTGGTGAGTTCACAGGTTTTAGTTTTACAAAACATTTTAACAACAACGGTTTGGGAAATAAACACAAGTAGTGACTATTATAAGAGTTGCAAGTTCCTACAATCTACTTGAGCCCATAACCAAACCAAACCAAGACAAGCAATGCCTCGTTCCTAGTTGTTTATTAGATAATAACAACTTAGTTCAGAATACATGCACCCCTGGTATACACAGTTACATAAACGACATTATCGATTAGGGGTGGGCCTTGTCAGGCACCAATAGTACTATAAAAATATTCCTTCGGTTTTCGATTTCATACACATACACACGAATAAATGGTTACAGTAGCGAGGTCTCACCCCGAGTGGCGAACAACAAACCCAAGTACTCAACATATCACTAAACATATTTCCCTAACATAACATATCTTTCCCACGAAAATAAAAACAGTAAAATGGGGCTGTGAAACTCACCTCAAGCAAACGTATGTATAGCCAAACTCAGAGAATAGCTCGTCCAAGGTCAAACACCTACAAATGTCCTAGACGTATAAATCACTAAGTCTATAGCGCTTGTGTTTCGGCAAGTTGTACGTCCAACTCCCAACACCACTATTTAGTTCAATTCCCCGTTTAATTAAACGTGTATCCTATGTCCGTTGGTGATGGATTACCCTTGTTATAAGTTACACTTATATTCTTGTATTAATTAACTCGTTTTACATTATCATCGACTCGACTCACTTTACCGTATAACTATTTTCCCATTAAATAGTTATACTAGGATCTTGTTGATCGACATTACATTTTCAACACTCGACTCATCTAACTTTACCGTGTATTTACTTTCCTATTAAATAAATGTACTAGGATCTTGTCAATTCGATAATATATTTGACATTGTCAAGTTCGTATACTTGTTTTAAACGTGTAATCGTGATAAATTATTTACATTAATTCTCCCATTAATAGCTTTCCAACACTCAGGAAAGTGTTATGTATTTGTCACCCATATTATATATTTTAGTTCATAAAATATATGTTTTCATATCCACATTAGATGCAATAACATATATACGTATCTTGTAGGAAGTTATACAATATATACGTATTCGTCCATTTTACATTTTGTCCATTAACACGCCGTGATACAAATACGTTACATTGATTACTTGTATTTATATATTTTTGTCACACCCTCAAATTTCCACTGCGGGGTTTATACCGCGAGGCGCGTGACATACCAGGATCCCATAGCCATAAGTCACAGGAACGAACTCTAAATGCCCAAACCATTTAGTTCGTTTTCAAAAACCAAGTTTAGTTAAGCTGCGGAAGAGTAAACCAAATTTAAACCTTTTAAAACCATGCGCAAAACAACGCACCCAAATTAAAACCATACGAAAGCATAATATATAATTTATGTGTATGCCCGAGAGCCCAAATGCAGTGAAGTGTACAGTGCTTTCTAATCCTGGCACCGGAAGCTAACTACCTGCAAAAGCATGTAAATCGTGGGTCAACAAACAATGTTGGTGAGTTCACTGAGTAAAGTAGGTGAGTAAGTAAAAGCGTAGGTTTCCCAAACCATGTAACCAAATGAAAACGTCGGTCTCCCAGACCACATAACAGTACGTAAGAATGTCGGCCTCCATGGCCACAAGTAAATAGCTAATTCATATGCCAGGGGTAGCTAGCCCACTCATGATAACTAAAACCGGCGAATACCGAACTACTAATGAACAAGTTCCCATAACCGGGATAAGGATGCCTTGCATCATTGTCCATCGACAATGATTATGTTTGAAGCTAATAGTTCACATCCGTGCTCCCAGCACGATGTGAGGTTTGTTAGACCTAATAGCGCTATCAACTAATTAACCCGCTTGCCCAACCGGCAATTGATTCGGTATTTTGAAGGACTTAAAAGATGTGTTTGGTTTAGTTCATCAAGGACATATATATGAATTAGTAAAAATAGATTCACCACGTGAACCATGCACCCCAAAACCCGGGATGTGTAAAAGTAGTCCTAACCCGGACTAGAAACGTTACGTAAGTTGTCTCAACCCGAGACGCATGCTTTTGAGAAAGAGTAGTGGAACTCACCTTAGGTCGCAAGTGAAAATCCAAATTCCACGAATAGTAAAGTGCTACCGACTCCCTATTACAAATGTCACTAGGTGAGTATACGTGTGTAACCAACACACCATGTAACTCGTTTATCCAAGACTTTTAAAAGTTCAAAACCGTGTGGTGACACCTAATGACTCTACATGCTCAAGTATGTCCTACGTATCCCGTTGGTGATCATAGCAATTATTATCAGTTTAATGCATCAAATACATCTCATACAAGTTTCCACACAAGTACATGTCAATTACACACCACATAGAACTCCAAATAATCACTTAAAGACCCCGTACACAATCTGTGTTTTTAGGACAGATTGTGCGCTGTGGAAAACAATTTATTTAAAATACTTAACGAATGAATTAGAGTCCCAAATTTTTACTGAATTTTATTTGGGATTCCCTCGACAATACTTATTTTTGTTTTGTCTTAATTCCAAACACAAAATTTATAAAAATTCGTACAACACAGCAGTGTTCAGAAAATTTCCTCAACAGGTCAGTTTAGTAGGAAAATTCTTAAAAATTGTGTATTCATCCAAACGAGATGAATCCACTTGGAAAAGCTCTATTTTTCCAGTATTGACCTACTGTAAAAATTTCATAACCTAACTCCTTGTAAATCTCAAGTTATGACCATTTAAAGTTAGCCCAATTTACAAATCCGAAAATCTGATATGACCCCTAATCAATTAAAATTCCAAAAACAACTCAAACGATGTCCAAATTCGATGGTTTTGCCCATTATGAAAAGCTAAGACCTTGTACATTACAATCATGCAAAGAATCGATCAAACCAATTATTTTCAAGCCACGAAACAGACCCTACAAGTCGACATTCAGAATCTGTCCAGATTCTAATCATGCAATATTATCAATTATATCAAACCCTAGTTGCATATTATCAATCAATAACACCTAATAATCATCATACAACTTTAGTAAGAACCACATCTGATCAAAACCCTAATTATACATCACAACCATCATTATTCACAAACCCTAGAAGTCTAAAACATCAAGAACATGCATAATCATGCAAAACATATAACATTCATTATGTAACAATGTGGTTGACCCTTTTAATCTTTGTAATCATCATGTTTTAACTTTTATAAAATACTTTCAGACCTGGACAAACTTGTTATATGATTTTTATAGTAAAAACATAAGGTAAAAGCGTAAGAAATCATAAGTTATACCCTTAGCTCTTCAAATCAATCAATCGCGCGCCTTGGAGCCTCCCAATTGATGATCTTGAGCCTTAGCAGGAGTTTTTGGAGTGAAATATTCGTATGGGGCAGTAAGGGGGCGATTAGGGTTGAGTATGGGGGTTGCATGGGGGTTTAGGATGCTTAAATATGAGTTTGAGGCGGTTTAGACCCGTCAGGGATGTTCGAGCGGCCGCTCGGAGCCTGTGAGCGGCCGCTCACAGGTCCGAGGCGCGCGCTTTTGCTTCGTTTCGCCTCCCGACGCGTTATCCATCGACGTTTTCGTTATTTCGGACCGTAACAAGTGTAACTCCATGCGTTAAGACCCTAATCAACCTCATGCTCCACTTTTAATGATTTTTATTAACGTGTTCGGTTTAGGTTCACATAATCACGTATGGTTTTCACATAAGTTTATTATTCAACAACGTTCGGGATACAGGACTCATGTGTGTGTTAAACAATACTTATCCTATTTAACACATATGTTAATAACCTCTAACATGTGTTAGGCCTACTTAACTACCCCTAGTCAAGTATCTAGCCATGTATGAACATGTAAGTTAACTAGAGTTCAGTAAAAGTATTTAACCTGAAAATGCGGGGTGTCACAATTTTCATGTCCCGAATAATACAAGTTATTTATATATATTTTGTAGGAATAAATACTTGTCGTCGTAGTATATTTTTCCCACATTACAATATATATTTTGTTTTTTTCCTAAAGTTTCCAACAATATGTTTTCTTGAAATTAATCATCCTTTAATTTCTACATAGTTTACTTGAAAATTTATAAAATAACATTTGTATTTTTTAAACTCGGTACTTAGTTATTTACAACAAAATACTCCAACACTTTTATTTTCCCATATATATATATATATATATATATATATATATATATATATATATATATATATATATATATATATATAGGGTAGGGTTCAATTGAGAACCAACCCTTAGTTAGGAACTTTAGGAACCAATCTCATCCATCCATCTTCAATGGCATGATGGTAAATATGTTAAACATTAATTAACTTTTTAGTTAAATCAAGGGGTGATATTGTCTTTTGGTATGTGAGTATTAATAGGTTATTTAGTATACATTGTAACTGACAAAACACCACAACTAACATAATTTGTGCGATTATTCTATACATCAAACAAGGGGAAGAAATGCACATAATAACGATGATCGACAATTATACAGGTATGTATCAAGATCCAAAAAAAATTTTTATTTCCTTTAATCGATCGCTTATTGTGTATAAAATTTTATTCCTTTATAAATCGACTTTTATGTTTTTTGGGTTTGAAAAAATCTGATTAATCGTTTAAGGGTTTGATTGTTTATGTTTTAGTGTTTTGGCGATCGCATTGTTTATGTTTTAATCCATATATTAAGGTTGTAAAATTGTTGTTTCTTTATAAAAGGGTTTCTGAAACCCTATTAAAACAACCTAGGTTTGTAATTTACGATCATCGAATGTGGTACAAATTTTAATATACACCATCGTATATTGAGTGTAAAAATTTCTAATATATGCATTAGCTATACATTGATGTATACAAACATAGACTTTATGAGCACAACAGTGTGTATATAATGTAAAAATTCCTTGTACATTCTATATACACCAGTGTATATAAAATGTACACCAAATGAATACACCAAACTTTTTTTACGTAGGTTTTGGGGTATTCAATTGTACACATAGAATATACATCAGTGTATATACTTGACACTAATGAATACACCAAACTTTTGTACATCAGTGTATATTCAACTGTACACATAGAATATACATCAGTGTACATTTTATATACACTGGTGTATATAGAATGTACAAGTGTATATAAAATATGCACATTGGTACCGTATGGATTAAGTATTCATTGGTGTATATAATTGACTATATGATTAAAAAGCATGTTTAAATTCAGTATACACTATTGTGAACTATATGTTTTGTGTGTATTTTATTTAGGTTTTGGTTACAAGGTGAAGTTGACAACAAGTAAATTACATAATGAATGTGCTCTAATGCTAGGACACGGAGCTTTTGAGTTTGGAGAAGGATATGTAATTTTTGGCAATGGAGCATACAATGTGGTTTATGAGTACATTAATAGGAATCCACGTTATTGTACCAACTGTGGTCGTTTGGGATATCATGACGCACGACACTGCCCTTTAAAAAAATTTGGTTTTAGTATTTGATTGAAACGATGTTCAATTTTTTTTTATTATGTATTTGTTTACCTAATAATAAAAGTACTGTTTGTTTTTCTTGATGTGTTTTCTGCTATTATTCACTGTCGTATATTTCTTCTTGCATACACAATGATGTTGAAGTTGAATATTATCATGATATACATTGGTGCATTGTTAATGGGTTGTAGGTATGTTTTAGGGCTTTTATAATAATGTGATTGTACATGCAATGTGTTGTTATGGTTTGTGCGATTTAGCCGATGTTGGTTGCACATAATGTGCGATTGTGATTCTGATTGTACACCATTGTATACCTATACATAATGTGCGATTGTGATTAGGATTGTACACATTGCATGTATATTCATACTTTTACAATTATACATCAGTGTATAGTCCAACTAGTACTATAAAAACAGTGTACTATACCATAAGATTCAACAAATATACGTCGGTGTATATTTATACTTCACAATTATACATCAGTGTATAGACCTACTAGTTATACACAGACATTCTATAGAACCATCAAATTCAACAGTATACATCATTGTACATTATAGATTTAATTATATTAACAGTGTATACAATATATGAAATTCAACATATATACATCAAAGTATATTATGTATCCTCATGCTTAAAATCGTTTGACATCATAAAATTCAACCAACTTTACACCAGTGTATCATGTGTATTATACATCAGTGTATAATGTGTAAAACATTAATAACTAAAAAATACGAAATAATAAATTTGCTGGACGAGGAACCCACAACAGGACTCCAATATCTCGTCCCACCAGGAGACTCGTATACTTTGCTGGACGAGGAACCTACAATAAACAAATGCACATTAGAACTTAATTAACCGAACTTTAGTAAACAATAACGTCAGACATTACATTTTAAATAATTAATATACGCCTGTGTATATTACTGTTATTTGTTTATGTACGCTTAAAAAAATCTTAGTATATCATTGCGCTTAAGCATATATACACTGGTGTATAATAAAACACTAAACTAATATACATCAGTGTATAGATGAATGTTAGTGTATCTGTACGCTTCAACATGATCTGAATTATACATCGGTGTACGTATGAAAATTGTATAACTCTTTGTACGTATGAAAACTGCTATATCGCAACATGATCTGAATTATACATCGGTGTATAATTCCAAAAACTAAACTAATATACGACAGTGAATAATTGTATAACTCTTTGTACATATGAAAACTGCTATAACGCAACATGATCTGAATTATACATCGGTGTATAATTCCAAAACTTTGTACGTATGAAAAATTTTTGTACGTAAAAAAAACTGCTCTGTCTAATACAAACCTGCTGTTTCGCAAAAACTGAAACCCTAATTGCGAACAAAAAGAAATTAAAAAACTAAAAAAACAGTACACAAATACCTTGATTCTCAACACTATTTTGCAAAAAAGGTTGTGATTGTGTATCATGATCCTCAATATCGTGAGAAACTGATTGAATGTTTTCATGTATATGATTATTATCCATCACTTGTTTATCTTAATCGATTGAAGCCGGGTCTAATGAATCGTACGTGATGTTGATATTTTGGAGGAAGGCAATTGAGTGATATTAGGAGGAAGTTATGAGTGATATTAGGAAGGCATCGATGGTGATAAACATTCCATTTTTAAAACTTTTTTTTAATTAAAATATAAATCATAATTGTTCAATTACAATCCTACCCTTAGATAAAGATTAAAAGATGTATGGCTCAGATTGGTTCCTAAGTTCCTAACTAGTACCTTGGTTCCTAAATGATCTTTTTCCTATATATATATATATATATATATATATATATATATATATATATATACATAGGGGAAAGTTAATTTTAGAACACCTATATTTCGTGCGAACCGCGAGAACGGCATCTAAAACCATTCAAATCCAAAATTTCTTTTTACACTTGTCTTTATTACTAAAATACAATCTCAAAAACACAATTTACGCGTAAAAATTCAAACGTATACAAAAATAATTTGTTTTTACACATGTGTAAATTTACTGTTTATACATGTATAAACTGTTTCATTTACACATGTGTAAAAAGTTAATTTGAAAGTGTTTTTGCAAGAAAAGATGAATTATTTGTAAAGAAAATTCATTTATTAATGTTGTATTTTGATTATAATGAGATTTGTATTTAAAAAATTTGATTTTGATTAATTTTTTTACTTGTTCTCACGGTTCTCACAATATTTAGCGTTCTCAAGATAACCCTTCCCTACATACATACATATATATATATATATATATATATATATATATATATATATATATATATATATATATATATATATAAGTGTTAATTTTTACACAGATTTTTACCAAGTATTTAAATTACCAAATTATTATAAAAACCTTTGTTTTTATATTTTTCCAACATGTTTGGTAATCTATATTTTTATAAAATCTTATTTTATAAAAACACATTTTTATACAAAAATACATTTTTGTAAGTTTACTAATTTTTCACAAAACAACCTTGGAAAGTTAAAATCTTCAATTGTTAACACCTAACTTTCCAAAGTCACATGTTTAGATCCAAGTTTCTAAAATGTCATATTATACCCCTCAACTTTTAATGTTACAAAATAATTCTTTAACTTTCAAAAAGTTACATTTTCTTACTAGATCTTTCAAAAATGACAATTATACACTAAACTAGTAAACTTATTTTTATTAACTTTGTCAATATGGGTTATTATTATCATCCAACACTAGTAATAGTCCATAATACTCTTATTAGGAATAATATTATGTGTATTTGGTGTATTAAGTCCATAAAGTCCAACATGTCCATTTTTAGAGTTTTAAAGTTAGTGTCTTTAAAGATGTAACTTTTATATCTTGTAACATTTTAAGGTTCCACCATATTATTATGTTTTAGAGGGTTATGTTAAGATGATTAAAACCCGTTTTAAAGTTTGTTCAAGTTTTTTTTTATAAAAATCATTCAAAACATCTTCAAATACATGTGTATGTGAACTTTCTAAAACTACACAATCACTAACATTTTACTCCAAAAACTCACGGCAATATTATATGTTTCATAAATCCATGTTAAACTTGTAAAAAAATATATTATCTCTTGATCAAAACCCTAGTTACATATTATGTTTAAACCTTTAACATATGTTAGATTTTGTTTAACATTTTAACTAACAAAAACAGTAACAACAACCTACACAAATCATAGCCTAAACATATAGTTTAACATTCCCATTTTAGTCTTGTGTGACATATGTTTTATTGTGTGAAATATTATTATCTTAACCCATGTACAACTTGCTTCTAACACATGTTAAATAAAAACATACAAAAGAAAGAAGCAAAGATAAGAAACTTACAACTAGCAAAAGGCTAGGGAAGACTCAAAACTCAAGTGGGAGTGAGGTTTAAGTGTGTCTTCCAAGGGTTAAGCTCCAAGATTCAAGCCCTTTGTGAGCTTGGTGGGTCCCACTTTTTGTTAAAATATCTCCTAACAAGATTAGTTAGTTCCTAATTGTTTCAGTTAGGGTTTTTGAGTCTTTATCGCATGTTTATTACGAGCTATTGACTCCCAATTACCCTTAAACATGGACTAGTTTAGGCATTGGTAAGTTATTTAGGCTTTAATCGGGTGACTTTATAAGTTTCGCGCGTATCAGGGGCGATACGCAAACCTTATTCATTATCGGGAGATTTGTGTTTGGAGTTTCCTCATATGGTTTTGGAGTTCCAAAACACATAATATTTCATAGAAATTCCCTTTATTTCATATCCCGGGTGTTCGGGATCATTTTCAGTTAATTAATCGATGTCGGGTAATCACCAACGTCCGTTCCGGACAAGTTTATTTGCACGCGATTTCGTTGTGCTTCAACATTAAACGTGTGCATTCCTATGCATCTTATTGGGAATTTTCTATTCTCTAAGGCTTAGTTAAAACAATTAACATGAAATTACACTTAATTACATTAATTATGCATAATTAATTAGTACGAAATTACCTTAATTTAATGTTAGAATGATCATGTTAAAGCTTGAAGATGTTTTGTGTGTGATTATGTGATTAAATTAGGTTATTTTCCATTTAAGGAAACTTTTGCATGCATTGATGTGATTTACCCATAATATTATCCATTTAGGGAAAAAAAAGTTGCAATTTGCAGGTAAAACGAGGTGTTAATTGGGGCATAATGATAGGTTTGGGTTAGATATTGATTGTGGAATTATTGGTGGTGTTCCCATAAGTTTTACATCTGATTTGGAGGGTTTCGCGCGTCAAAACGTCCAAACACCTGCAGTGCATGCGACTAGCTACCTAGTCGCCTGTCAAGGGCGACTGGCTAGCCAGTCGTGTGCCTTAGGGGCGACTGGAATAGCCAGTCCTGTGATTTGGAGCCAGTCATGTGTTTTAAAGCCAGTAGTGTGTTTTGACACCCAGTAACGTATTTAAAGCCCAGTTTTGTGTTTGGAAACCGTTGTGTTGACTGATTTTTGTGTGTGAGATACGTATCTATATGTTAATTCTTATGAACTTACATTTAATTAATAATTGGATATAACGGGTCACCAACGGGATGTCAGGTCGTGTGTGGTCGTGTCAAACATCAAACACATTTTCATACATACAAAATCATGGTTTGGACAACCGGGGCTTTATTGACCAACATATTATCGGTCAACACACTTATAAGCATTTTATGATAGGTCTCTGGGAATTGGGACTATCATCACACAATCGGTCTATTTATACTAGACAGGCGTAAAATATGAAGTGTTGAAGAAAAATGAAGTTAGGAACCAAAAGTTGAACTAAAAGGCGAACATCCAGAACAGGTTCCAACGGAAGAGATAAAGATCAGAAAAGATTCAAAAACAAGATCTCTTTGAAGAGTTAGACAAATGAAGACAAATACAACTCCTATCTGATGAAATCCAGGAAGGAAAATTGAAATCTGGGACGAATGAACCAGATTTCTGGGACAGACTCTGAAACAGACCAAGTACACCAATCCCAGATAAAGACCTCAGATTTCTAGAAAGAAATCTAGAATCTTGACAAGTGGCAAAGTTAAAATGCATGCAACTTGACTTAAATCATTCATGCAAGACTCGCTTCACCTCGTTAATGAGTGCTAGTTAGGTTGTAGACTTTGTGTAGCAACTAGTTTATGGTCAACAGTCGTGAGTTTACCATAGGAGTGATATTTGGTGGTTAGAAGATTTTATGTATTCTTCCAAGTTCAATAGCTGTGAAGTGAGGACTTGTTGGTATGTCTAGGTTGTTAGATTGCTAGGTTAGAGGCTTTGTGAGAAGATCTGTCTAGTTTCCCTTTCAACTCATGCATACCAAGTTAGATCTAGGCTTCAATAATTACCCCTTACACCTAGTGTAGTGAGGTTTTCGCGCTGTGAGGTAGATTGTCTAGCGGGTACTCGATCATAAGAGTTAGATAACCTGTGAAGGTTTGTACTCCAACCGGTAGTTTAGCAGCACAAAGATATTCTAGGGTTTCCCCTTGAGAAGGGTCGAGGGTGTCTAGTTTATTCTTGATGTTTAGTATTTTAAGATCCCGGTTCCACTAAGTTTATTATTAAAATTAGTATTTAAGATTAATTATTTGTGACGAGGACGAGAGTGATCCTTAGGTGTTGACTCCTTGATAAAGAAGCGGGGCCATGACCGAGTAGAATGCACAATCTCCCAATGCTCGTCCACACGAAGGTACTTCGTCAGGGCCTTGCATATAGCAGGCTCCCCAAACCGCGATCAAGTCTCTGGTCCTCAGACTTCTCTTCTTCTTGTGATGGAGGCTTCTCTTCCGACCTGGAACACCGTACACCTCCCTTAGCTCTCGCTTTCCATGCCGAAGGATCTCTTCTTAAAGTTTGTCTTGGTGACAACGTATCCCCTAAGTAGGTTAACGATCATGAAGACTGAATGATCTTTCTTACAGTCACCTCAACTGACATGTATCCCCATTGGTTAACGGATTCGTACTTAGAAGACCTAGAAATAAAACTCTAGTTTCATTTATCTTTAAAAAGTGACACTTTAATATTTAGTGAACAATTAGATATAAAGTTGGTTTGATGATTGATGACTTAACAAACCCAACCCATAAGCTCCCGAGCTAAATGAAACCCTTGACAAAGGTGGAACATAATCTTAAAGGTGTGCGATCTGAAGATCACTGGTGCACCCGTAGGGAATCCGCCCTTTACCAAGAAGATCATTCAGTCATCTGGTAAGTACTAGAAAGGCGTCACTTAGATCTAGTCCACTTCAGAAGCCATTGCTTAGAACCCGGTTTGGATATCAGAAGCCCAAAGGATCTGTCTCACTACCGGTTTCCTCGCCTTGGATCTAGCTCGGGACTACCAGAAGCTGATTAAACCTCTAGTTAATTAATCAAGTTAAGGTTGATTTTAAGTTATTAAGTTAATCATCATTTGAACTTGTCACGAGATAAATAAACAAGGATTAGAAAGAAGATAACACAACAAATAACTAAAGATAAACTAATAATAATAATAATAAAAGTCTACAAATCGAAGCGGGTTCGAGCATAATAGAAAAATACAACCATAACAAATGATCAACACAAGATCATGGCTGCTCATAGGCAAGCTCTCCATCTCCAAGTGATATGTATCTAATATGATCCTCACAACCCTCTATGTTTATTGCATAAGCTACTCTACGATCCCGTGCTTAGCCAAGTTGGTCAAGGTAGGTCGAGGCCTAACCTTGGAGGGATGTTAGGATGGCCCTAAGGCCTCCTACAGGACCCCAATATCTCTGGAAGACTCTTGGAAGCCCGCCAAATAAAGCACAAGAAGGGATGAAAAGGGATGCTCAAATGGTGGGGGTTAGCTTGCTATTTATTGAGTTTCCAGGGCAAGCATGGGTGTGCCAGGGGTGGCACGGCCGTGCTTACTGTCACACGTACGTTCTTTTGTTGCAGTTCTGTCTTGTCTGTACTATTTGTCTAGGCATGGGTGTGCCATATGTGTGAGCACAGGCATGCAGCCTTCTTCAGCAAGTTTTCTTGTTCCCCAAGTTTGCTGTGTTGTCTTCTAGCGTGCAGGGCCGCCATGCAAGTGTGCATGGGCGTGATGGGTCACTCCCGGGCTGGTTTTATCAATGTTTAAGTCCCGGGATGGTCTTCAAACATACAGGGAACATGCGGTAAGTCTCGTATCCTCAGGAATCTCCAGTTTTTGCCTATTTTTGCCTGTTTTTGCCTGAAAATCCTCTATTTCTGGCTTGGAGGTCCAGTTTCCTGAGAAATACAAATAGGAATGAATTAAGCACCCAATATCAGTAATTTAAACCTAATTCTACCCTATTATTAGACTGATTATGCCTGTTTTATATGTTAATTATATGATACATCACAATACCCCACACTTAGACCATTACTTGTCCTCAAGCAATCAAACACGAGTACACCTAAGACAGACTGTAATTAACAAACCCTCAATCCATTTATTTATTTTATGAGAAATAAAATTGCACGACACACCTACTCAACCCGTACGATTATGCTCAAACGTATGCCTGCTCACAATGTTCACTCATCACTCGGTTTTTTTTCATTTTAGTGTGTTTTAGGGGTGAACATTCAAGTCTGTACCAAAGTCGACTCAAGTCATAGGCTTGTATGCATATCAAGTTCTTGTCTCTAAACCAAATAACTAAGATAAATCAAGAGGACTTTTATTCGGGTTGTAATGTAGGGGTGCAAAAGATAAAACAACTTTTTTTTTTAACTATCTACAAAGGGAGATGAGTCACCGAATCACGAAAGAGCGTCACAGCTAAGAAGACGACAAAGCAGCAAGTCGTAAAGGGGGGTGGTAGTGGCGCGCAACATTTTCAGCAACGATCTCTGAGAGGAGTCTGGTGTTTATTCCGAGATCCTTCATCATGGCTATCTCGCTCTTCATAGTGTAGTCAATGTTGCTTCCTTTCCTGACTTTGCGCTCAACCCGGTATAGAATAGCGCCTTCCTAGATAAGCATTGTGTACTCGAACTGCGAGTAGGTCGAATTGTTGTTGCACTTGCCCTCATGAGATCAATGTCCACACTTCATGCATTTATCATATCTTTTGGCCCGTCTTTTCGTAGAGCTCTTTGACTATCCACAAAAGGGTGGATTTTGTTCCATATTACGCCACAATTTTCTTTCGTCTGCCGTTTTCTCGAAAATGATTTGTAATAGCTCTAGAGGCAGACGTGGCTGAGCGAAGTGGAAACACTGAAGCAAGTGTTCTTCCAGCGGATGCATCTTGAGAAAGCGAGGGGGAAAGCAAGAGAGAGATGAGGGATTACAAAGAGAATGTAGAGAGAGAGAAGGAGAGAGAGAGAGAGCAGAATTCCAGTTCTTTATGGTCTCATCG
Organism: Ambrosia trifida; assembly: GCA_028751855.1. Classification (NCBI taxonomy): domain Eukaryota; kingdom Viridiplantae; phylum Streptophyta; class Magnoliopsida; order Asterales; family Asteraceae; genus Ambrosia; species Ambrosia trifida. The sequence continues at coordinate 109,602,767 of CM054123.1, read as the reverse complement.
GTCAAATACCAAATTTTTAATTTTGAAGAACTTTTATTTCTTAGGCTCTCTTTTTGTGGGTCTCTCTATATTTTGGGCTCTCTATTTATTTTGGGCTCTCTTCTGCGTTTTTTATAAGATCTCCCTCTTGGCCCCGTCTTGTTTTTTTATAAGATCTCCCTCTTGGCCCCGTCTTGTGCTGTTCCCTCCTTTGTCAATGGTGTCACCTTTTCTTCAAACTTGCGGCCTCACACCCTCGGTGATGACAAAACCTTGAAGTTGCTTTGGTGACGCATGATCAGGACTCATTTTATTGGGTAAAGAAACGAAAGGCTAAGGCTCAAAGTGGTTTTCTAAGAGAAGGATTTATTTTTGGGGAGATGCCTAATTGCCTCTATCATTTTTATCTAGTTACTGATTTTAAAACAAGAATATGCATAAACACACAAGTTCTAACCGAGTCAGACTAAGGTCAGAAATCTCTTAAGCAAAAGGAAACGAGCAATATATGATCTATACATATACATATATATATATATATATATGTATGTATGTAAGTGTGGTGCTCGGAGAAAGGCTCAAGAAACAATCACAGACAATTGGGTAGGATAATGTATCGATTTTAAGCACAATTTCCAGGGTGTTTTTCTACTTGCCATGCAACCTATTCTTCTACTTTATTTTATTTTTTCTAAGTGGATCTATCGGGTTTTTATTAAAATCATCTAATTTCGACTGTTCTTTGATGTGAACTGTTCGGAAAAATGCATAATAGCGATCACTCGGGCAAGCCTAATATACTATACTAATCTACCAAAAATGACTGTGATTGATGCTACGAATATGAAGCGGCTAAGAGGGTATCAGATAATGCACAATCAATGACAAAGGACCCGCTAGATATAATAAAATAAGCAGCAATAATGGCACACCCCACACTTATAATTTTGGTATAAATTTTAAGTGCAAAAATGGATAAAGAGGCAAGAGAAACTAATACTCCCCTGACAATGACAAGTCCACTCGTGTGTGGGTGAGACCTGCATCCTCAAAACAGAGACGTCGAAATGGCGGCTCCAAAATATCAAGTTGTCTTCAACCTATCCTAAAATAACTAGAAAAGAAAATAAAGTAACAAAGATAAATAAAAACTAAGTCCTACGGTAGATACTGACTCCAAAGCATCAGCGGGTGTTACGTGTCCAGGCATGCACCGAGCATGTAAAAGTGTCAACCATACAAACATCCATAACAATCACGAACAAAATAAAAAGAAAATAGTGTTTAAAGTCAAACCATCAAATACTGGCAGAATCCATCAATAAACCTGCAAGAGAGAGGATCAAACAGAGCGGTTACGGCGAGAGCAGTGACAGGAGCGGGATCTGGAGGTAGAACCGGTGCAGGAGGCCATGTGCCTGGTGAAGTCCTCCTTGAATGTTCGGAACTCTGCAGATATATCTACAATCTCCTCCTTTGGTGTAACATTAAAGGTGTGAGCTTCAAATCTCACAGGGGGTGGACATTGTGCATATATGGGGCTAGTGGGATCAGGATTATTGATTATGTGATCAAGAACATACTTGCAGTTCAAGTAATTCTCAAGCTTCTTCTTGATCTTCTCATAATCACAGTTGACAATTGCCAACTGTTTCTTCGTGTCTTCTAACTCATTGATGTAATTATTTATAGCAACTTGTTTGTTATGCAGAGTTTTGGACAGTTCAGAAACATCTCTCTTATAGTTTTCAATGGTGTTTTTAAAACCCATTTCACTTGATTTTAAAACATCATTAGCCCGTTGGCAATGTCCTAAGTTAGCCTTAAGGTTCAGATTCTTATCAGTTAAGAGATCGATTCTGTACCTTAGCTTGTTACAATCAATACACTTAGATTTAGAACTGGAAGCTAAACTTACCTTGGTAGATGATTCAGTGATGGCCATGAGAGCATAATGAGTTGTAGACTTTTTGGCTCCGAAGAATTCGGCAAGATCAGTCTTTGCACAATCAGCATTCACCAGGAAAGAACGCTTGCTGATAAATTCATCTGCTTCAATGAGTAACTCTTCCAGATCCAAATCCTCCTCAGACTCGCAGTCAGAATCACAGTCAGAAGAGTCATTGTCAGAAATATTAACTTTTTGAGCACTGGTGCATTCTTCAACTTCAACCTCTAGTTTAGCGACCTGTTGGATGAAACATGCTGCACCACCCTACAGAGCATCTTCTCCCTCCATGTGAAGGTTCAAGGTGAATCCTTCATCAGCTTGAATTACTAGGGTCTGTCCTTTATGATTTTTGGCAGGATCTCGTTGGTTCTATTTTTGCACAGGGATGATAGCTCGTTCAGTATTTTGTGGAGGTTGTGTCTGAGCCTGTTGTCGCTGGTTCTGATTTCCTCGATTGTTGTTGAATGGATTCTGATTACCCTACTGTCTGGATCTATCACATTCCCTTCCAAAGTGTCCCTTCGTACCACAGTTGTAGCACGTAACTTTGCTCTTATCAAACCCAAATCTGGTATTGTTGGTTATCAACACATTTCTCTTTCCCGTCCTATCCATGTATTCTTTAGCTCTTCTAACCACGCTTGCGAAGTGCTACTGGATATCTATCAGGTCCATATCATCTTTATCAATTTGGGCGATGTGTTCTTGAGCTAGCTCCACTGTCACCTTCTCAAAACCTGTGGTGTTTAGCTGCTCAGCGATTAGATTGGCCCGATAACCGCCACCTTGACCTGAAGTTAAAGCACCTCCATAACCTGAAGTCGATGCTGTGACACCCGGCAAATTCTGGTTAACAACGTTGTCTAGATGAAAGTCTACCTTAGCGAGTCACGCGTATATTGTACTTAACTGGGTTAGTTAAGTCGGGTTATGGTTCGGGAACTATCGGTTTAGTCTAGAGGATCATTAGATGTTGGTCTAGAGGTTCATTAGATGTCGGTCCTTAACCAAGTGTACAAACGGTGACGATTTGTAGGATCGTCAGGGCATACGGAACATACGAGTCTCGAGTCCCGGGAATTGGTGAACGAGGGTGAATATGTGTATTTACATGTGTTATGTGTTTACAATCATTATGTGACTTGTCGGTATGTGAATATGTGTTAACATATGTTAAAACGGGGTTTAACGCGCAAAACACACGAAACTAGCCCCTATGGGCGATTAGGGGGCTAAATGCATGACTGTTCATGCAATTAGGCCCAAATGCATGACTGTTCATGCGATTGGGGGGCCAATTGCATGACTGTTCATGCGATTAGGCCCAAATGCATTACTGTTCATGCGATTAGGATTCCTAATCGCGTGTAAAGCTGCATAATCGCGTGTTACGGGCTGGACGACTAAAAACGACTATAAATACCATACTTGACCTCATAAACTTCATTATACAAACCCTAGTCGTCCCATAACCTGCCCCAACACACACACAACCTCTGGAACGCGATTTTTGATCAAAACACAAGGATTCAAGCATAATCCATCGTTCTTTCATAATCCTAAGGTTTGGTTTCCATCCATGAATCTTTATAAACGTTTTTAATAAATCCCTAATGGTCCAGACCTGTTCATAAACGAAAAAGCTTTCTGAAAATCGTCAATAAGGGTTGTTAATCGGATTATAACTAATATACATGCGTTATGGGTGTGTATGATTAGAAAGATAGGATTTTTATGATTCTTGATGATGATTTGATGTGTTATCATGCTAGGTCAGAATTGATATTGATAGTATGATGATAGAAATCTCAGTAATTGGATAATAGGGTTATGATTACATGTGTTTGTTTGATGTTGCATGCTATGTGAATGGTGTTTGGATTGCTTTGGTTGCATGCAGGACTGATTATACGAGGTTGAACGAAGGGTTTCGGGTTAAACATGTTTAGGATAGTGTTTGGGATGATATTGGGTAGTTACACACGTTCTGGATCTGATTTGGAGTGTTAAACGCGCGAAAAACCGGAACAGCATGGTTACAGGCGAGTAGCAATGCTAATCGCCTATAACTCATGCGATTGGGGTGCTAATCGCCAATAATATCATGTGATTAGCCCCAATCGCCTATAAGTTCATGTGATTAGCCCCAATTGCTAGTAAGTTCATGTGATTAGCCCCAATTGCTAGTAAGTTCATGTGATTAGCCCCAATTGCTAGTAAGTTCATGTGATTAGCCCTAAATGCTAATAATTTCATATGGTATAGCCCAATCGCCTATAATAGTGGCGATTAGGATTCCTAATTGCTAGTTGACCAACCTAAATGCTAGTTGACTTTTCCTAATCGCGTGTACTGCTGCAGTAAGTGTAAATTAGCATTCCGAGGACCGATTTGACATGTAGAAACATGCTAGGAACCCCGTAACATGTCTAATAACTTAGTAACATATATTTGGATGTATTTCGGTGATACGTGAACTATGTGCTATAACTTGTTGTGCGTTAACGTATGTTAAGGGTACTTGCGTTATTGTATGTTTTGGAGCGTAAACATAACACGGGGAGTCTCGGGTCACCAATGGGATGTCGAGTCTTGTACTTTGGGTCGGTTAAACAGTCACGGTGTTTTCAAACGAACTTGGTTATGGTCTGGACATCTAGGGACTAATTAGCCTGCGGGTTATTAGTCTAAGTACTTGTAACTGTCGTATGTTAGGTCGCCGCTTTACGGGACTAGCATAGCAGCTGAGTTTACTCGGGTTAAGGAGTAACGGAACTTAAGGTGAGTTTACGGCCCCTCTTTTAACTGATTTCACTTTTCGGGGGAGAAAACATGTGTTAAACTTATGTTTTGGTAACAACTGTCATACTATGGGTTTCTATGGTTTACTATACGATCTTTGGAAGTCCCGGGGGAAACCATGAATGTGCGGGTTAGCACAACGGGGAAATGTGAATAGATCTATTGGGAGTGACCAACCCCGCTCGTCGACTTGGAGGGTCGGCGGGTGCATATTGTCTCAAACAGGAACAACAGGAACAACAGGAACATACATCGGGCATACTTTTGGTATTCGCGTTAGTAATGGTTTTCCAATCGTGGTAGTAACAAAACGTACGCCTAGCTAGCGTATACTGGTTTTCTATTTGTTATAGTATGGACAGGTGGACTTGGTACTTGGATACAAAACCTGTAAACTCACCAGCATTTTTGTGCTGACGTAAACTTTTACATGTTTTCTCAGGTCGCTAAGGTAGCACGACTGGACTAGGGCGCACGCGTCTGCATGGCGTCTAACTAGGGTTGCATGGTCATTTGAACGTTGAACTATTGTTTTATGGTTGAGATACTGTTTTTGAATAAGCTTCCGCTGTGAACGGGATTTTTAAACTATGTTTTGAAATTGCATTTATATTCATTTAGACTTGTTTATTGTGATCGTTGGTTTGGATCCTGGTTTGTCATGCGCCTCGCGGTAAAACTCCGCAAGTGGATTTTGAGGGTGTGACAGATTGGTATCAGAGCCAATGGTTATAGTGAACTAGGACTGCATGTAGAGTCTAGTCTATAGCCGAGTCGCACACACTAGACGATCACATGGTACTAAACATTAAGGTGGTTTACGTATGGTCTTGTCGGGGTGTCTCTAAATCGTTGGTCTTTCTACGTTACATCATCCGTTCTATCTTAGGTCGGGTTACGTACTTTCTAGGCGGGGTAGTATATTGGAGTAAATCGTGTACTCTTGAGATTTGTCCAAGGCCCGGACATCTCCCTTTCATACTCCAATAGAAACACTTGCCATAAACTACCGTAGTATTACGGTGTATAGCTAAGAGTCTATGTTCGGTGATTTGAACTTTGAACTAGGAGAACACTTGGAGGACCATGTAGAGCGTTTTATCATTTTGGGTGCACACAAAATCATAAAACGAAATGCATGGAAGCCCTAGTGAGCTCTGGGTTTGAGGGGATAGTCCTGGATTGGATCTGGCTTTGATCTTGTGAACATTAGTGGTTATCTCTAACTGCAAAACTAAATTTTCTCGTTCTTTCTGCCAGAATCATGTCTGGAGTGCGTGGAGGACGTGGAGGTGGTCGCAATGGTGGACGTGGTGGTGGTCGCGGTGGTGCTGGCGGTCGTGGTGGAGGTATTAACCTATCACAGGCTGATCTGAACAACTTGCTCCAAGCTGCCTTCCAGTTAGGGCACAACGGTGGTGGTAAGTTGTTTTATCCATTTTCTTTGCCTCATTGGTGAGCCTTGTTTACGTTATTCGTGGTTTCTCATACGTTTCATTTCAGGTGGTCCTGTTGACCCACCCCCACCCATGTGCACCTACAAGATGTTCCGGGACTGCAAGCCCCAGGAATTCTCTGGCACTGAGGGTGCGGTCAGTTTGCTTAGGTGGTTGGAGAAAGTGGAGTCGGTATTTCTGATGTGTAACTGTCTCCCAGAAGATCGGGTGAAGTATTCTGCTGCGTTGTTTCAGGACGTGGCATTGACTTGGTGGAATGGCATCACCCAGAACATGGGTATTGGGGAGGCATATGCTATGCCATGGGAGAACTTTGTGCAGTTGCTGAAGCGGGAGTATTGCCCGAGAGAAGAGGTACAGAAGCTGGAACATGAGGTATGGAACCTCAAGATGACTGGATCGGAAATCGAGAAGTATACTGTGAGGAGGAATGAGTTGGCAGTGCTGTGTCCCGATCTGCACGTGCCAGAGTATCGTAAGATTGAACATTATGTCTCAGGGTTAGTGCCGGAAATTGCAGGGTTGGTAGCTGCTGGAAATCATCCTACTTATGCGGAGGTAGTTCGATCGGCACATAGGATGACTAACTTAAAGGTGAATGGGGGGATTTTGCCTGCGAAAGGTTCAACTGTTAAGGCTCCAGAGAACAACAAGCGCAAGTGGGAAAATGACGGGAAAGGATCTGGGTCTGCACAGCAGGGTAAAAGGTTTGATAATGGGGGTTCATCTTCTTCGGGTAACAAGCAGGGTGGTTATGCGGGAAAACTGCCCAAATGTAACAAGTGTGGACGCCATCATCAAGGGAACTGCGACAGTAACCGTTGTCACCGCTGCCAGCGAACATGCCTTTCGGTCTCACGAATGCACCGGCGGTTTTCATGGACTTGATGAACCGCGTCTGTAAACCATATTTGGACAAGTTCGTCATTGTGTTTATTGATGACATTCTGATCTACTCCAAGAACGAGACCGAACACGGGGAACATCTGCGGTTAGTTTTGGAACTTTTGCGACGGGAGCAACTTTACGCCAAGTTCTCAAAGTGTGACTTTTGGTTACGCGAAGTTCAATTCCTAGGACATGTGGTTAATGAACTAGGAATTCATGTCGATCCAGCTAAAATCGAAGCAATCAAGGACTGGGGAGCACCAAAGACGCCAACTGAGGTGCGGCAATTCCTAGGCCTTGCGGGCTATTATCGTCGTTTCATTCAGGGGTTCTCAAAGATTGCTCAACCCCTCACCACTCTCACTCAGAAGGATAGGAAGTTCGACTGGGGTGAACCACAAGAGTCAGCGTTTGAAGAACTAAAGTCTAAACTGTGTTCTGCTCCTATTTTGTCTTTACCTGAAGGTCCTGATGATTTTGTTGTTTACTGTGACGCTTCCATTCATGGACTCGGTTGCGTGTTGATGCAACGCGAGAAAGTGATTGCGTATGCTTCTCGTCAACTCAAAGTGCACGAGAAGAACTACACAACTCATGACTTGGAGTTGGGTGCTGTGGTATTCGCGTTGAAAATTTGGAGACATTACTTGTACGGTACCAAATGCACCATCTACACCGATCACAAGAGTCTCCAACACATTTTCGACCAACAACACTTGAACATACGACAGCGTCGTTGGATTGAACTTTTGAACGACTATGATTGTGCTATTAAGTACCATCCTGGCAAGGCGAATGTTGTAACAGACGCCTTGAGCAGGAAGGAATCTACTAAACCTCGTCGCGTTCGGGCGTTGCAACTCACTATCCATTCGTCGTTACCTGATCAACTCCGTTCTGCCCAGTTAGAAGCTTTGAAGGAGGAAAACCTTAAAGCTGAAACCATGCACGGTGCCGACAAGCACCTGGAGCGAAGGCCTGATGGCCTGCACTATTTCGCAGAACGTATATGGGTTCCTTTGTTCGGGGGACTACGGGAGCTTGTTCTTGATGAAGCTCATAAGTCCCGATATTCTATTCATCCTGGTTCGGATAAGATGTACCAAGATCTAAAGGTGCTTTACTGGTGGCCAAACATGAGGTCGGACATAGCCTCATACGTGAGCAAATGCTTGACTTGTGCTAAGGTCAATGTGGAATACCAGAAACCGTCGGGTCTCCTGCAACAACCTGAAATTCCGGAATGGAAATGGGAACGGATTACTATGGATTTTGTCACACAACTTCCTAAATCACCAAGCGGGAATGACAAGATATGGGTGATTGTCGATCGGTTGACGAAGTCAGCCCATTTTCTTGCTATTAAGGAGACCGACACCATGGATCGCTTGGCTCGTCTTTATTTGAAGGAAGTTGTTTCTAAACACGGGGTGCCAGTTTCTATTATCTCGGATCGTGACTCCCATTTTACTTCTCACTTCTGGAAGTCTTTGCACAAGGCTTTGGGTACCCAACTAGACATGAGTACGGCTTACCATCCACAGACTGACGGTCAGAGTGAGCGTACGATTCAAACTTTAGAAGACATGCTGCGGGCATGTGTGATCGATTTTGGCAAGGGTTGGGAAGCTCATCTGCCGTTGGTAGAATTCTCGTACAATAACAGTTATCACACGAGCATCAAGGCTGCTCCGTTCGAAGCACTGTACGGACGGAAATGCCGTTCTCCTCTTTGTTGGGCTGAAGTGGGTGAGAGTCAACTCACTGGGCCTGAACTAGTGTACGAAACTTCGGAAAAGATCGTACAGATTCGTAATCGGTTGGCGGCGGCACGGGACCGGCAAAAGAGTTATGCTGATCAGCGTCGCAAACCACTGGAGTTCCAAGTCAATGACAAGGTACTTCTAAAAGTCTCACCGTGGAAGGGCGTCATACGCTTTGGGAAGCGTGGCAAACTCAATCCGCGATATGTCGGCCCATTTACGATCCTGGAACGGATTGGGCCGGTGGCATATCGACTTGATCTACCGACGGAACTCGGTAACGTACATAACGTCTTTCACGTGTCAAACTTGAAGAAGTGTCTGGCTGACGAGTCTCTCATCGTTCCACTGGAAGAGATCAAGGTTGATGATCGTCTTCGGATTGTGGAAGAACCTGCGGAGATCCTTGATTACAAGATTCGTAGCCTGCGTCACAGCAAAATTCGTATCGTTAAGGTTCGGTGGAACTCGGACCGGGGACCGGAATATACATGGGAACGGGAGGATCAGATGAAGTCTAAGTATCCTCATCTTTTTCCTAAGGAAGCGTTCGAGTCGAGACATGTCTCTTCGGCAGCTGAATGAATCTCGGGTCGAGATTCCTTTTAACGTGGGGATGATGTGACAACTCGGGTAAATCTCTCTCTGTTGATTCCTATCTTTTTGTTTGTTCCCTTCGTTGTTTCTTTCGTTACTTACGCAATTTTCGGGACGAAAATTCTTTTAACGTGGGGATGATGTGACACCCGGCAAATTCTGGTTAACAACGTTGTCTAGATGAAAGTCTACCTTAGCGAGTCACGCGTATATTGTACTTAACTGGGTTAGTTAAGTCGGGTTATGGTTCGGGAACTATCGGTTTAGTCTAGAGGATCATTAGATGTTGGTCTAGAGGTTCATTAGATGTCGGTCCTTAACCAAGTGTACAAACGGTGACGATTTGTAGGATCGTCAGGGCATACGGAACATACGAGTCTCGAGTCCCGGGAATTGGTGAACGAGGGTGAATATGTGTATTTACATGTGTTATGTGTTTACAATCATTATGTGACTTGTCGGTATGTGAATATGTGTTAACATATGTTAAAACGGGGTTTAACGCGCAAAACACACGAAACTAGCCCCTATGGGCGATTAGGGGGCTAAATGCATGACTGTTCATGCAATTAGGCCCAAATGCATGACTGTTCATGCGATTGGGGGGCCAATTGCATGACTGTTCATGCGATTAGGCCCAAATGCATTACTGTTCATGCGATTAGGATTCCTAATCGCGTGTAAAGCTGCATAATCGCGTGTTACGGGCTGGACGACTAAAAACGACTATAAATACCATACTTGACCTCATAAACTTCATTATACAAACCCTAGTCGTCCCATAACCTGCCCCAACACACACACAACCTCTGGAACGCGATTTTTGATCAAAACACAAGGATTCAAGCATAATCCATCGTTCTTTCATAATCCTAAGGTTTGGTTTCCATCCATGAATCTTTATAAACGTTTTTAATAAATCCCTAATGGTCCAGACCTGTTCATAAACGAAAAAGCTTTCTGAAAATCGTCAATAAGGGTTGTTAATCGGATTATAACTAATATACATGCGTTATGGGTGTGTATGATTAGAAAGATAGGATTTTTATGATTCTTGATGATGATTTGATGTGTTATCATGCTAGGTCAGAATTGATATTGATAGTATGATGATAGAAATCTCAGTAATTGGATAATAGGGTTATGATTACATGTGTTTGTTTGATGTTGCATGCTATGTGAATGGTGTTTGGATTGCTTTGGTTGCATGCAGGACTGATTATACGAGGTTGAACGAAGGGTTTCGGGTTAAACATGTTTAGGATAGTGTTTGGGATGATATTGGGTAGTTACACACGTTCTGGATCTGATTTGGAGTGTTAAACGCGCGAAAAACCGGAACAGCATGGTTACAGGCGAGTAGCAATGCTAATCGCCTATAACTCATGCGATTGGGGTGCTAATCGCCAATAATATCATGTGATTAGCCCCAATCGCCTATAAGTTCATGTGATTAGCCCCAATTGCTAGTAAGTTCATGTGATTAGCCCCAATTGCTAGTAAGTTCATGTGATTAGCCCCAATTGCTAGTAAGTTCATGTGATTAGCCCTAAATGCTAATAATTTCATATGGTATAGCCCAATCGCCTATAATAGTGGCGATTAGGATTCCTAATTGCTAGTTGACCAACCTAAATGCTAGTTGACTTTTCCTAATCGCGTGTACTGCTGCAGTAAGTGTAAATTAGCATTCCGAGGACCGATTTGACATGTAGAAACATGCTAGGAACCCCGTAACATGTCTAATAACTTAGTAACATATATTTGGATGTATTTCGGTGATACGTGAACTATGTGCTATAACTTGTTGTGCGTTAACGTATGTTAAGGGTACTTGCGTTATTGTATGTTTTGGAGCGTAAACATAACACGGGGAGTCTCGGGTCACCAATGGGATGTCGAGTCTTGTACTTTGGGTCGGTTAAACAGTCACGGTGTTTTCAAACGAACTTGGTTATGGTCTGGACATCTAGGGACTAATTAGCCTGCGGGTTATTAGTCTAAGTACTTGTAACTGTCGTATGTTAGGTCGCCGCTTTACGGGACTAGCATAGCAGCTGAGTTTACTCGGGTTAAGGAGTAACGGAACTTAAGGTGAGTTTACGGCCCCTCTTTTAACTGATTTCACTTTTCGGGGGAGAAAACATGTGTTAAACTTATGTTTTGGTAACAACTGTCATACTATGGGTTTCTATGGTTTACTATACGATCTTTGGAAGTCCCGGGGGAAACCATGAATGTGCGGGTTAGCACAACGGGGAAATGTGAATAGATCTATTGGGAGTGACCAACCCCGCTCGTCGACTTGGAGGGTCGGCGGGTGCATATTGTCTCAAACAGGAACAACAGGAACAACAGGAACATACATCGGGCATACTTTTGGTATTCGCGTTAGTAATGGTTTTCCAATCGTGGTAGTAACAAAACGTACGCCTAGCTAGCGTATACTGGTTTTCTATTTGTTATAGTATGGACAGGTGGACTTGGTACTTGGATACAAAACCTGTAAACTCACCAGCATTTTTGTGCTGACGTAAACTTTTACATGTTTTCTCAGGTCGCTAAGGTAGCACGACTGGACTAGGGCGCACGCGTCTGCATGGCGTCTAACTAGGGTTGCATGGTCATTTGAACGTTGAACTATTGTTTTATGGTTGAGATACTGTTTTTGAATAAGCTTCCGCTGTGAACGGGATTTTTAAACTATGTTTTGAAATTGCATTTATATTCATTTAGACTTGTTTATTGTGATCGTTGGTTTGGATCCTGGTTTGTCATGCGCCTCGCGGTAAAACTCCGCAAGTGGATTTTGAGGGTGTGACAGATGCACCACCGTATCCAGAAGATGAAGTACCACCATACCCTGACAGTGAAGGTCCACCAAAGTTTGATGCTACTTGTGTTGGCGCTGCAAAATGAGAATACGGGTTAACACCAAATGTGACAACCGTTACCCTCATTCTTTAGCAAGTTGTCAATTATAGTCCTTTGTGTATTCAAGTGCTCCTATTTCGGTCCCCGTAAGTTTTGTCGTCTTCAAGTTTAATAAAAATAAAACAAACTCAATATTAATCATTCTCATTTATTGTGGAGCATATCTACGTCCAAAGTTTATCCAAAATTTTGTTGAATATCAAGTTAAAATCTATAAAATCCGAGCTCATTAGGTTATTTGTTAATAAAAGTTTAAATTTTGTAAAGTTTACAAACATTTTGGTTAACTAAAACTAACTTAGTTGGAGTTCTATTAAGAAAAAAAATAATAACCAAAACCATATTAAATTTAACCTAGTTAACCTTTGAGGGACCATTCTTGCCAACTAATGATAGTTTTAAAAAAAAATATCCCTCCCTCCCTTCTTCTTTCCGATCGGGATTCCGGTCACCGGAATCGAGCTCCGGCGAGTTAAAATCTCTAGTTTTAAAGCTTGTTAACTCGATTTAATGATTATAATACGTTTCTCCAAGCATTTACAATGTTTTCCTATCATTACATCAAACAATAACGCCATTTAATTGATAATTGATGGCTCACGTTTTGAAACCGTCGAGCCTTTATCGTGACTTTAAAACTCGACATATAAATCGATTACAATGTATATTAATGACTGAAATCACTTGATGCATCATTACACATTCCAAACCCACGAAAAATTGAACGAAATCGAGTCCAGAAGACCCTCTAATCGCGACTTGAAGCTCGGACATACATTCTTTTTTTTTTCGACCCTTACACGAGTTGTAAGTATAAATTCTTATTTGTCTTATGTTATTCGGCCCTAGTGTAGTAAAAGCCCTGTGGTTTCAAGTCTTGATAATCACAAATCGAAGGTATTAAGAAATCTAGGGTTTATGTTATGAATTGGGGAAGAAGATGACTTTTAGATGTATGTTAAATATATTTAAGTTTAAAAGGAATCAACAAAAGACTGCTTTGGTCTAGTGGAATGTGTGTGTGTTAGGCAGAGGAGACCCGGGTTCGAGTCCCTTGGGTCACCAGTTTCTTGATTGGTTTTTTTTTTTTTTTTAACTATTGTTCATTCCATATATATATATATAGCATTAAATCTTGAAATATCCATAACTAATTCAATTTTTATCCAAAAATCATGAAAATTTAGGAATAGCTTCTTGACAACTTATAGAAAATTATCATATTTTTAGTTGCTGGAAAATACTTATTTTTCATAATTTTATTAATTTAAATAGTTTTAATCATAAATAATTGATAAAAAAAATCCAATTTTTATGGTTTTAAACTCAAAATTTTTGGAAAATTATTTTTAAGGATCATGAATCTAAATAAAAATTATTGGACCTGAAAGCATTCATTTTATTTATTTTCCTATTTTTAATCATTTAAACATGATTTAAATGCATTAAATTTATTTTAAATACAAATAAATTGAGAAATTATGGAAAAATTATTTTCACTCTTATACATCAGAAAATAACTATTTTTTTCATAAAAATATCATTTTTGGGATCATATCTTGTATTTTTAGTTTATTTACATTTAATTAGATATAATTAATTATTTAGTTAAATGTAAATTATTAAAATATGTTTTATGGATATTTTTCTATAAAATAGAAAATATTCCTATATGAGGAAACGTAAGTTTTATAATTTCTTCGTCACGTATTAAACATTAAATCACGATATATTTTATTTAACATTTTTATTAAATTCAAGAGATAATAAAACTTCATCTTCCCTACATAAGCCTAGCAACCCTAGTGCCTTAGATTCAAGATACTTTAGACCTTTTTAAGACACTTCCCTCATTAGTATGCTTATACGTATAGGTTGAATTCTTCGGAATTCCCAAGAAAATTATGAGACAAGTTTTGTTGGAATTGTTACGCGTAGCAAAACTGTGAGTATATCTTTCCCCTTTTTACTATTTTACTATTTTGGGGTGATTCATGTACCTATTATCAAGTTTCTATTTCTTATACTTAATGCAATTCTCATGTGTGTTTGCCTTATGTGATTTGGTGTGTATTTATGCTTGTCAAAATCATTAACCGCTGGGCGGCCTAGCATTTCAATGAATAGTACTATGGTATACCCCCTTGAGACTCTGTTGAGAGAATCTTGGTCATTGTCTTGTTAATTCATTATTCAGTTGGTTATTCATGCGTTAGTCATTATTCATCAAGGCTTGGTTTTGACTGATACTACTTATTACATATTTGCAAACAGTATACAACACATAAATTGCGAAACACTTTTCTACTATATGTATTCAAACATGGTATGCTCACCAATACAATTTTTGTATTGACAAAATTATTTTGTACATGTTTCAGGTTAATTTGAGATGCATTCTTTAAGCTTTCGGATATATATTTAGATTTTGATTTATTGTATTTCAGATTAGTTGCCATTTAGAACCATTGTATTTCATTTTCAATGTAATAAACTATTTAAACAATGTATCAATATTTACACTTTTAGTCCATGAGCTATTGAACAATCGTCACTACGTGACACCTCGATGTTTCCGCCATCGGTTGGGGTGTTACACCAAACTGGTTAGTATTATAAGATAAAGGATACAGATTTGTTTGTCCAAGAGGATAAACAGGAAGATGAACATCTGTCGGGGGACCATAGTTATCAAAAGCAAATGCAGGATCTTGATTCAGGAAAAAAGTTGTTTGTGTTTTAGATCTTGCAACGCTCATATCTTGAGGAGTCGTCCCGTAACGCCTTGTTCGCCCTTCTGATTTCATCAATCTCTTTGTTCTCAAGCTCGGTCACAAAGTCGTTGATGGAGATGGTCTGATAAACATTGTTGGCTTTCTGGATGTTGAGCCACTGATGCCAGTGTGGAGGAAGTGCATATGCAAACCATTCCACAAGTTTAGCTGATGTATAAACAACTCCATACTGATACATCTCTGACATCTGATGATAGTATCGTGCAGTCAGATCCCGCAGTGGTTCATTCCTAATAGTAGTGAAGTTCTCGAACTCCTCCTTGAGTTAGTCCATCTTTATCTTTCGTGTCTTCTCATTTCCTTCATTCATCTCTGCTAACGCAAGCCAAAGCATATGTGATGTTGTACATTGAGCGAATTGATGTAAGATGTCTTTAGGGAGAGCTTATGCTAGCGCAGCCATCGCCTTCTTCTCATAATTGTATTTCCTTCTTTCATCATCTGTCATATCTTAAAAAGACATAGGAATGTTGGAGTTCTCGATCATCGTCCTTGTATACCCAGTCTCTATAGCTGCTCTTATTAATCCATCAATCCCCACAACATGCGTCTTGAATCTTCCCTTCCAGGAATGGTAGTCTGCCATGAATTGTAATTTAGGAGCCCTATTTGAACTACCTGTTTCCAAATCACTGAGAAGAACTGAAGACAAGTGTTGCATTTGTTGAGTTGCAGCGGCTGCGAGTGCCCAAGGATTTCCATTCATCATTTGCTGCTGCTGAGCACGTTGTTGAGCTACGAGCGCCCACGGATTTGTTCCGGCAACATTAGCTTGGTGTTATTATTGTTGCATCCGTTGCGCGTTTCGCTCGGCCGAGTACTACCATGGATCTTTAGGAACATTCATTTAGGTGTTCATTAGTTGGTTGTACTATTGCCTTGGTTGTTTTAGATGTCCCCATGGGTTAGCCATGTGTTACAGACTGAAATTGGTTCAATACTTAGACAAAACTGTGATGTAGAACAGTAACATGCGATTGGTGATGAACACACGACTAAGTTACACGATTAGAAGGTTAGTCGTGTGATTTATCTGGCGATTCGGAGCTAATCGTGTGAACAGTAGAGAGACTATGGAGTTACATGCGAGTAGAGTCCACCAGGCGACTAGAAGTCTAGTCGTGTGTTTGAAGGAATGATTAGATCCTAGTCGTGTGTTTTAAGTAACGAATACGAAAGCTAATCGGCTCTAACCGAGCTACTCGCTACCTGCAGGTCTGTTGACTTGTTTTGCACGAAAATCATCACTTTTGCCTCAAAATCTATCAAAAACGTTGTGTTTGATCCCCAAATGATTACGAAGGTTGTGAAAACACTTTTGGAGCAAACCCTAATAAAAAAACACATGTTTTTATCCATTAAAACCACCTTAGATTTTGAAAAATATTGGTTTTTCACAAAACTTGAAGTTTCAAACTTTCAAAACATGTTTTTGCTCAAAAATACTACTTTTTAATCTAAAAACACACTGTTTTGAATCCCTTTTGTTATCAAAACACTCGTGATAAGAGCCAATGCTCTGATACCACTTGTAGGATCGATTTCGGATAACCCGACAATCACAAGCTTGTTCGTTTAGAGTGTGGAATCCACTAAACGATGTTTGGACAACAAAAACGACAACAAACAATAGTAAACGAGTTATCAAAGACATAATAATACGGTTAAAAGGTTGTTATTGCATTGAAAACAGAGCTCGAGTGTTACAAGACAATCAACAGACCTGAAACCTATGACCTGGTGCTTGGAATGTGTGATGTGACAGCTAAAATGATTAGGGCAATCAATGGAAGTATTTATACCTCCTCCTAGTCGTCCAGGGCCATTGGGGCGACTAGGATCTTGACACGCGACTAGGAGGGGCGACTGGGCATCCAGTCGTCTTTAGACCTAGGCGACTAGCAAAGCTAGTCGCCCCTAAAGGTCATAGTCGCTAGTCGATTCACAATCAGCACAAAATCATTCGAAACACATCCAAGCACGTACAATACATGAAAATTAACACCTATACTAGGATAGGGACATACATGTACTAACAAGATCTAAAATTTGTTTTCTCATTACTGAATGCGTTTAAGTTGGTTGACTGAGTTGACTTTAATAGTGATTTAATTAAGCTACATGTGATTTGGAATATATATACGTTCAGAGAACTTTAAGGGCAAATCTGAAGATCTATTGTGTGATTTGATATTATAAAAACTTATTAGATATGTGATTATTGTGAGAGAGAGAGAGAGGGGGGTATTTGGTTAATTTTTTAAAAGCTCAAGGATTTTAGCTTTACTTGAAGAATGATATGTTGAATTTGATGAATTTGGGGTTTTTTGGTTAATGAGGATTTCAGCTTTTTTTATTTGGATGTATTATGAATTTTTTATTTTATTTTTTAAGTATTTTAAGTCGGGTTGTTCTAGTTGCATAGTTGTATTTTGCATCTAAAAATCTAAAAACAGTGTTATTTTTACACCATAGTCGTTTTCATATGTTCGCCTTATATTTTTTTCAATACAGGTATGTTTTCATATGTTAACACAAAGTTATGACATAATAGTATTTTGATAACATGTGTTAATAAAGATTGGATAACATTTGTTAACAGGTGGATAATGTATGTTAATGCATGGGCTTAAGATATTAGTTAACATTTCTGTTTCGCATGTAACAAGGGTGGATTTTTGTCTTTCATTACATATGACAGGTTTTCATATGTTAACATAAATGGATTTAGTGGGTGAATTGGGTTTTGGATTATTTAGGATTATTTGTGTTTTTTTATGTGGGTTATGCATTTTGAATCCAAATAGATAACTGATGTGTTGCTAAACACATCTAATTTCCTATGTATTTTGTATATTATTTGGTCAAGTTTGTATTCGCTTCGTGTCAGTTTTATTATTTATTTATTTATTTTATTATTTTATAGGTGTTCGTGGAAAATGAGCTCAAAACGAATGAATTTTAATCAAGACACCAACACTTGAGAGCCGGTGTTCATAGACGTTGGAGCGTAGACGAGAAACTTTGGTCAAGTCAAGAACACCCGAGTCTAAAGCACCGAGTATAATACTATATATTATAATAATAATAATAATGATGATGATGGACTTTTAGTCCATATTGAACTTGGCTCAAAATACTTGGAAGGAAAAATAAACCCTACGAAAAGATTATAAAGTGTGACATATTATTATGACAGGAGGATATTATAACATCATCGAAGTCGAACAGAAGACTGCCGCAAGGACATATCAGCCGAAAAAAAAAGAGGACAGCAGCATCAAAGCAAGTTTTGAGAGGAGGAAGTGAAGGCCAGGAAGGCTAGGGTTCAAAATTTAAGCTACGGGTTCGACCATAATAATTTTTGGCTTTATATTTATTTACTTCGTGTTTATAAATATTATTACCATGACTATATATTATTTTGAACCTATGTTTTTATCTTTATCCATGACTATGAGTAGCTAAACTTTTAGTGCTACCTAGGTATTGATGATGGGTGACAATTGAATAATAGTTTTCGGGTTGGCTTTATGTTATGTTTTGGATAATGTTTTGGTAAAGAGTTTTCTAATAAGGTTTCTTTTGTGTATGCGTGCTTGATATCTGAATATTAATACTTGTTTCGCTTAATTCTAGTTTAATTGATTTTGTATCTTTTGATCTAGGGTTTTGTGAGTATCTTAGACTTGTTGTTTTTGATATATCTTGTGGTTGCTAGACGTAGTAAACCCTAGAAACAAGCTAATTAATTATTCAGTAATTTAGCATTCTACCACCTTTGAGACCGAGAGGAGATTAGGTGTCAATGTGTCTAGCTTGGTAGGTATTCGGGACCGTGGTCTGCATGAGAGTGAGTCACCCCTAGCGTGCCTGTTTTGTTAGCACCCTGTGTTAGAAACCTGTTAGAATTACTATCCCTTGCATACCTTACACATCCCGGATGTATTGTTTCTGAGGGGGCCGAGAGGACATTCAGATTCAGGATACCTTAGCATAGTTTGGTGAGACCGAGAGGTGATCTAAACCCGAGACCGGTAAGTTTACACACATCCCTAGATTCAGTATTGCGACCTGTTGGAGAGTGATTCGCGTTCCAGTATTGGTCTAGTTTAGTGTATCTTAAGATCCCGGTAGCCAAAACCCATTTATCCAATCCCGAGAGCTATACGTCAGTCACCTTGATTCTTACCTAGGTAGCCATTTTCTCATTACTTAATCTCATCCAGTTCTGCTTGTTCGTTTGCTTTGTTTGAGTTGTTTGCATGTTATTTACTTTAATTTTATATTTTTTTTAGTAATTAATCAAATCAACATCACTTCAATTTATTAGACTAGGACTCGACGAAAGCTTAGTATCGAGAGCCGCTAATATTGTGTCCACGGTTCGATATTCCGGACTTACTTACTCTGCTACACTGCGACCGGTACACTTGCCATTAGTGTGTGGTTTTGTAGGTTTTTCCATTTTTAAAACTTGACCGATTTATTTACTACACATTTCACACATCAAGTTTTTGGCGCCGTTGTCGGGGACACAATTGCGCTTTCGAGGACGACCCGAGTCGGGGATCTAGTCATTTTATTGCTTTCTTAGTTTGGTAGATTTTTATTTTTTTTATTTTATAAAAAGAAAAACAAAAAGTATATTTTTATTTATTTGCTATTTGTTTTTCTTATTATAGTATAGTTTTAGTTTCTCTGTGTACATAAGAAGTACCTCGTTGCAGTCCTAGAACATTTTGCCCACCAGATAGATCACATAGAAATGGCTGCACGTCGGACTGTCGCTGAACACATCAGCATTACACCCACTCACATCCGGTCCAGTATTACACTACCCACTGTTGAGTCGAACAACTGGACCATTGAACCCGCTCTGATCAACACCATATCTCATTCAGTTCAGTTTCACGGCATGCGTGATGAAGACCCATATGCCCACTTGACTAGATTTGGTAGAGTCTGTAGCACCTTCCAGCTTAATGGTGCCACTAATGACGCCATTCGTTTGCGTCTGTTCCCATTCTCACTTACTGATCAGGCCCTCACATGGCTGGACTCCCTCCCACAGGGAGCCATCACTTCTTGGACTGATCTTCAGACGAAATTCCTGCAGAAGTATTTTCCCCCTGCTAAAACTGCTCGTCTTAAAAATCTTATCTATGCCTTTACTGAGCAGTCAGGGGAGTCCTTCTATGAGACATGGGACAGATTCAAGGCACTCCTGAATAAGTGCCCTCATCATGGTCTTGAGGACTGGAGAGTTGTGGAGAAATTCTATACTGGAGTTTTTGACACGACCAAAAGATTTCTTGACTCTACAGCAGGCGGTAACATGATGAAAACCAAAACCGTTGCTGAATGCCTTGAGATGATAGAGGACCTAGCCACTAGCACGTACATTGAGCTCGGCTCTGGGGGCGTTACTGCTGCCCCTAAGGGTATCCATTCTGTTAAGAGTAGCATTGCACTAGCCGCCCAGGTAGAATCCTTAGCTAAGGTCATGAAGGATACTCAGGTTAAGATTAGTGCTAAGTGTGAGATTTGTAGAGGGGATCATGAGACCATAGATTGCCAAGTAGGTCCTAGTGAGGAGTTGAACTATGTTCAGAATTCAGATCAAGTCCAAAGTTACAACTCTGGATGGCAGAGTATAGGAGATCCTAAGTCTGAGATTAGTGAGTTAATAAAGAAAAATGAGGAGAATCAGGCTAGGACAAATAAGCTCCTAGAGACCATAGTGATGCAGCGTGAGACCCGTTATCAGGAGCAACAAAAGAAAAATCAAGAATTTGAGCTGTTATTTAGGAATCATGGGTCCACGCTCCAGAGTTTAGAAAGGGTCATAGGAGAGTTAGTTGGTAAGATGACCAGAAATTCAACAGATGTTCAGGTGAATGCGGTGTTCACCGAAAGCGGGAAGAGCACGGAAGTTGATCACCCGGTGTCGAGAGAGAGTGAGGTAGTTGAGGAGGAGAGTGTCGATGAGGAGATTAGGGTAGAGTCTCCGGGCAAGGTGCACCCTACTAGCCTAGACCCAGCAAGTACCGCACAGCCCAAAAGTAGGTTGAAGGAGAAACAGTCTGAGGGGGAGCCCAGAAAGGTTTGTGTTCCACCTGCCCCTTATGAACCAATACCGCCCTATCCTGGTAGGTTGAATAAGAGTGAGAACTTAGAGCAATATAGGCACTTCATTGATGTTCGGAGAGATATGCCTAAGTATGGGAAGTTCTTGAGGGAGATGTTGTCCCGCAAGGAGAAGTTGAAAGAACTTTCCCAAGTTACTCTGAGTGAGGAGTGTTCGGCTGTCGTTCTTAATAAACTACCCGAGAAGATGACTGATCCTGGGAGTTTCACTATCCCTTGTCAGATAGGTGGTTTGACAGTTAGGAACGCCCTCGCTGATTTAGGTGCTAGTATTAATCTAATGCCCTATTCCATGTTTAAGAGATTAGATTTTGGGGAGTTGAATCCAACTAAGATGTGCTTATAGTTGGCTAATAAATCTGTGAAGTACCCAGTGGGCATTCTAGAGAATTTGCTAGTAAGGGTGGAGAGATTCGTGTTTCCCGTTGATTTTGTCGTACTTGATATACGGGAGGACGAGCATGTGCCGTTGATCTTAGGACGACCCTTCTTACGCACCGCAAAGGCATTGATTGATGTCTCGGACGGTCGGATTACACTGCGTGTAGGGGATGACTCCATCACTTTTGGTGTTAATAGGTCTAGGGAGAGTATGAGTAGTCAGCTCGAATCTGTGTGCTTTCTTGGCACTTTCATGTCACATGTCGACCGATGCATTGACTACATCTGTGGAGCAGACTTATTAGATAGGCGGCACCGAACAGAAGAGAGACAGGAGGTAGAGATAGAGACTGTAATTCCTGTGGAGCATGATCCGGGCTCTGCAGCCGGTGAGCCTCCTGATAGGTTAGAGGTAGTTAAGGTTGTTGAGAGTACCGAGGAGGTGGTTGAGAAGCCCTCGGTTCATATTTTGATATCCCCCGAGTATGAGAGTGAGCACCAGATAGATGAGGAGGATAAAGCACTGTTTAAATTTAGCCTTGAGGTACTGAATAAACCTAAGTGTTGGGATAGGATCCTGATTCACCACTCGCATTTAAGAATATTTTCAGGTGATCCTAGATTTAGGTGGAAAAGATCGTGCCTTAGGAGAGATGACGTAAGTGGGACGATTGGTTTATATGAGGATGATGCAGATATCCTCATTGATCCAGGTTAGAGTGCTTGATAAGAATAGAATCACACGGGTGAAAACCCAAATTTGTAGAGTTTGTATATATTTATTTTTTGTGTGTTTATTTTCTGTGTTTGCATTTTTGTGTTTTTGTTTCGTTTTATTTTTGCAGGATGTTAAGCTTGTCTTTGGCGCGGAAATATTTCATTCATACGAGGTTTGATGTTGGTTTTATTTTCTCTTTACACAAAAAAAAACATTTAAAAAAAAGCCACATAACCTCCACCATTATCATTATCACCCGCCACTGACCACCACCGTGCTGATCCAGGTATGTTTTCCTCGCTTTTTTTATTTTATTCTATTTCGTGTAATTGAGTCTTGTATTTTAATTTAATTGAGTCAGTTTTGTTTATTTTCATTTGGTCGAGTCTTGTGGGATTGCAATGGCCTTTTCATTGCTGGATCTCCCCTGCCCGTACTCAATCTCCATTCGGATGGGGGTCGATCTTAAAATTATTTTTTTGTAAACAGACATCTCACTTGTCATTGAGTAATTTTACTTTCACTTTCTTTTTAGTTTATTTTTGCAGGATTCTGACTATGGCTGCGAAGGAAATGCTATACGGCTGTAGATGATGGACGGACGGAACACTTTCTGCGAGCTATCGCCACATATTCCAGGGGAGTTCGTTCCATTTATTTTGTTGCTGTTATATATTTAGTTTATTTCTACTGTATTTTTGCATTTTTATTTTTAGTTTACGTTGTATCCTGGAGCACATTGAGGACATTGTGCCTTTCTAAGTGTGGGGATGGGAGACTTCGTCTTTATTTTGCTTAGTTGTAGGTTGAGTAAAAAAAATACAAAAATTCAAAAATCCAAAAAAAAAAAAATGTCCCTGATCTTTTGTGCATTTTATATGGAAAATGATAGTAAAATTGGGATTTTTGATTTTCAAAATATTATATATATGAGAATATAAATAGATTGAAAGCACATTTATTTAAGATGTGTCCGTAGGCCCAGCTAGCTTTGAAAAGTCCTAGGATTGTTCTTAATATACCTTAATAAATCATGAAATCTTGTGGGTTCTCATCTTAGGAGAAACGGTAGAACTGAAACCGCTGATAGTAATTAGAGGTACCATTGTAGGTTGAAAGCCCATATGTATTATTGATTAAATGGCACACTTGATCCTTTTTATAAGAATAAATCCGGTGAAAAGTGGCGCCAAAAAAAATCCACATGTACATCAATTGAACTAGACCAAAAAAAAAAAACAAAAAAAACTGAAGCCTCTGATCGAAACTCCCTCGAGGTCAAGTTGAAAAAAAAATACCGAAGCTCATGCTGTCGCTCTTGGGGATGGTGACTCTGATTGAGACAACATCTGGGTTATGTATGAAAAAAACAAATGTGTCTAAGCTCATAAACATCATCCATCATAAATTTAATTTCTAATACATTAGGGAGTTTAGTTTGCAGTGGTTGGTAAATCTATATGGTTTAACCTTTGCTTCGAAAGCTTGAGGTGGGATTAGGTTAAGCTGGATATCTTGAGTGTGAGACCCATAGATTGATTGTAATAATATGAACTTAATTGCTTTACATGATTGGGGCCTGATTAGCTAGTGGTTGGGTTTAGGTGGACAACAATACTGACAGTTTTGGTTGATGCGTGATTAGATCTTAATTAATGAACCTAAAAGTTTTTGAAACCAAGAATTCTAATTATAATTCCATTGCAGTCTTTTTCAGGGACGAAAAAGGTTTAAGTGTGGGGATTTTTGATGTGTTGCAAAACACATCTAATTTCCTATGTATTTTGTATATTATTTGGTCAAGTTTGTATTCGTTTCGTGTCAGTTTTATTATTTATTTATTTATTTTATTATTTTATAGGTGTTCGTGAAAAATGAGCTCAAAACGAATGAATTTTAATCAAGACACCAACACTTGAGAGCCAGTGTTCATAGACGTTGAAGCGTAGACGAGAAACTTTGATCAAGTCAAGAACACCCCAGTCTAAAGTACCTAGTATAATACTATCTATTATAATAATAATAATAATAATAATAATAATAATAATAATAATAATAATAATAATAATAATGCACTTTTAGTCCATATTGAACTTGGCCCAAAACACTTGGATGGAAAAATAAACCCTACGAAAAGATTATAAAGTGACATATTATTATGACAGGAGGATATTATAACATCATCGAAGTCGAACAGAAGACTGCCGCAAGGACATATCAGCCGAAAAAAAAAAGAGGACAGCAGCATCAAGGCAAGTTTTGAGAGGAGGAAGTGAAGGCTAGGGTTCAAGATTTAAGCTACGGGTTTGACCATAATAATTTTTGGCTTTATATTTATTTACTTCGTGTTTAAAAATGTTATTACCATGACTATATATTATTTTGAACCTATGTTTTTATCTTTTTCCATTACTATGAGTAGCTAAACTTTTAGTGCTACCTAGGTATTGATGATGGGTGGCAATTGAATAATAGTTTTCGGGTTGGATTTATGTTATGTTTTGGATAATGTTTTGGTAAAGAGTTTTCTAATAAGGTTTCTTTTATGTATGCGTGCTTGATATCTGAATATTAATACTTGTTTCGCTTAATTCTAGTTTAATTGATTTTGTATCTTTTGATCTAGGGTTTTGTGAGTATCTTAGACTTGGTGTTTTTGATATATCTTGTGGTTGCTAGACGTAGTAAACCCTAGAAACAAGCTAATTAATTATTCAGTAATTTAGCATTCTACCACCTTTGAGACCAAGAGGAGATTAGGTGTCAGTGTGTCTAGCTTGGTAGGTATTCGGGACCGTGGTCTGCACGAGAGTGAGTCACCCCTAGCGTGCCTGTTTTGTTAGCACCCTGTGTTAGAAACCTGTTAGAATTACTATCCCTTGCATCCCTTACACATCCCGGATGTATTGTTTCTGAGGGGGCCGAGAGGACATTCAGATTCAGGATACCTTAGCATAGTTTGGTGAGACCGAGAGGTGATCTAAACCCGAGACCGGTGAGTTTACACACTTCCCTAGATTCAGTATTGCGACAAGTTGGAGAGTGATTCGCGTTCTAGTATTGTCTAGTTTATTGTATCTTAAGATCCCGGTAGCCAAAACCCATTTATCCAATCCCGAGAGCTATACGCCAGTCACTTTGATTCTTACCTAGGTAGCCATTTTCTCATTACTTAATCTCATCCAGTTCTGCTTGTTCGTTTGCTTTGTTTGAGTTGTTTGCATTTTATTTACTTTAATTTTATATATATTTTTTAGTAATTAATTAAATCAACATCAGTTCAATTTATTAGACTAGGACTCGACGAAAGCTTAGTATCGAGAGCCGCTAATATTGTGTTCACGGTTCGATATTCCGGACTTACTTGCTCTGCTACACTGCGACCGGTACACTTGCCGTTAGTGTGTGGTTTTGTAGGTTTTTCCATTTTTAAAACTTGACCGATTTATTTACTACACATTTCA
This sequence comes from Ambrosia trifida, assembly GCA_028751855.1. Taxonomy (NCBI): domain Eukaryota; kingdom Viridiplantae; phylum Streptophyta; class Magnoliopsida; order Asterales; family Asteraceae; genus Ambrosia; species Ambrosia trifida. The sequence goes on along the minus strand of CM054123.1, from coordinate 109,576,888 downwards.
CACATCAATAACACATGTTAACAAAAGGTATATAACATACACGTGCGCTTACACATTAATTTGCCTTTTTCATACGTTATTATTAGGGGTGAGCATTTCGTGGTTCGGACCCACGGGAACCTTGGACCCGATCCATGAGAACTTTAGACCCGAACCTTTTTAAATATATGGGTCGGTTTCTGGTTCTAGATTTATATAAATTATCGGTTCCGGGTCGGGTCGGGTCGGTTCCAAACCCACGGTTCTAATATAAGAACCACAAGAACCGTTTGTATTTTAATTAGAAAATAAAAAAATAATATTTTTTTAGTCTTTTCACTGTTCGTTTTTACGTGTTATTGTAATCGATTTCATGTAATGTTAGTACTATATTAAAAATATTATTTATAAGAATAACAATATATTTTTCTTGAAATATTTTTCGGCTTGATGTATATACACATATGTGATATATTATATAATATCTATTATATCTAAATTTGATGTAAATGTTTATGTATGTCGCATTGATGTGTGTGTGTATTTACGATATATACATAACAGATTCACATAATGTTTCAAGTGATGAGAATGACAAAATTGTTACGAAAACATAAGTCGAGAAATGAAAAGTGACTTAAAAAATGAACTCATGGGCTATTGTTAGAACCATATGGAGAAATTCTTTTACGAGAGGGTCAGACCCATTACCCGACCCATCAAAACCTTTAGGACCCGGAACCACATAGTCTTTTAAGGTTCGGTTCGTGGTTCCTAATTTCAACAATAAAAGGGTATACGGTTCTGGTGGGTTCGGATCGGGTCGGTCTGGACCCTTTGCACAGCCCTAGTTATTATTATTAATATGAATGTTGAACCAAAGCTAAATTTTTATAGAGCTTTTTTTCATGTGGAACGAGTTGTGCACGTGAAATTATAAATTGTTTTCATATATTACGATTTTTCTTTAAAACGTGATACACATGCATAGACAATAGCTAAAACGTGCTACACATGAACATTTTGACTTTGCTAACAGTAGGTTAACGTATGCATATACAATCGATTTTTCTTTGAAACAAATTATTTTATGAAAACCTAAGGTGGGTGAAGTATAAGACTGATTAAGTTTCAAACCCATTTAAATTGATGAAAACCTAAGTTGGGTTGATTCCAGTTGCATATGTTTGATAAGTTATAAGTTAAGACTAAGTTGGGTTGATTCCAGTTACATATGTTAATGAAAACAAAAGTCTGTATTTTTAATAAACAAAAGTAGAAAACCATATATGCTACACCAATTATTAACAAAAATGTGTCTATTCTACTTGACCGACCAATTGCAACCTGTACGCTAACATCTTTTGGCCTGTTAATATCTCTTAAAGATGTTATAAGGATGCCAGCAACCTATGCGCAATGCGTTCAGTTGTTTCCAAGATGCAAGGGGCAAAGGCACTGTTTGACCCATAATAAAGCATAACTACGACTTGGCTATTTGCTCATATATGTATATTTATTTCTATTCAAATTGAGGTTATCCTTTTCTTTTCTTTATAATGTTTGTCTTCATGTTAAAGATTGTCATGGTCTCAACATTGAAGCACAAAAATCCTATTTAGCTGTGTGGAAGGAAATGCACGTGTCTTGGCTTATGAATTTGCAACCACTGGATCTCTATATGACATATTGCATTACATGAACACTTGTTTGCACTTTTGTTTTTGTGTTTAAATTAATGGATGTATAAGTTGAAATATAATTGGTGTTGGGTTTAAAATCTATATAATATGCATATACATGCAGGTAGGAAGGGTTTGCAAGGAGCACAACCACGGCATGTGCTTAATTGGGTGCAGCCGGTAAAGATTTTTACTGATGCAGCAAAGGGACTAGATTATTTGCATGACAAGGTCCATCCTTAAATAATTCAGAGATATTAAGTCTAGCATTGTGTTGATATTTGAGGATTTAAGAGTCAAGATTGCCGATTTTCAACCATTTAAAACAATCACCCCAATATGGCTGCACACTTGCATTCTACTCGTGTTTTGGGAATTTTTGGCTATTGTGTGCCATAATAATACTTACATTATAAACCTTTTTCATATATATGCGGTCTACCCAGCGGCAAAGTGGACAGGATGGTTTGGCTCACTTGCTACATTGGGCAATTTTTTAGCTGTTGGGTCAGGTTGAGCAAGTCTATTACAAACTTATAAATCACAACTTTTAATTTCTAAATGGACAGTGACCTTCATATGATAGTGTATACAATATCATATTATTACTACATGCTTTTGTCATGTAAATGAACTTTATCATTTAGCAAGGTGTCTTTAATGGCATGGTTATGTAGATACGCAATGACCGGACAACTTACACAAGAGTGATGTTAATGTTCATATTGATCTGTTACAGTAACATACCTTTTGTTTATTAAGATTTGTTCAATAACAAGTACATGGTTTTTGTGATGAACTGCAATCAGTTGTAAGTGGCGGTGCACATTTCTTTTCTTTTCTTTCTACGAATACTTGGTAAAACATAGTGTGCACATTTCTATTCTTTTTGCGTAACTTGCGTGTAACACCCCAACCGATGGCGTTAACATCGAGGTGTCACGTAGTGACGATTATTCAATAGCTCATGGAATAGAAATGTAAATATTGATACATTGACTAAGTAATTTATTACATTGAAATGATATACAAAAATACAACAATTAAAAACCAACAATCTAACTGAAATATAGTAAATCTCAAGTCTAAGTCTAAGTTCCAAAAGCTTAACAGTGATCTCATAACAACCTGAAACATGTACAAAAATAATTTTGTCAATACAAAATGTATTGGTGAGCATACCCTGTTTGAATACATATAGTAGAGAAAGAGTTTCGCAATTCATGTGTTGTATACTGTTTGCAATTATGTAATAGATAGTATCCGGGTCAAAATCAACCCTATGAAAGTGAAATGAAACTTATATATAGTATGCACTATTAAAAGTAGTAATGAAACACATAGCAATGACCAAGGTCTCTCAACAAAGTCATAAGGGGTATATACCATAGTACTATTCAATGAAATGCTTGGCCGCAACGGTTAATGATTTTGACAAGTCATAGATACACAAAGTAACACAAAGCAAACACACATGAGAATTGCACTTAGTGAAAAGAAATAGTAATTTGTCATATGGTACATGAGTAGTCCAAAAGGTAAAACATGAAAAAGGGGAAAGATATACTCACAGTTTGCGAAAGCGATCAAAATCCAGCTTAAGCGGTCGTGAGCTAAGTAATGGGTATTCCAAGGAATCAACCTATAATGTATAAGAATACTAATAAGGGTGATGACTTAAAAAGTCTAAGGTATCTAGAATCTAAGGCATTAGGGTTTGCTAAGTCGATTTGGGGAATTAGAGTTTTTATGATAAATCGAATTAATATAAAAGTTGTATATCAAAAATAATATGTCAAAGTTGGTAAATATGGTTTAGGTAATATAATTATTACCAATTGAATATTTAGATAAAAATATATATTGAATAATTAAGACAAAATAATTTAGTTAATTACTTTAACTAAATTATTGTAAATAAATACAATAATCATAAATATTTGAACAAATAATTATGAGTTACACGATGATTCAACAAATGGGAATTAAGTCTTTCAAACATAATAATATTTCTATTTTATAAGAAAAATATTTATAAAATATATGTTAAATAGCATAGATAAATAAATGATTAATTATGTCTCTTTAAACATAAATAAGACTAAAAATACAAGATACGATCCAAAAATATTATTTTTTTTATAGAAAATGAATGCTTTCAGGTGTAAATCAATGAAAATAATTTTCTCATAAGTTTTCCCAATATATTTGCATTTAAAACTGATTTAATGAATTTAAATCATGTTTAAATGATTAAAAATAGGAAAATTAATAAAAATAAATGTTTTCTGAACCAGTAATTCTTATTTCAGTTCATGATGATTAGAAATAATTTATCAAAAATTTTGATATAAAAATCATTAAAATGAATTTTTAATCAATTAAATATGATTAAATCAAATTAAATTAATAAAAATTACGAAATAAAATATTTTTCAGAAAATAAAAGTGTGGTAATTTTCTTTATGGATTTAAGATGCTACACCTAAATTTTCATAATTTTTGAAGCAAAAATGAATTTATTATGAATTATTTCAATTTCTACATATTATATATATTTAAAAAAGTTAATAATAAGAAAATGAATATGAAAAGAAAATAAAAAAAAAAATTAACCCGTGTCCAAGGGGACTCGAACCCGGGACCTTCCCTAACACAAAGGCAAATCAAACCACTACACTACAAGCCTTTATGTTGATATATTTTGAAATGAAATAATATTTAACCAATATGTGGTGTTACATCATCTTCCCCAAATACCTATAGCCAAAACCCTAACCTTAACCAAAAATCTAATTGCCCGATTACAGAGCAGATTAGCCATCGATTTCATAGGGGAAATGATCGGCCACGAATAACAATCAAAACGGCATAATCAATGGATACTTATAGTAACGATTTAGAAGCGAGCAAGGATGATGAATAAATCGCACCTCGGGGACGAACACAGTCAATCTGAGCACAATTTGATGATTTTATAAGGTGGGTTTTAGTCGTGCAAGGTTGGGGAACGAGTAGATATGTTCAATTTATATTATTAATTGAAAATATAACTCATTTGATTCGTTTTAAAGAGCTCGAAGGTTTCATAATGAAACCGAGTAAAATCCATGATTAAAACGCGTTTAAAACATTTTAAAACCCGTGTAACCGTTCGAAGATGATGGAGAAGCAGTAATTGATTAATAATGTTGAATGAAAACTCGTTTTGGAATGTTTTAAGGCTCGCCGGAAGGATTGATCGCCGGCTGGAAATCAGACCGCCGAAAAACCGATCAAGAGGAAAAAATCAGATTATTTTAAAAGTTTTGTATATTAGCAAAAATGGTCCCTCGGGTTTTAACTAGGTTAGATTATTAGGTTTTAGTTTTGTTTTTCTTTATAAAAAGTTAACCAAGTTAACTAACTTAACTTAAAAGTTTTTAAAACTGTTTAAAACTAGAATCTTTTACGAATACGTTTCAACATACGCATTTGATTAAAACTTACACCCGATCCGTAATAAATATAAATGATAAAATTTTATTTCGCTCTAAAATTAAATTTGAAAACGACGAAACTTACAATGGCTATAATGGAAATATTTGAAGGACTATTATTGTCAATTAGATGAAAGACAAGGGTGACGGATGTCACATTGCGGCAAAAAACATAAGTATCATAATGTTGTATTGCAACCCATTTGTGGATCTCGCTGCAACGCGCGGGTAAACCCACTAGCTATCAGTATGAATGTTGAACCAAAGCTAAATTTGTATAGAGCTTTTTTTTCATGTGCAACGAGTTGTGCACGCGAAACTATAAATTGTTTTCATATATTACGATTTTTCTTTAAAACGTGATGCACATGCATAGATAATAGCTAAAACGTGCTACACATGAATATTTTGACTTTGCTAACAGTAGGTTAACGTATGCATATACAATCGATTTTTCTTTGAAACAAATTATTTTATGAAAACCTAAGGTGGGTGAAGTATAAGACTAATTAAGTTTCAAACCCATTTAATTTGATGAAAACCTAAGTTGGGTTGATTCCAATTGCATATGTTAATGGAAACAAAAGTCATTTTTTCGCATGAGTTTTTTAACATGGATGGAATGAATGTCACCTCGGTTTCATATGTTACACCTGTTAGGACTAAGTTGGGTTGCTTCCAATTTGCATATGTTTGATAAGTTATAAGTAAGTTAGGATTAAGTTGGATTGATTCCAGTTGCATATGTTAATGGAAACAAAAGTTATTTTTTTATATGGATTTTTTTAACATGGATGGAATGAATGTTTTATATGTTTCATATGTTACATTGAAACTAATTTTGCATATGTTACACATCTGCGTAGTTTTATGACCTTTCTCATATGGATTTTTTTATAGTCTCAAAAACTAGGCTATATGCTAAATGTTTGAATATTTAAATTGATGAATTTCTTTTCTTTACAGGTGAAGAGATTTTGGTGTGCAAAGATGAAGATGATTACCAAGAACGAAGCATAGTTTAGATTTTTTTTTTTGTTATCGTAGTTTTTTAGCACGTTTGATTTGTAATGTTACTGTTTCATATGTTACTATTGTTTGTCATTTGTAGGAAACATTTTTTGTGTACGTTTGAATGTTTAATCTATAATATTTTTTAATTAATGTATACATTCTATGTGTTTTTTTACAACTCTAACATATGTATCAATTTTAACGTATGCAATAAGACATCACATATGAGACCACAGTCTGTACAATTTTAACGTATGCAACTACAGCTCTTTAACGTATGCAACAAGATGTCTGACAGACTTAGAAGAGAGAAGTTTACTACAGGTCTTTAACGTATGCAACAAGATGTCTGACAGACTTAGAAGAGAGAAGTTTGGAGAGGGAAAATTAAAAAGTAGAAGAGAGGAAGTCAAAAAGTAAGAGAGATTGGTGATAAGATAAAGAGAGAAAAGTGAAAATGTATATTGCCATTTATATCCCTTTTTGCCTTCTAGTAAGTACTTTAAATAATAAAATAATCAACAATGAATGAGAGCCATTGATCTCTAAGATCAATTGCTAGGATGAAGTTTATTGGAGTTTCTTCAAATAATAGGGGTTTTATTTAATCTTTGCCCTACATATATAGGATCCGGATCATTTAAGAACTCCTCTGAGTTGTGAGAACTCAAGAACTCATTTTATAACCACACACTAATTTTAATAAAAAATGAATATGTGGTCCAGAATTAAACAACAAAAAATAATGAATAAAATATTAATATACTTACACGGAGGTAAAAATCCTTTTACACCAGTGTAATTTGGCGTAAATAAATGTATTTTTTTTACAGCGGGGTTTACGTGTTTTTACACCAGTGTGAAAAAAAATCGCATCTTACGTCAAGTTCTCGCGAGTTCTCTACGGATCCTAACCCTATATATATATTTTCTAATAAAAACACAAAAATAATATTGTTTGTGTTATATAAACGAATTTCACTAGTTTACATTTTACAACATCGATTTTGGACCGAGAGTTCCTTTTATATCCATTTTGTACCTTTCTTTTTCTATTTCATAAATGTTTTCAAAACCTAACTGGATTACTAATTCAGATAGTTTGCCTCATGTTTTCCACTGGTTATGCTCTCATCTTCACTGATTTCGCATGGCTTGCTTAGACCAAGGGCATGTTTGGATGATAACCGAACCGGAGGCTCCTTAACACTTTTTAGTTTAGTCGGTTGGACCAGTCTCAAAAACCAGTCAGTCAGCCAACCAAGGAAATAGTCAAGCGTCCATGATAATGTTAGTTTTGTATGGTTCACTCAAAACCGACATGTTTATATCTGCTTAGCCATTAGCTCGTAATCAGAATCACGAACGGTGAGGGAAAAAAAACAAGTTAAAACAGTATTCTAACAAGAATGCTAGAGAAATAACTATATGTTGCCAGAATGAACTATTTAAAACAAGTTAACAGAGGTCATTAAAGTTTATATATTTTTTTTAAGTTATACTCATTTTAACACAATATAGTTCTAGAACATGAAAAAAAAAATAGAGAGATTCAAAGTTTAAATGCTTCTCTGAACTTGAGACTGAAACTATTGTCTGGGCTCTTTTTTTGTGCAGAAGCAGTATGCCCTTGCATCATGGCCACAAACTCATTGTAATCTATCCGTCCATCCTGCAAATAAAAAAATATTAAAACAATGAACAAAATTTTAAATTACAATTTTAACTCAGAAGGAATAAGTGTTAAGTAGAGAAACGCGTACGCGCTACACGAATTCACAATCAAAGAAATTTGCACAAGCAGTTAAAGGAATAATCTAAAAACAAATTTTTGGCAGCCACTTGTTTGTAGTTTGACCCGTAACGTTAAAGTAGAAATACTTACATTATCTTGGTCAACATCATGAAGTAATTCTTCAAGGTGAGCGTTAATGCCGAATTCATCGCATGCTTGTTGAAGTTCATCAGCAGTTATGTAACCACTTCCATCTTTATCAAAGTAGGAAAAGGCCGCAAACAAATGATCTTCTTTCTCAATTTTGTTCAGATGCAATGTTGCAGCTACAAATTCCCCATAATCAATTGTTCCACTGTTATCTACATCTGCCTGTGTTCGTCATGGATCGCGTATGTATTTAATAATCTCCAAACTCAAACAAACTAACTACTTTTTCCAACTTCAAGATCTAAACTTTTAGTTAGGAATATGTTCTACCAACATTAATTCTAACAAATATATATTACAAATTGTTGCATCTGTTTTCCTCCTAAAGATATACCAATGGAAAAAATATAACTACTTTCCATGTGTAAAACAAAAGACTAGTTCTTATTTCTTAACTTCAATATGGATTTTTAATGTGTAATATTATTGTTTTTTCAAATATTAAACCCGTAGCCGTAGGATGAATAAAACCCAAAATTAAGTGTTTGATTTAGGGCTTACTGCTTGCATGAGATCATAAATTTCTGATTCCTTTAGGTTAGCACCAACTCTTTTTAATCCAGCCTTAAGTTCCTCAAAAGTAATTTGACCACTGTTGTCCGCGTCGATCATTTGAAACATTTGTTTTAGCCCAGCTATTTCTTCTTCAGATAAGCTCTCTGCTATAACCTAAACAAAAAAACAAAAAAAAAAAAAAAAAAAAAAAAAAAACAAGTCAGAAGAAAACTTTCAAGTGATACCTTTGACCTTTCTGGTCAACCATATATATTTCGAAGTGCATATCATAATTTATAATAACCAGTTATTTAGCTCAAACTAATAAGATATGGTTATAACACCCTTTAATGTTAAAACGTGGCCTGGTTTGACCTCAAAAGGTCGAACTTACCCTAAGAGCCATTTTCTTAAGCTTGTTCATGGCTGAAAATTGTTTCATTCGACTTAGAACTGCAGAATCAAGAGGTTTGTCCGGGGCCACACCATCAACTTGAACCCACGGATGGCCTGTAAAAAGTCAACAAAAAAAAAGAAGACAATATTGTTAGTTAGTCTTATGAAATTTTGTTTTAGTAGAAGTAAACAAATGGATAACTACAATCTAATATCTATTAAACGGGTAAAACTTGAAAGGAAATAATCAAATTAAACAAGACATAGCCAAATAGAATACTTGGATATAAAATAAAAGAGTTACTAATCCTAAACTTGAATTGGTCGATTTGGGTTATAGCTTTATCCCTTCAAGGTCAAAGCAAATATCTAGCTAGCTATAAAGGAAACGGGTGAAATGGGTCAAACATGTTGAAAGTAATGCTTGCAGTCTCCTAGATTTTTTAATTCTATATATTATATAATCATTGTAAAACACAGTTTTGTAATCACATTTAAGACGTTTATTAAAAACAAACAAAAGGAACCAAAAATGCTTGCGGGTAAACCCACCCAACCCAAACCCATTTCAACCCGTATGGAAAACATGGTCATTTTGACCAATTACCCAATCCGTCCATTTTACCACTTTAAGAGCCATCTGTGGTTTTTCTTTAACATTAATGGCACAAAAAAATAAAATAATATTTCTTTAAATAGAAGCTCACATAAAACTTCATGAGCGGTTAATCTTTTCTTCGGATCCCGCACAAGCATTCTCCTTACAAGATCTTTTGCTCCTTCAGAGATACTTGGCCATGGGTCAGATTCGAAATCAAGATCACCTTGCAGGACTTGTTCAAATATTCCTTGCTCCGTTTCTATATAATTAAAATGGGTCCAAAGAATAACAAGAATTATATCACATTTAAACAACAATTTCCATATCAACCAAATCTTCTTAATGCTAAATTTCCGAAGTTGCAAAAAATCAAAATTATGATTTTGTCCATTGTCAAAAAAAAAAAAAAAAAAAAAAAAAAAAAAATTGTTGCATTTATTTCAGGATCCGAAAGGAAAGGAAAGGAAGGGAGGGTAAATATTAATATAATTTGACATAATAAAATACTTACTTACCAGCCCAAAATGGAGGTACACCACTTAATAAGATGTAAACAATAACCCCTGCACTCCAAACATCTGCTTCAGGACCATAACGTTTTCTTAAAACTTCTGGTGCAACATAATATGGGCTGCCAACCACATCAGTAAATGATTCACCTAAGAAAACCAAAAGAATGTTAATTGAGGTCAAACTCAGTTTGGATCAAAGTAAAACTTCTTCATCTATCATTTTACTCAAAAGCTGATCAGATTTATCGAAAACAGCATAACTTTTGTTATCGTATTTGACACACTTTCACTTCTTATTCAAATCCAAATTATAATCACAAACAAACATAAAATCAATTCCAACAAAATATAAGTAAAACGCGATACCTGGCTTAAAGAAAACGGATAATCCAAAATCGATAGTTTTCAAAAGCGCGTCTTCTTTCTTATCCACAAGCAAAAAGTTTTCAGGCTTTAAATCCCTATGCATAACCCCTAAAGAATGACAGGTTTCCACAACACCAACAATTGTTCTTGTAAGCTCAGACGCCTTTTTTTCAGTATAATGTCCGACTTGAATAATCCTATCAAAAAGCTCGCCACCTGCACATAATTCCATAACAACATGAACCGCGATGGCATCCTCGTACGCCCCTTTTATTGCTATAACATTCGGGTGACCCGCCAAATGATGCATTATTTGGATTTCTCTTCTCACATCCTCCACATCTTCGTCTGTCAACAACTTTCTTTTGGCAATCGATTTGCAAGCGTATTGTTGACCGGTTGACTTTTCGGTACAAAGGTAAGTGGTACCAAATTGGCCTTGGCCTAACTTCTTCCCCAAAGTGAAAAAGTCCTTCAAAGAGCCAGTCTTCCTTGGTAAAACGGAATCAGTTCGAGCGCTTGATACCCTTTTCATTTGGGGACCTTTTTTGGGTTTGGGTTTGGGTATGGTTATCTGTTCAGGCGGCTTGTTTTGAACCGGCAAAGGTGAATCGGGTTGTCTGGAAGATTGTTCTCCGTTAGGGGTTGGCCACATTGCAGCTGAAACCGATTGAATAAATCCATATTTGGAAATATTTGGTCCAACACATGTATTCCCCATTCAATTCTCAATCAATAAACCACCAAACCAAATTTCCTCAATCTATTCTATTAAAAATTAAGTCAACCCAACTTCTTCAACTTGTCAACACAAGATCATAATCATAATATAAAGATCACCAAGCTTTTAGCTGAATGAAACAAAGATGAAAACTTTATCAAAACCCAAACCCAAACCCAATTCAATTAGCATATATAGACAAGTAATAAAGAAGAAGAAGAAGAAGAAGAAGCATTTTATACACACAAATGGAAAACAATAAAAAGAAAAGTCAAAGAAGAAGGGAAGGGAGGGAAAGGGTCAAAGCATCTAAATTGGTACAAGTTAAAAAAAAAATATAGATTATGATAAGTTAAGAACAAGGCAAATGATTACTAACAATGGAGGAGTGCTGCTGCTGCTGCTGCTGAATTAGTCTTCTTCAACATCTTTTAATTAATTATTATTATTATTTTTAGTGGACTTTGATTAGTTCAAGAGAATGAATGAATCGGTGGTGTTGGTTAGTTAGATTATATTAATAATATTAATAATAATTAGGATATTAGGATAAACAATAATAATATATGTTAAGTAGATGGAAGCTTTGTTTGATTATTATTAATATTATTCACATGGATGGATGGAGTTGGACAAGACAAACGCGGTTGCTTCTAACCTTTTTCCGGATTTCTCAATCCCCCGAAATTGACGTCTGATTTTTTTGTCAAATTTGTCGTCAACTCAAAACAATTCTTTCTTTCTTTCTAGTTTGTAGAGACAGAGTAGACGCCACAAATTGAGGGAAAGTCATATCATATTTTGCAAATGCCAACTAGGATGATGGCTCTAACACATGTGTTGTGTTGGGTTGTGAATTTCAGACGTGACCCAACTTAATACGAAATTAGCGGATTTATGTTTAGTCTAAACGGGTTTGGGTCGGTTCTAGGTTGAACCTGTGAACTCATTTAGCTAACCGGATCGGGTTTGGTTCAACCCGGTCTGGTTGACGGGTTAACCCATTTATACTATATTTTATTTTTTTACAATATGTTTTATTTTATAAATTAAATTGGTTATGTATTTTATAACATATATCTAACTTAAAATAGAAATTGGTATAATATTTTATAATTAAAACGTAAATATTAATATACGCTTATGTCTTTTTATAGTAAAATTTTGTATTAATATATTAGTTTGCAAAGAAAATCATAAAATTCGGGTTGAACGAGTCGGGTTCGGGTCAATCCGTAAAATTCAGGTTGAGTTCGGGTTCATATGTATGACACAATTTTCAGGTTTGGGTTCATGTAAAATTTTCGGGTTCGGATCAGGTTAAACCCATTAACCCGTGAACACGATCCGTTTAGCACCCCTAATCTATCTACATAATAATTGAATACATCTCGGGCTGAATGGAGACCTTAGAGAGAGCCTGAAGGATCCATATTGCTATATGGAGCTCCGAGATTTCTTGCTATAAAAACCAACTAGGTTATGTACTCGTGTGATACACGGGTTGAAAAAATTAAACTATATATATTATATATATAAATTTATAAATATAATTAAGAAAATCAGATTACATATTATATTAAAAATAAAAATAATTACCATTACATTCGAAAAAATGTTAAATATTCTCCAGCCCCTAAATAGTTTTTTGTAAAAAAATTTCATATTTACATAAAACTTTTTTTCAAACTTCCATATTGTGGTTGTTACCTTGTAGATTGCATGTACAATAAAACAAAAAAAAAATCAAAAGTAATAAGAGTAAATCTGTTTAGGCTAAGATATAAAAAAATGAAATTAATTTAAAAGTATGTCCTCATCCGTTAAACCATCTCAATCGAGTATCGTTCATTTTAGAATTTGACATCAAGTTTCTTCCAAAGCCAAAGTATATATAACCGTGTGTGTATAATCATTTTTTTCTAACATTAAGATCTTTAAACATAATGACAGTTATTGGTTCAATCTAATTGCAATTACAAAAAAGAAGATTGCGTGAATTTATAGCATGAAAATGAAGATTGAAACGAATTAGTAATGAAAAGACTGTGGCCACTCACTTAGATATTGCATTGCTTTGTTGAAGTAACTTAAAAAAACAAAGTTATTGAATATTTCAAACAATGATTTTTCATATATAAAATGTATTTTATATATCAAGCTAGTATGATACAAAAATACCCAAACATATTTAGTTTTGTATAAATTCAAATATGTAATTGATGTAGATTGATTTGTTTTATTTTGTTTGTTAAGAACATTATAAGAAATATAGTTTTAAACTTAAAGTGTAAGACCATGTATTAAAAGATAAGTTAATTTAAGGTACATGATTTAAATTTAAATTTAATAATATAAATATGCTATCTTAAAATGGAATAGTTTTTTCATAAAGTTTACTTCTGTTAGTTATTAAACATTTTAAAATTATGTCTAATAATTTATTTCTAATTTTGTTTTGAAATATAATTATATTAATTGATTTACAAAAACATATATTATATATTAAACTAAATTTCAATAATTATATTAATAATTATAGTTATAACCAATAAAAACTAAATAAATAATAATTATTAAATAAATAAACAAAATAAAATAAATGTATTTTTTTAAATAATATAATGGAAGGCTTATGAGGTAGTTTTATGTACTCCATGTGTTGTCTTTTATTAATATAAATAGAAATAGATTAATGTTGATTGATTTATTTTATTTATTTGTTCAAAACAATATGCAAGTTTCACAAAAAAAACTTAACTAATCACATTGTGTTATTATTAATTTGTTTATTTGACTTTTGAAGTATTTTAAATATCTAAAATTAATATGTATTTGGTGAGCATATTTAACATTTAAAACAATGACTAAAACCCGTAATAATAAAACATAACAATCATTTGTCAAACATCGTAGCAAACATAGTTTTAAACTTAGAATAAAAGATTAATTTTTTTTAAATGGGTTAATTTAAGGTACATGATTAAAAATCAATGTTAATAACATATAAATATGTTATATAAAAAAGAATCACTAATGTTTTAATAATCTTTAATTCGGTTAGTTAATAAACCTTTTTCAAAGTATGTCTAATAATTTATTTCTAATTTTGTATTAAAATATAATTATATTAACCGCAAAAACATAATATAAATATATTAAATTAAAATTTAGTAATTATATTAACAATTATAATTGTAACATGAATCATTAGAAACCGAATGAATGAGAATCTATTTATATTAATAACAGAAATCATTCAATTCGTTTTTAATTATTTCTGTTACAACTAAGATTATTAATATTATTACTAAAATCAATTAATTCATTTAATATATTATATTTGAATTTATTGTAATAAATAATAAAATGAGAGAATTCATGAGGGAGTGTCATGTGTCCCTCATGTGTTTTCTTTTATTATATAGTGTAGAAGTGTAGATATGTTGTTTTTGTTTTTTCATTCTTCCTTTGATTTCATTCAACAATCTTCCTAAACAAACTTCCAATCCTCATTCTTCATTTTTTTTTCTAACCAATCTTTCACTTTTACTTCTTTATCTAACATCATATGTTAAATCTCCACAACTACAACCAACTCCAGGTAATGTTGCATAATTTTTAGTCATTTTATATTGTTAACATTATCATGTTACATACAAAGTTAAACACCCGATGAGTATAGTTGTTTCTGACACCCGTTTATTTAAATCGTCTCTTTAATCCAACAGTATTCAGGTATATTAAAATGTTTTTTTTTTAAATATATTCATTTGAATCTTCGTATGTCTTATTTGTTTGTTGTTTCCCTTTTTCAGATGTTTCAATCGTTTGAATGACCCTGGCATAAGGAAAAGGGTGTTTATTTTTTGTTGAAGATGATGTTTGACATCCAATAGTCAACAAGTTTCCTTAACCATTCAACAGAAATACATGTATTGGTTTTCAACAGAAATACATGATTTGATCGGAAGATAGAAACCAATATTTAATCCTGAAAACTATATTATCATCCACCACAAACTGATATTTACTAACATGTGGTCACAAACCAGGATTTGATCCTGAAAATCACATTAAGCGTTTAATGTGATTTGCTAAGATTTGAATATTACTTCACATTTATTTTTTTGTATTAACTATATTGATTGTCAACCAATTAAAATAATTAATGTAATTTAGGTTAACCATAATAGGTGGAGTAATTTTAGAACAATATTTAAATTTCAAATACTAATTTGCACTACATAATTAATGCTTTATCATAATTTACGCTTTCTATATTCATACTAAAATTTAAACTTTCCATAATACAAATATATAAGGAAAAAAACACTTATATTATAACTGTGAACTACCGTGTTTGATATATAACATCAATCCATATATATTTTTTAGATGTAAAGGACGTATGAATAATATGTAAACATCTAACAAACCAATCATTTTTATAATATCGTTTGAATTTCGTTAGGCATAATTATTAGTTGTAAAAATGTTTAAACAAAAAAAGCCACATTTCGTATATCTTATTTTTGAATTTCAAAACTTATAAATCTTTTACACCAAAATACTAAACACATAATGGAAACTTACCAATTTTACTTATACGACTTTAATAATCAGTCAATACTAATTTATCAGTTAATTTTGTATATTATACTGTTCTAATTAATCATAAATGCTATTTAAAATATCCGGACAATAACTTTGCTAATTTCAATCAATTAGCATTGATTGACGTCTTAATACATGCCTTCCATTTTTGCACTTCATCTATATAGATAGTTTTATCAAATCCATCTCAGTTACTTTACACAGAATTACTTGATTGTGCAACAGCATTCCATTTTGTAAGTATTCCTATTCGATGTTTTTTTTTTGTTACTAGCTTATGTACCCGTGTGATACACGGGTTGAATAATTTAGTTTATATATATATATATATATATATATTTATAAGTATAATTAAGAAAAATTAGATTACATATTATACTGAAAGTAAAAAAAATTGTATTTACGACCACAAAAATATAAAATATTCATTAGCCTCTTAATAATTTCTTGTAAAAAACATTCATATTCACGTAAAACTATTTTCAAATTTTCGAAAATATATCTTCCATACCATGGTTGTTAACTTGTAGATTGTAGGTATAACAAAACAATAATATCAAAAGTAATAAAAATAAATCTATTTAGGCTACGATATAAAAAAATAAAATTAATTTGAAAGCAACTCCTCATACGTTAAACCATCTCAATTGAGTATCGTTCATTTTGGAATTTGACATCAAATTTCTTCCAAAGCCAAAGTATTTCTAACCTTAAGTGTATAATCATTTTTTCTAACATCAATTTCGTTAAACATAATGACATTTATTAGTTCATTTTGACTGCAATTATATATAAAAAAAGATTATGTGAATTATTAGCATGAAATTGAAGATTGAAACAAATTGTCAATGAAAAGACTGTGGTAACTTTACTTAGATATTACATTGCTCTGTTTGATTAACATAAAGAAGCAAAGTCAATAAGGTACATGATTTAAATTTGAAGTTAATGACATATAAATATATTATTTTAGAAAAGATTCAATTATTTTTATAATAATGTTTAATTCAGTTAGTTGTTTTTTTCAGGCGTAGACCAACGATAAACCTCGTGGCTAGAAACCCCCCTCCGGATCGAACCCTTTCCCCACACGCCGGTCCCTTTCAAACCTATTGGGTATATTTTTTCCGATGGACGGCGAGACTCGAACCTAGAACCCTTCCGAGCAGGAACCATGCAAGCGTGTAAACCCTCCCACATCCTTAGTTGGACTCGACATCATTGGCATTTTATTCGGTTGTTAATAAACCTTTTCAAAGTATGTCTAATAGTTTATTTCTAATTTTGTATTAAAATATAATTATATTAATTGATTGACAAAAACATAAGATAAATATATATTATATTGAATTTTAGTGATTGTATTAATAACTGTAGTTGGAATAGAAATCATTAGAAACAGATTTATCGATATTAATAATAAAAATCATTTAATCGGGTTGTAATGAAATCTGTTACAACTATGATTATTAATTATTAATTATTAATATAATTACTGAAATTCAATTTGATATATTTATATTTTGTTTTCAAAAATCAACTAATATAATTATATTTAAATTAAATTGATTGTATTAATTAATAAAATGGGAGAATTCATGAGGGAGTGACATGTGTCCCTCATGTGTTTTCTTTTATTATGTAGAAGAGAAGATGTAGATGTAGATGTAGATGTAGATTTTATGTTTTGTTATTCTTCTGTTATGATATGGATATAGTCTTTTTAGAAATCTTATCAGAAAAATTCAACTTATGATAGATGATGTTTAATTTTGGTTATTCGTTTTATGAGGTCGTTTGAATATTATTGATTGACTTTGAATACCAAAAAACATTCAAACAATAACAAATAAAAAAATGAATGTAAAACACCTTAAAAACATTTACTAACTAGGATTTTGTTATTTTAATTGATACTGTTTGAATTTGATTTTGTCATGCTTAGGGTAATTGTGTTCAAATTTGATAAGTACCATTTTGTTGACAATAAACAGTTTAATTTGCTGAATAGTAGTTACTTCGAGTTTAGATAAATGAATAACCCAATTATGTGTTTTGTTTTTTGGATAGATTAGTACTCAATGGACTTTTTGTTATTTTGCAGTTTGTCATATATAGATAGACAATGTATGAATTCATCGGTAGAATAAATTCCTAATTTTAGTCTAACTTTTTTACAACATTCGAAGGTAACAATGGCTGGATTATAGCCACAAGAGTTTACCTTGGTTAATGAAATTGATGTTAACCGAAATGATGTTGCTTTAAAGCTAAAGATTATTCGGGTGTGGCGTCAACCTGATCGTCGAAACCCTAAAGATGTTTACTCAATTGAGATGATCCTCATTGACGAGAATGTAAGTTTATGTTCTTATATTATTCATTGAATTCTTAACTCGTAACAATATTTGCCCAACAATATTGATATTCCTTTTTTTTCAGGGTGACAAAATTCAGGTGAATGTATTTAAACGTTTGTTTTTCAAATTTGAGAGGTTTTTGTTGGAAAATGCTTCTCTTATTATAAGAAATCTAGGAATTGGTGTTAATTCAACAAAATACAAGTATGCACCAAACCCAAACAAACTGTGTTTGAATATGAACACTCAGGTTTCAAATTATGACGATTTTCAAGGTCCAGATTTTGGGTTCTCTTTTGTCCCCTATCAAAGAATTCTGGACAAGGAGGTTGATGAAAATGTCACAATAGGTATGTATCCTCCCTATATCCTTTTTTTTTATTATATAAAAACCATAATATTCAAAAGTAATGTTTAATAGAACGTTTGTTTATAATTCTATATAGATGTTATCTGACATGTTATCAAGTTTTTCAACAATGATGATAAAGATAAAAGCATAAATCATTTTTTTAATAATTTTTTGGTTGTATGATTTGTTAAACTACATTTATTTACTTTGAATTTAATCTTCATTTGCATGTCGTTACAATAAATATATGTTTATTCATTTCATTATTTGTTTTTAAATCACGTCTAATCAAACATTTGTTGTTGCATATATCTGTTATTGGGTAATACTAAACTTTTTTTATGATAATTTACAATCAAACAAAATTCATACAAATTGTATTACGTAACTTTCAATAAATAAAATTTGCATAATACGATCTTTATAGAATTTTTTTCATTTGACATGGACATGTATCGCATGTACACGCGGAGCTCTAACCTAGTGATGTGTATATATGTATAGATGATGCGGTTTACATAGCAATAGCTATATTAAGTTGAAGAGGGTTGGGTCCAAATGGCAAAGCCAATC
This sequence comes from Ambrosia trifida, assembly GCA_028751855.1. Taxonomy (NCBI): domain Eukaryota; kingdom Viridiplantae; phylum Streptophyta; class Magnoliopsida; order Asterales; family Asteraceae; genus Ambrosia; species Ambrosia trifida. The sequence goes on along the minus strand of CM054123.1, from coordinate 109,557,796 downwards.
GAGTTAAAATGTTGTTTCCTTTGAGGTCAACGATTCGAGCTCCGTTAAATACGAATTTGGTTTAAACTTAAGCCGTTAAAAAAAAAAAGATTAAGCTGAAGGTTTTCAAATTATTATAGCTTTGGTTTTATTTCATAAATCGGAGTTTAAAATAAAAGAATAATTTTAGCTTTGTGTAATTAACTAATTATATTTTGATTAATGGGGACAAAGTTGTGAACTTGTTTGAGGCAACTGTTTTGTCGGATTTTTTTTAGGTAGTTTTGTTACCTTACTAAATTAAAACGATAATAACACCTAATGCACGCGAAAACCTTGCTAGTTCAAATTAAACAGACTTTTATTCAACAAGCAAAATTGATTAAAATTTAAGCTGAAGTTCAATAAACCTACAAAGACGTTTTTTTTTTTTTTTTTGAAAGATCAAATTTCAAAACCAAACAGAACCTATTCCAAGACGGAATAGGAACCTGAAAACGTTCACACAATTACATTATATCGAAATTACACCATTTCTCCCAATCCATCAAACCCCTTCTCCTCCTATTATTGTACCAAAGAAATCCCAAAACCTTGACATCCGATACAATCTCCACTACCTTGGTTGCTTTGTTCGAAAATATCATCTCGTTCCTAGCTTTCCATATTCTCCAACTTGTGATGATGATGACGCCTTGTAACACAATCTTCTTATCTTCGGAAAGACCATTCAGCTCAAAAAGAGTGACCAAATCTTTAGTCGAAAACGCATACAAAGGAGGAATACGACACCACCTAGAGATCCCATTCCAAACCCCCGCCGCAACACCGCATCCAGTAAGAACATGATCCAAGGTCTCTCTTCGTCTTCACAAAGCACACACAACTCATCTTGAATCACAATGTTCCTCCTTTGCAAAGCATCCTTAGTAGGAAGTCGATCGAGATAGGCGCGCCACATGAAAATATTACATTTCGCCGGAACCCATTTGCACCATTTGAAACCAAAATGACCAGCCACATTGTTGTTCTTACGCAACCATCTCTTAGCCCCAGCCACCGTGAAGATATCATTTTTAACATCGTTCCATCTCCATTCGTCATCATGATCCGAAAATGAAACCTCCAACAGCCTATCTTCCAAAGCTTCTCTATTCTCGATCTCTACATCAGATCCGAGCGTTCTTTTCCATCTCCATTTGATCACAAATCGACCATCATGTTGTTCGCATCGATCAATAATCCTACACTGTTTATGCGCCTCCAAAGCAAACAACTCCGGATAACAATCTTTTAGCGGTAACTGACATAACCAAGGATCGATCCAAAAACGAATATCCTTCCCATTACCAACCCGGCCTCTAATCATGTTCATAACCCCATCCCCATCCACCTTGAGTTTACTACACAAAGCCGCAATATTCTTCCAAACCCCGGACATGCTACTATTCAAAGGAAGTACTCCCCACCTGCGATTAGAACCATGTATAAACACTACCACTTGTCGCCAAAGAGCATTTTGCTCAGTGAAAAACCTCCAGCACCATTTCAGAATTAGTGCCTTGTTACAATCGTCGAGTTTAGCCAAACCCAATCCACCATCTTCTTTAATTCGGTTCACTTTATCCAATGCAACCCACGCCATTTTCTTCACTTCATCTGAACCACCCCAAAGGAAATTCCTCATAAGTTGATCCAAACGATTAAGAACCTTGACTGGGGCCTTAAATAATGAGAAGTAATAAGTTGGCAAACTATCCAAGACCGACTTAATAAGAGTAACACGCCCCCCAATAGAAATAGAAATAGCATTAGCTTTCCATTTAGACAATCGCTTCATGAAAGCACTCACCACTGGGTCCCAATTGGATGCTCTATTCATATTAGCCCCCACCATAATACCCAAATAAGTGAACGGAAGCGTACCGGACTTACATCCCAACCTATCAGCCATCAAACCAACATCTTCATTCCGCACACCCACTCCATATAAAACGGATTTATCAATATTTATTTTTAACCCAGAGCAGCAAAAGAAAATACGCAAAATCCGCTTCATATTAGAAAAATTAAACTCCGACCACTCACCCATCATCATAGCATCGTCAGCATATAGTAAATGCGAAATAACCGGGCCATCCTTAGGAAGACGAACTCCATCAAAAGCCCCTATCGAGCATGCTTTTTTAACAAGCTCCGAAAACGCTTCCATAACTAAGATAAACAAAAATGGAGATAGAGGGTCGCCTTGACGAATACCTTTCTGGCACGAAAACTCAAACGTAGGAGATCCATTCACCAAGATAGAAGCTTTGGAGGCAGATAACACCCCTTTAATCCACTTACACCACAAAGCCGAAAAACCCATCTGATCCAGAACGGATAGCAAAAAATCCCAATTCACATTATCGTACGCCTTATCAAAGTCTATTTTAAATAAAAATAGCTCCCTGCCTGCTTTCTTTGCCCAAGATAACACTTCATTCGTGATAAGTGGCCCATCCAAAATATATATTCCCGCAAGGAATGCTGACTGAGATTCCGAAATAATCAAATCCATAACACTCTTAATACGGTTAGCCAATACTTTAGAAACAGCTTTAGAAATCACACCGATAAGACTTATCGGGCGAAAGTCACTAAAATCTGTCGGTTCGACCTTCTTCGGAATCAAAGTAATGAATGAAGTTCCTACTCCGCTGCTGAACTGACCGGAAACATAAAAATGCCGCATAATGCCCACAAAGTCATTTTCAAAAAAGCTCCAAAATCTTTTTATAAACCGGAAGTTAAAACCGTCTGGACCGGGAGCTTTATCATCACCACATTCCCAAACCGCCTCTTTAATTTCCGCAATTGTAAACTCCTTGCACAAGCTATCCGCTACCTCACTCGGAATCGTTTTAAAACCGTCACAAATAAGAGTTGGCCGGAGCTTCATTCCTTCTACGAACTTATTACGAAAAAAACGTAGCACCTCTCTTTTAACGATATTCGGCCTAGTAACCCATTCACCCCCCACCATCAAGCCTGGAATACTATTAGCGACCCTTCTTTTATTAATGACCCCATGGAAAAAACGAGTGTTATCATCCCCTTCCGAAGCCCACTTACATCTCGACTTTTGCCTAAGATCCATCTGTCTTAACCTTTCTATTTCACGAATACGGCGCTTGGTTTCTTGCAAAATCCACGACTCCTCTTCAGTTAAAAGACGATCCTCCATAACCAATTCCAAATGACTTAACTCTTGCTCTAGAATCTTCTTTTCCTCATACTCTTTGCTCAAACACTCATCCTTCCACTTACTTATGGCACGACGTAACAAACGGAACTTGCCCATCAATTGCGAATCCGGAGCACCCTCCAAGATAGCATCGTTTAATACACCCGAGACGACTCCCTCAAAGTCTTTCCGATCCATCCAAGAATTAAAGAAACGAAACGGTTTGGGTCCAAAATTCCTGGAAACTATCTTCAAGATCAAAGGAGAATGATCCGATTTATCCCGACATAAAGCTCTATACTCCGCTGAAGGCCACTCCATGAAAAAATTCCAATTAACGAGAATACGGTCAATGCGACTTAGCTTATTCCCAGCAGCAAACGTGAATTTCCTTCCTCTTAAAGCATACTCGTGAAGATCAACATTATCGATAAATTCATTAAATTCTAGAGCCGCTGTCGCATTAAACTTTGAATTTCTCCTCTCCGAACGATCTCTCACTGAATTAAAATCACCCGCGACCACCCAATAACCGTCCGCTGAGCCCACCAAAATCTCGATCTCTCGCCATAAAAGTCTTTTAGCTACCGTCTTCTGTGGCGCATAAACATTTAATAACTGAGTGATCACCCCACTACCTTTTACAGTCCCAATAACCAGCAAACAGTTAGCTGACTTCTTAACATCCAATAACGAAAAAAATCCCGGATCCCACATAGTAATCAAACCCCCTGAACGACCTGTTGCCTCAACCACTTCAGCCTTATAATTTCCTCTACCCCAAAATTCCCCAATATCAAAAATAGAATAATCTCCACATTGCGTCTCTTGCAACAAAACACAATTCGCCTCTTGTTGTATCCGTAAGTCTCGTACCCATTTAGCTTTCCCTTGAACACCCATTCCCCGTATATTGAGAGATAAAATATTCATAATGCAACTCCTTGAAAACCTTCCTTACTAATCGAATCATGCACCAGTGGAATGAAAGTATCCAAGTTATTAGCCCCCAAAGACCTCCCTAGTTCAACAGTTGCTTCCGTCTCCTTATCTAAAGCCACCTGTAATTGTATTTGGGCAATAACATTGGCCGAGACACTCTCCTCAATCTCCTGTTCAACATCAACACCCGGTACGTTCGAAGAAGCCGTGCTCCCACAATGTTTATTTAAATCCAGTGTACAATATCCAACTGAAATATTAGGTTCGTTTTGACTCCGCTCACCACCGTATGGGCTATTATTGATAATGCCTATAAACTTATCCAACCCGAACATGTCCGAGTCCTCCCTAGGACGCTTCTTCGGACGTTCATGTTCACCCAGTGAGGCCACCCTATTCTTAAACAACGATTTTTTCTTATATTTTTTCCGACTAGGCCGTATCTCATCTGCAACAGCAGCACTACACTCACCAATAGGCGATTGTTCCATCCCAATATTAACAGCACCCTCGGCCTCCAGATTGTTAACTTCAACTCCCGGATTATCCAAACCAATTTCACCTTCTTCTATTGTCATCCCAACCCCTCTATCTTGCTGTTGTAAATCCATCTTTGACAAGCACTCTTCATCATCAGAAAGCGCCTCGAACTCCTCTATGCAATCAGGCACCCACTCCCCTACGTCCTCTTCAACCCATACTCTGACCGTAGCACCCCTCCAAGACAGAAAAAACCTATTGCATCTCATTATGTCACGTGGCATAATCAAAAGATGGTTGAGGCCACCATTGAACGTGGCATAATCAAAAGATGGTTGAGGCCACCATTGAACGTCACATCAGCAACTATCAATTCTTCCCGGGGTTGAAAAATATAACCATTCTAATAATACTAATAGTAATAATTATTACTCTTGTAATTAAATAAATAAAAATAACCTTGCTATAAGCTGACACCATGTGTTGCAGTATTGCGCGATTCTTTCTCCTGTCTTCTCTTGATGAAGTATACCTAGTAAAATTCCAATGATAACATGGCGATTGGGCTGATTTTCAACATCGTAGATAAGAACCTGGTTTAAAAGAAAAAACATGATTAATGAATAACATGAACACTTTGTGTGTTTTTTTCCTGTATGAACGAAACCCCACAAAATATAGTCGATTTTTTCTCCGTTTTTTATATAGCACTAGGGTACTCGTTGGAAAGATAATAAAACGCTCGTTAATTTGGTGTAATTTTTTTATTTAAAAAATCCCGTATATAAAAGATATAAACGTTTAAAAATTATGGGAGGAAATATGAGAGAGAAAATTTTAAATTTATTTTTAAATTCTTTTTTCCTAAAATAACTCAATTTAATTAAAAAAGAAAATAATTCAAAAACACTAAAAATTTTCAATTATGATGCCACGTGGCAGTTTCATGGAGAGGTTGAAGGCACCATTGCACGCCACGTCAGCAATGTTCAATTCCTTTATATATATTAATAGATTTTACCTGTATGTTTACTAAATGATTTGTGTTAGGTTTTTTTTTTTAAAAGCGAATTTCTTGCTCCTTGTGAGACTTGAATTCAAGACCTCACACTTTTAGTGTATTAAAAGACTCTGCTTTACCACTGGACCACCAACCCCAATAGCAAATGATTTGTGTTAGGTAATTGCTCAAATTTCATTAATATTATTTATATTTAAAAATTAGAAGTGGTTATACAAAATTAAAGTTGTATTCAAAATAAAATAGTTGTTCTGAACTAGAAATAAACATTTTTTTAGGGTCCACATATTTGGACACCAAAAAAAACAAGTTGACATCTTAAGTATGTCTTGTATAACTTTATACGAGTCATATATGCTTTAAATGATTGAGTTTGCCTCCCATTCAGACAAGGCTCACAAAAAAACAAGAAAAAATTACACCGTTAGTCCTTATGGTTTCTACCAAATTTCAATGTAAGGTATTAAGGTTTTATTGTTTCATTTTAAGGTATTAAGCTTTTAATTTGTTTCAATGTCAGGTATTAAGCTTATAATTCGTTTCAATGTCAGGTATTAGGGACTAACATAGTTAAAACTTAACTGAGTTTGAGGGTATTATGGTCCATTCACCTGTTTATAAAGAAACAAAATAAAAACCAAAACCCAGTTGTACAAGACTCGAACCTAGGACCTTGGACTATTAAGAGAATAGGCAAACCAGCTGATCTAAGCTACAAGATGGTTATTATTTTGATCAGAATCTTTATAAATGAAATCGATGCAGGTCATCTTCCCCAATTCAACCCAAACCAAACCCTAACCCAGAACGGTTATTGCCCAACCCATCGAACTAATTAACTGGCCCTAGATGCTGATCGGTACCTGCACCCATGTGTGTTTTTGTGATGGACCTTGCTAGTGAACTGATTGTTTAAACCTGACAGAGCAAAGTCTGGTTCCTACTCGAATCTATCTTGATTAACAGGCCCTTCAAGTTTATTTCATGATATTTGTATGCCATGTGGTTATAATGATTCATAATTATATATCAGTACAAGACAACAAATGAGTAATTATCCATGGGAAATAATGGTTAAATTGTAAAAACAGTATTTATGGAAACACAGTTGTAATTAATATTCAAAGACAAATATTTATCGATCTTGATCTCCAAAGTTTATCTTCTTTTTAAATATTTAAACTACAATATATATTGAGATTTTTGGAGTATGAAATTTGAGATGAAATGAAATTTGGTATACTCCGTAAAAAACTTCTTGGCAATTATAAAAAAAAAAAAAACCCAATGAGAAAATTTTGGGGTGAAGAAACGTAAACCCAACCATTTAATCGAGATGAAACACACTAAAACTCAAAATCTATACTCACCGGAATTTTACTCCGATGACCGGAATCTGATCGGAATAACAAAAGAAGAGGGAGGGAAGGTTTGGTTTTAAAACCTTGAAAACTTGATAGGTTTAGTCCCTCAAAATCTATAATATATGTATTAATTGGTTAAAAGAAATAAACAGTGAATGGACCATAATACCCCTCAAACTTAGTTAAGTTTTAACTAGGTTAGTTCCTAATACCTGACATAGAAACAAATTAAAAGCTTAATACCTGACATTGAAATAAATTAAAAGCTTAATACCTTAAAGTGAAACAATAAAACCTTAATACCTTACATTGAAATTTGGTAGAAACCATAAGGACTAACGGTGTAATTTTTTCAAAAAACAAACCATATATGCCTCGTATTGACCAATACAAGGCATATAGGGTTCACGCAACGGCGGAACTACAGGGGGTTAGGAGGGTCCGTTGACCCTCCGACCACCCTGGTCTTCTTACCAAGCAGAGGTACCATCCGGTTTATTTTTATACCTTGATCACCAAGATTATAACTAGAAGAGTACCACAATGAAGATAAGATGGAGGTAACGAAGAAAAGTGGGAAAAATGATAAGTGTTTACCAGAAGTTTTTTCTGGTCTAGTCGGACATCAATGAAGAAGTGGGTGCTTAAGAAGATGGTTGGTAAATATGAGAAGATGATAAGGGTAATATGGTAATTAGACATGTTTAATGTAAAGAAAGTCCACCATCTAAATGGTACTAAGCTTTTACTTCCAGAATAATAATTAAAATTTTATATCAATAACTTTATTTTCCAGATTTTTTTACGTTTAGTTAGTTAAAAAATATCTAGATGTTTATTTTTGTATATTCTTTTACTTTACTTGATTTATTTTCCCCATTAGTAAAAAAACTATGATTCTATACAATGACCCCTCATATATTGACCCCTCAACTAAAATATTATGGTTCCGCGCACTGGGTTCACGTGCTTCTTTTCAGTCAATCTGGCACAGACTCAAAGGATCAATCATTAGACTCATATGCCTCGTATTGGTCTGTACGAGGAATATTGGTACGACGTCCAGTATGATGTAACATAAAGCATTTGCCATTTGTACCCTATACGACTCATATAGACCAATACGAGGCATATTCAATCAAAGTTGAATTATTCTTCCTCCTTTTCTTCTTCTTCCCTTCCTTTCTTCTTCATTTTTCTTTCGAACATTTATTGTTTATCTTCTTCTTCTTTCAATTTTATGGTGGGCTAATATTTTCGATGAATTAGGTATTCCTAATTCTCACGAGACGACATGTATTCATGATTCTCAAGCAGCAGGTCTTATTCTCAAGAGGTTGTGTCTGGTTACAAAAAACCATTGTTTCCAGACTTGAACGAGCCGTGCTACGAACCCAATGTTGAACATTCATACGTAGGGGAAACCTACCAGTATTACGAGCACGGTGGTGAGTATGCGTACGTACCGCAGTACTCTTCGTACGACCAATCACAAAACCCACAAGTTCTAGAAAAGCAAACCCCACTACTCGCATGCTTCAAACGAGCAACCACGGTGCTCGCATGTTTCGTATGGCACTGAACAAGATTTCGTTTCGCGAAAAGATTTGGTTACGTGGGTTAAGAAAAGGGGAAAAGATAACGGTTACGTCATTGTAACCCAACGATCCAAAAAAAATGATTATTTGAACGTGAAGGTTTTGCTAGTGTGCAACCGCAGTCGCGAGCACAATAGTATAGCCACCGAGAGGAGAACAGGCAGCCAAAAAATTGGTTGCCCTTTTCTAGTGATCGGGTTATATGACGGGAAGCGCAACGTCTGGAGGGTACAGGTGAGGAATGTCGAACATAACTATGGTCCTGTTGAATATCTGGAAGGCCACGCGTATGCAAGAAGACTTTCTCCCGAAGAATTTAATTTGGTGGAGGAGCTGTATGCGCAGGAGATGGAGCCGCGTAAAATCTGGAAAATCGTAAAGGGACACTACCCGGAGAGCATGTATGTTTTGAAAGACATACACAATGCTATTCAAAAGATTACTGCTGTAAAGAAACACGGTGAATCACCCATGCAGGAACTCACTAAGGAGGATCCTTTAACAAATACGGTTGAGGACATTTTTTGTGTGCATCCGTTATCTTTCAAAATGTGGCGGGCATTCCCGCATGTATTGTTGATCGACACGGCCTACAAGACCAACATGTACCGTTTTCGTTAGTGCAAGTTGTCGGTATGACGTCGACAAACCAGTCATTTTGTGCCGCTAATGCCATTGTTTATAAGGAACATGAAGAAAACTTTATATGGGTCCTTGAGCATCTTAAGTCTATGTTGTAAGAATGTATGGAGCCGCGTGCTATTATAGCTGACAGAGACCAGGCGCTTATGAACCGTGTGACAAAACTTTCCTAAACGCTAACAAAAATCTTTGCAGGTATCACATTTATCAGAATATTTCAAAACGCTGCAAGAAATCATTTACACACCCTGATTGGGAGGAATTTGCACGTTCATGGTCTTGGTTATGCAAGGCTCCCACACCTGAAATATACCAATATAATGTGAACAATATGTTTAAAACACTCGTCAAACAAGGAAGGAAGTGCAAGTTTTTACTATTTGTTTATTTATTAAAAATAACTTTTAATTCTAATTATTATATATTTTCAGATGTTTTTGATTATTTGTTTAATGAATGTCTGGACCAATACCATGAGAAATTTGTAACTGCCTGGATCAATAGAACAATAAATTTTCACCAAACTACAACAAATAGAGTAGAGAGCCAACATGCTGATTTAAAGAGATACCTTCCAAGTACGAACATTAGCTTGACCAGAATAGTAGGGTATATCGATGATGTTATAGTAAAGCAAGAATCGCATATAAAGAAATGTTTTGAAGAAAGCAGAAACAAAACAATAAACAACCATAAGCGACTAGCTTTCCTTGACGAACTACGCCTTAATGTTTCCATCCATGCTCTTAACCTCATTGAAAACGAGTTTTATAGGTTACAAACATTAAGGTTATTTGATGCAACATGTGGTTGCCAACTTTACACGAGTTGTGGGTTAGTATGCGCCTGTCGCCTCGAAAGATATGTAAATAAAGGTATACGTACTAATCATTTTTACTTAATATGACTAAAATTTTGACATAGCCTTGTTTAATCATCTTTAACAGGTCACAAGATTGCGCTCGACTCAATAAACCAATTCTGGCGGAAGCTTGATTTTAGAGTAGCAAAGATAAAAAAATGAAGATATTGACCTGGAAGAAGGATTAAATGAGGTGAAAAAGACAATGATATCTCAACCCCCACATGTCATGAAAAAAAGCATGTTGGCAAAGATTATGACGGTTTTGATCCCACTAAAAAGTAACAAAAAGTCCTCGGTTGTACAACAAAATACATGTGGCTGGCCAACATTGAAGGTTCAAGAACAAAGGAGGAAGAAAGAAGAAATAGATAAAGCTGACAGTGCTAGAGACGACTCATTCGCATTATCGGAAAGCACTAAGTATCGTGTTCCGAGCATGATTCTTCTTCTTCTCCTTCTCCTTCTCCTCCTCCTCCTCCTCCTTCTCCTCCTCCTTCTCCTCCTCCTCCTCCTTCTCTTTCTCCTTCTCCTTCTGCTTCTCCTTCTCCTGCTTCTCCTCCTCCTGCTTCTCCTCCTTCTGCTCCTCCTCCTCCTCCTCCTACTCCTACTCCTGCTCCTTCTCCTTCTCCTTCTCCTGCTCCTTCTCCTTCTCCTTCTCCTTCTCTGTCACCTCTTGAGATTCGAGACGTGAAACGTGTCGTGAACGCCACTGAGTTCTTCCGGTAACTTGAGTTTGTATGCAACTGGTCCAATTCGTGCAAGGATCTCGAATGGACCTATGTGTCTGGGATTGAGCTTCCCACGTTTTCCAAACCTGGGCACTCCTTTCCATGGAGATACTTTGAGCAAAACTCTGTCACCTACTTGAAACTCTAAGGGTTTACGCCTTTGGTCTGCATAGCTCTTTAGCATGTCCCTGGCAGCTTTTAGCCTGTCTCTGATCTGGAAAATCTTGTTAGTCGTCTCCTGAATGAGTTCGGGACATGTCATCTGCTTGTCCCCTACCTCTACCCAACACACTGGGGATCGACACTTGCGCCCATACAATGCTTCAAAAGGTGTCGCTTGATACTAGTGTGATAACTGTTGTTGTAAGAAAATTCGATCAACGGCAAATGCATATCCCAATTTCCCCCAAAATCAATTACACACGCACGTAGCATATCTTCCAGTGTCTGAATCGTCCTTTCGCTTTGTCCATCAGTCTGAGGATGGTAAGTGGTGCGCAAATCCAAACGGGAACCAAGAGCTTCTTGCAACGATTGCCAAAACCTCGAAGTAAAATGACTATCTCGATAAGAGATTATGGAGATAGGCACACCGTGCCTGGACACGATTTCATTGATGTATATCCTGGATAATTTTTCCGTCTTGTCTGTCTCCTTGATGGGCAAGAAATGCGCAGACTTTGTTAGACAATTGACAATTACCCAGATTGCATCATGACCACGAGATGTCTTTGGCAATTTAGTGACGAAGTCCATAGAAATTTGCTCTCATTTCCAAACAGAAATCTCTGGTTGGTGAAGCATACCTGAAGGCTTTTGGTATTCGGCCTTGACCTTGGAACATGTTAAACAATGTTTGACATAGGTTGCAATGCAACCCTTGAGGTTAGGCCACCAATAGAATTCCTTGAGGTCCTTGTACATCTTATCCGCACCGGGGTGTATCGAGTACTTGGACTTGCGTGCTTCATCCAGAACTATATCACACAATCCTCCATACAATGGAACCCATATTCTGTTTAGAAAATATTTTGTCCCATCAGGTTTTGTCTCTAACTAATCAACCTGACTGTATAGAGCTTCATGCCCGATATTACTATCCTTGAGAGCTTCTTGCTAAGCCTGACGAATACGGGATGTGAGATCGGTATGAATGGTCATGCCCAACGCGCGGACACGCAACGTTTTGGCACGTTCCTTTCGGCTTAATGCGTCTGCTACAACATTTGCCTTTCCTGGACGATACTTAATCTCACAGTCGTAGTCATTGAGTAGCTCAACCCATCGTCTTTGACGCATGTTCATGTCCTTTTGGTCAAAGATATGTTGTAAGCTCTTATGGTCAGTAAAGACAGTACACTTAGTCCCATAGAGGTAGTGTCTCTAAATCTTGAGCGCGAACACTACTGCACCCAATTCCAAATCATGGGTTGTGTAGTTCCGTTCGTGCACCTTGAGTTGGCGTGAGGCATAAGTAATAACTTTATTCCTCTGCATTAGGACACAACCGAGACCTTGGTGAGATACATCGCAATAAACTACAAAATCTTTCGTTCCCTCTGGCAACGAGAGAATCGGTGCGCTGCATAACTTGAGCTTCTAAAGCTAGAAAGCCAATTCTTGCTGACCTCCCCATTCGAATTTCTTGTCTTTTTGGGTTAAGACTATTAGGGTCTGGGCTATTTTTGAAAAGTTCTCGATGAATCGACGATAATAGCCAGCTAACCCTAGAAATTGTCGATTCAGTTGGGGTATCGGGTCTAGCCCAATTTTTGACCGCTTCAATCTTGCCTGGATCAACATGTATGCCCTTCTCATTCACAGCGTGGCCAAGGAAATGAACCTCACGAATCTAGAATTCACATTTGGAAAATTTGGCATACAGTTTCTCGCTCTTAAGCAGATTAAGAATTCCCTCAAATGTTTCACAAGAGATACATTGTTTATCTTTTAAATGTACAATATTAGGGCTTCTCGATGTAACCTTCCCATAATATTAACCTCATGCTTTGTGTGGCTAGGTTTTACCATACTTGTATACTCTAGAAATCTTGATGAAAAGTAGCATTGTTTCTAGAGAAAGCCACACTTTTATTAAAAATATGGACACTTTTGTAAGTTTTGGCATGGATCTAAACATGTTACTTATGACTAACAACCATCAACATTATGCTTTATGTTAGTGAGTTTAGAAAATATACACATTTCTTTTATAAACTTTCGGCCAAAATGTATACATACATGTATGTTTCGGCCATGGCATGTGTAAAAACATACATTTTTCCAACTAACATAATGTATTTTAGAACATGTGTTTACTTATTTACTTGGTTTAGTTACAAGTTTCAACACACTGGTGAACAACTTGGTGTATAAATGCAAATGTAGTTAAATAAACATAAGTTTTAATAAAACAAGATTATACCTCCTAAGGTTTAAGAAATGAGGGAGTTAGGGGCCTTGTACAACCTTGGTTATGCTCCTTGTACCCCTAATGATCCCTTGAAAGGTGAGGGTTATTGTTAGTGACTAGGATGTTGGTGGTGGTTTTCGGTGGTGGGGGCCGAGTGGTGGTGGTGTTCGGCGGTGGGGGTGTGGCCGAGAGAAAGACAGGGAGAGGTGGAGGGGTTGTGTTAGTTGTTTGGTGCACTTGTTCCTCTAATTCTCATCTCTGTATATAATAGTTATGGATGGCAAAGCATCATGGCATAGGAAAGGTGAAAGAAGGCATCTTTCTAAATATAGTTTAAGATCTAATAAAGGTGATCTTGGATGGATTTGGAAGAGATTATGGAGGTGATAGGTGCATGCTCTCCTTGGTTAATGTGGGCCGAAAATTTGGAAGGGTTGGGAGGTTAGGATTAGTCAACTCTCTCTTGGATTTGATACATGATAATCATGATGTCTTGGGTGATTAGATGTGTCTTAGATTGATTTTGTAGGATCATGGGTGGATGTGTGGGTTTCACAAATGAGGTAAGTCAACACTATGCTTTCCTAAATGTCATAAGATGCTTTCCTTATTGGTGTAACATCTAGGAATGTGATGGAGGTGAATAAAGCATTTCATAGGAATCTTGGTGGAAGAATGTAGTGAATGGACTTGTACATGAGAGAAAGACACTAACACTACACACATGTGTATATGTGGAGGTTACATATTTTTGGCAAGTCAACTACCATGGAATGAATACAAGGTCAAATGTTTAACTAATTATGGTGGAATCTTAGTGATGGAAATGATGGTTGATGTGTCGTAAAACACATCTATTCTCTTATGTATTTTTTGTTATAATTGAGTCTTTTGTATATAGTTTTTAGTATTTTTAGGTGTGTATTCGTTTGTTGGCCTATTTTTATCATTGTATAGTTTTTATTAGTTTTTAGTACTTATTTATTTATTTTATTATTTTATAGGTGTTCGTGGAGAATGAGCTCAAAAAGAAAGAATTTTAATTGAGACACGAACACTTGAGGGCAGGTGGTCATAGACGTTGGAGCATAAATGTGGAACTTTGATCAAGCCAAGAACACCAGAGAGCGAGCCCTCAAACTGAGTGTTCGTAAGAAATAAGCTTAAAACGGTGAAAAATAATCAAGACACGGGCACCTGGTTCGAGCAAAGACGGACTACTACTACTACTACTACTAATAATAATAATAATAATAATTAATGTTTGTGGGCTCGTGGCAAAGCCCTTTCGAAGTCAACAAAAAGAAGAAAAAAAAACCTAAATATAGATATATTTATTTTAATAGACAACGGCGGCACATGGAAGATATATATCATCGAAGGGCCAGAGAAGGATGAATGCACAATTCCAATTTTTTTAAGGAGAGCATCATTATTTTTTCTAAGGAAATTATTAATCATTCATCGAAGCAAAGCCAACAGCCGCTACAAGGGGACTTCAACAATTCATTCATAGAACAATTTCTTTCGCACAAAGACAAAGAGGAACCGGCTATAAGCGGTGACGAGCGGAAGAGCACGGAAGGAGAAAAGGCCACGGGCACGCTAAAGATCAATAGCCAACAAGCCTTGGGTTAGGTTTAGTTTTCGCTCTATATTTTTATAGACATGATGAAATTGTTTTTTATAAACTTTGAATTTATGTTTCTAAATATTATGAGTAGCTAGACTTTTATGGTTGCTTAGGTTTATGAACTAGACACGTAATTTGCAGTTTTTAATGATTCTTGGTTTTTAACTAGATTTTTGCCGTACGCCGCGCGTTGCGACGGTGTCTAACTTAGTTGACGGCAACTTATGCGATACATTAAAAATATGAAAACATGTGTCATATCTGATCTAAAGCATTGCGGTTAAGACAAAAACGAAATCAAACCCGGATTGATCCGTTTAGTGAGGAGTCCATCGAGTCCTTCTAAAACTACACAATTTTACATTTGCTTCAAAACATACAATAACTCAAGTTTATACTGTCAAATGAAAATGTATACCTGACTTGTTTTCGAAGAAAAAAAATTTATGTTGAAACGTAAATTTATATCGTTTACATTGAACGTGAATTTATCACACATGTATCACACGATAATATTAATCACAATGTATTACAGTTTATCCCACACGTGTCACACAAAAATTCCAAATATCAAAACCTAAGTATCTCGAATTTATTTTCTGAACAAAAATTACCCTAAAAAGTAGATTAACTAAAAACGTACATTAAAATGAATACGAAAACATATGATATTTGACTTAGACCATGTGTAATGGTCAAGTGAAAAGGGCGTTAATGTCAATTTTGGCGCCCCATCCACCCAAGAACACCCCCCACCCCGTTAACGGGGCGCTAACCTTAGCTGAGCGAAATTTTTCGTGTGGGTGAATTTGTGGAGGGGCCAATCAGAAGATGTCACTTCATTTTTATTTTATTTTTCTTTTTTTTAATTCAACTTTAATATCATTATATACACCCACTCACACCACACCACTACACCCCTTGCCCCTTTCACCCACTAAAGTGGCTCCACATGCCACATGTTAAAAAATGCATTTTTCACCCACCTAATTTCACCTACCATTACACATGATCTTATAATACTTCAAAATTCAAATGTATATTTAACTCAAAATTTCCTAAAAATTCAAACTGCTAAATTTGTTGATGTAATTTAACTTATTTTGTATTATATGGTAACTTTCAGCCTATATAGGCAAACACCTATAGTAAATAAAATAATACAATATAATTCAATTCAGTAAAAAAAAGTATGACTTACCTTTTAAAATGAAATTAAAAGATTCCTGATTCCAAATCTTCTAATAAACTAACTCCAATTAATAACCAAATTTAATATTATTACTAATTTGAAATCTATTGCAATTGTAAAGAAAATATGACAGCCTTATCTTTGACAAATGCATACTTGCAGACATCTAAACATCAACATATTTCACTCTCTCTCCCATCTCCCCCTCTCTCTCCATCGACTCTTTTCTGTACCCCATAAACACCATGTAGCCCCACCCACAACCCCCATCCAACACCACCAGCCACCTCCACTACATGATGATTAGGTGAGCGGAAAACACCTTGACCAGCAACCGACCCAGTTGGTTGTGATGACGCCGTTAAAATATTTTAATAATTAAATAAAATAAAAATACACATATTTTCTGGTATAGATGATGAATGTTCGGTCCATTTCCGACGACCTCACCACCACAACCAAACCACCTTCCGACAACCGTAAGATCATGATGAAGGTATGATGGTGCCTTCACTCTTTACAACAGATCGTCCAACGACTGAGATCGAGCTGTGTAACTGTAGATCGAAGCTTCCATGTCAAAATCCGGTCAGATCTAGGGAGAGTGGATGTCTTCAGATCCGTCATCAGTGCTTGTACTGTAGCGGTTTAACACCGCCCTGCGTCTCCGACGCCTAGCGTCGTGACTGTAGCCTCTGCCGTCTAGTCACTTGTTAACCTCATTTAGTCGGGATCTTTCTTAAAGCGTTGTGTGCATATGAACAATAAATGTATAGAAGACATAGGCTGATTGAGAGAAGACAGAAGACAGAGAGGGTAGTATGGTAATTTCATAGTTTTGAGAAGGGCAGTATGGTAATTTTTTGGGTGCACCGACCATGCATTTTAAGTAGTATATATAATTTTGATGTGTAGGATTACATGATTTTAAGTTTATTGTTGGATTTGATATATGTGTGTTGGTGTTAATTTTATTTGAAGTTTGTTTATTGGTTTTGTGGAGCTAGGCATGTAGAGATACCCCCTAGGTCTAGAAATCAATCTAGTTCGTCAACTTAGGTTAGCGTGCTAGTATTTGGAGTTGGAGTACGACACAAGTATAACAAACTAATATAATAAATTAACTAAGACGTGCAGTCCATTCTTGAGGGTGAGAAATCTAACTCGAGATTGCTAGGTGACTAACTAGGCATTGTTCGGTAGTTGGCAAGCGCTAGGGCGGGAGTCGCTACTTGTCCGTGTTTAGAGTTTTCCTAGGTTTTCTTCATTAGAGTTTAAGTCTGCTTCATAGTTTGAGGGTTTTAATCCAGGAGAGGTTTTAATCTGATTTCTGTGGGATTTTGGTACGCTAGGGCGATCCAGATCCATCTTAGCATTTCTACACTTGTCCCGCCTTGAGTCTAGTGAGCTATCTTTGACAGGAGGTTTATTAGATAAGAATAGGGTCTCAAGTTAATTACCAGATTCAGGATTTATTGCTAGCGTCTAGGGATTTTACCTAAGTAACCAGCCTTCTTCCTATCCGATTTCTCCAAGTTCCTAGTTTCGTTTAAGCAGGTGAGGTTGTTTTATTTTAGTTTCTTCTAAGTTTGTAATTAGTAGTTTAAAATACCCCCACATAAGTATATATTTATTTAGGCTAGTATTCGGTATAGGTTGTGATCTAGAGTTGCATTCGCGTCTTTGGGTTCGATACTCGGTCTTATCTGTTTACTGCTTTGCGACCGGTACACTTGCCGTGCGTGTGTAGTTTTTAGGTGAGTCGTTTTAATTAGAACTTGTGTTATTTATATTTATACATTTACACACATCAATGGTTCATTAAAGTTGTAGGAGTTTAACATTGGAAAGCACATACACACATATGTATGTGTGTGTGTCGTCGCATATATACACACATGCATATATATATTATTATTTTTTTAACATTTTAATTCATGTCTTGTACAAATGTAAGGTCACATATGATAATTGGGTATTAGGTGTGATCTTTGTACAAGTCTATGTGATGCAAAACAGTATATAAATGTATGCTCAATATATATTTTTAACTAGTTGTATTACTAGTCATTTACGGACATTGTGTCTGAACAATTTCTTGTATATGGACATTGTTTGTTTTTGCTCTTGATTGGATCACAATTGTAATGTTATGTTCAATTGTATGAGTTCCCAAATTAGGGTTTGTGGTATGATCTCTCTATAGCTCATGATAACTATTCAACTGGTTATGGAATTTTTTCCCTAGCGTGCCTAATGCTAAACTGTAAGCATTGAAATTGGCTTTGTTGAGACCCTGTATGGCTCAATTGTGATAAAACATGTAAAATGAAATGTCATGTCATGCACAATGTGTACGTGTTGCTAGTGTACGGATATGACCTGTGATTTCGACGGGTGTCACAGTTTTCATGATGAATTATAGTTTACATCCTCTTTGCTCATCCACCATTTTAAGATACCAAAATACATCAACCCTGTGGTGGTGCTATTGTTACCTGTGGTGTGGTGTGGTTGATATCTAATTTGGAATTACACTTTTTGGGACAGTTAGGCAGGTGTGTTGAGTGTAATATTTTATGCGTTTATGTCAGATGATGTTTCTTGGTTTGTATGATGATGCGAGTGATGAGTTATAGTTTTTACCAACAAATAGTAGTGATGGCGAGGTGAGGCTGGGGGATGACAGGTTTACGCTTGTAGCTCTCCTCGCAGTCAATATTCCTAGCACGCTCTGAGCCTCATTAAGTTTTCCCCAATTACGTTGTTTACATTTACTTGGTCGCTCATTTGTACCTCTTTAGGGCTATCATACTAATTTAGAAATCATCTGGGTCTAAATCATACACGGGTTGTTTATTCTGTAATGTAAATTTTGTAATGTAATGTTAGTAACTTTTAACGATGTTCATGGCGATACACAACAACTAATTGCATCAATAGTTACTTTTTTGTTTTCAGTATCACTGTACTTCCTTACTTTGTAAATCTGGTTGCCGACGCCGTAACGCGCGGCCAAATAAACACCTAGTTTTCATAATCTTAGGAAAATGATTTTTCCTATGTTTTGGACAAAAATATATATTTGAAACTGAGGTTTATTTATATATTTCTTTGTGGTTTATGTTCTATGTTGTGAGAGCTCCGCAAAGAACCAAACCGTGTCCAAAACGAAGCTAAGATGAATGAGATATCGATGCTCAAAAGTAGAGGGGTGAAACAACTAAGTTGGGAATGTGAAATGGAAAGTGGCACGGAGAACTTGTCCCACATTGGAAGGGAGATGAATCTTGAACTTGTTTATAAGAAGGAACTCCTCATCCTAAGTGTTCTATGGAATCACACATTATGGAAGTCGCGAAGGGTGCGAACCCTTAACTTGCACACGCGCGCGTGGCGTTGGAAGGCAAAGACAGGTGGCGTCTTGTCTGCATGGCGCACAAGTGGCGGACTCGTGACATAGCACAGGATTATGTGGTGCGCGACTTCATGGCGTGTGCGCGCGTAACATGTGCCTGTGTGGCGGGTCAGACACCAGTGTGCATCTGATGCACGCACAAACTCCCAACAGACCAGATTCAGAACAACAGTGTAACTGACAAGTCAACAGTTGTAGCTGAGAATTAAAGCAGCAATTAAATGACATTGAAGACGTTCAGTGACATTTAATTTTCTGGTTTAGTTCCTTTTTATGTTACCAGGAGGTTTTCCTAGAAGCAGCCACCCTTGAAAGAGTGCGTAATAGCTCACTGATCGAGCGCTCTTGCGCCGAAGATGAACGGGGCTAAGCGATCTGCCGAAGCTGTGGGATGTAAAAATACATCGGTAGGGGAGCGTTCCGCCTTAGAGTGAAGCACCCGCGCGAGCGGTAGTGGACGAAGCGGAAGCGAGAATGTCGGCTTGAGTAACGCAAACTTCTTGGCTCCCTATAAAAGCCAAGAGTGTTGGTTGTTGAAGACACACCAAGAGTTCATCTCTTTACTTCTTCTTCTCTAAATCTTTCCAACAAACTTTTGCTCTATTCTTTTCACGATCAAGGTACACTTTGGGTTTAGTGCTCACTCCAGCAGTACACACTACTTCGCCTGTTGTACCCTGGGAAACAAAACGAGTTTTCGGTAGGCTTGGAATTTGTTTTAAGGGCCTCGTGTCTAACAAGATCCTTAGCCACAATTTTTCTATTTTCTCATCATCTTTTTGTATTTTCTTTTCATTTAAGTTGTAATTATATTTTATTTTTGTTTAATTTCCTTTGCTTATTGTATTGTAAAAGTAATAAAATTGTTTATTTATTTTTATACGTGAACAGTTCCTACAGTCAGTATACGGGAAAAATTGAAACATTTAGAAAAGTCAAAAGTGTTATTGTGAAAGAAACATTATTGACTTTGACTTTCATTTTATAAATGCCACTAAATTGGTGAAACTGTTAAAAATTACAAGTTGTATGGTTTTAATTTAAAGGGAAATGGATTTAAATACTCTCAATTTTCATCTATTGACGGATAATACTCTCAACTTTCACTTTGACCATTAGCACTCCCAACTTGCAACTTATTTTGTTCCGTCACCCCCAAACTAATTGAAATCTAACCTGGTTATTCTTTGTGGCAAAAATGTAAAAACCTAAACTTAAAGGACCTTTTTGAAACTTATTTTTATTATTAACAATCCTTTTCCACCACTAGCCAAACAACTCCATCACCGGCCACTCCCACCACCACCCACCCTTCCTCTGACAACAACAACTCCACCACCAGCCACCAGTCCGAAACCGCTATCCACAACAACCACCCACAACGCATCCCCTATTTTCCTTGCACCCACACAACCACACTCACCATCTCTCTTATCTCACACACACCCACACACCCACCAGCCCCCCCCCCCCTTTTCTTCTTCTGCCTCCACACGAGTTCATCTCCTACACCAACGAAACCCTAAATTCGACCATCATCACCTACACCAACAAAAATCTAAATTCGAAATAAACCCCCAAATTCAAACCTCCGATTACAAATCAGTTGATTCTTTCGACACCTCTGGTTACAAACCTTCTATTACAAATTGGTTACAAACCTCCGATTAATGTTTATTGGGGGCCCCCAAACTAATTGAAATCTAACCTGGTTATTCTTTGTGGCAAAAATGTAAAAACCTAAACTTAAAGGACCTTTTTGAAACTTATTATTATTATTAACAACCCTCTTCCACCACTAGCCAAACAACTCCATCACCGGCCACTCCCACCACCACCCACCCTTCCTCTGACAACAACAACTCCACCACCAGCCACCAGTCCGAAACCGCTATCCACAACAACCACCCACAACGCATTCCCTCTTTTCCTTGCACCCACACAACCACACTCACCATCTCTCTTATCTCACACACACCCACACACCCACCAGTCCCCCCCCCCCCTTTTCTTCTTCTGCCTCCACACGAGTTCATCTCCTACACCAACGAAACCCTAAATTCGACCATCATCACCTACACCAACAAAACTCTAAATTTGAAATAAACCCCCAAATTCAAACCTCCGATTACAAATCAGTTGATTCTTTCGACACCTCCGGTTACAAACCTTTTATTACAAATTGGTTACAAACCTCCGATTAATGTTTATTGGGGGTGACGGGTGTTGTTTTAGATTTGTTGTGTTGGGGTGACGGGTGGAGATGGTGATTGTAGGGGTGATGGGGGAAACGATGGTTGTTGGGGGTGACCGGGGGAGACGATGGTTGTGAGGGATGACGGTGGAGGCAGTGGTTGTTGAAGGATGATGGGGGTGGTTTATCACCAGAAGAAGGGGGTGTTTGGGATTTATAATAATAATAATAATAATAATAATAAATTACCAAAACAGTCCTTAAGGTTTGGGCCAATATGCCTGTCCAGTCCATTTTTTTAAAAATTGCTTAAACAATCCCTAATCTTTCAGAAAATAGGTCAAATAAGTCCAACCACGTAACCTAGTTAAATTTTCTCAGTTAAGTCAGGGGCATTTTCATCCAGCAGGTATAAATTCATCTTCTTTCACATTTCTTCTTTCTTGATCAGACCCACCATCTTCACCACCACCACCACTTCCCTGACCTATTAACCCCACGCACACCCATACCGCCATTCAAGAACACCCATACCGCCATTCAAGAAATCAACTTGCTGATTAGATAAGAAAGAGAGAATATAGAGTCTGTCATAGTGTCACTAAATTTGACAACTACAAGAAACCAAAAAGCAATACCACTAGCACTTTCTTACCAATATCAATTCCTTCATTAAGTATCTTTCTCAAAGAAACCGGCTAGGGACGAATGTACATGTGAGGCTGTGAGCTATGTGTGCTTATTGATGAAAAGAGAGATTCAAACAACTATAATTATTATCTTCATAAAAAGACCACCTCTGTTGATATTTTAATTTAGAGATTGAATCAATTGATCCTAAGTTTTAGGATTAGGGTTTAGAAACTGTTGACCGATCCTAATTAAAGCGAATGACAGGAGAAGATATTTTCTCCTCTTTTGATTCCCTTTCTTTTTGCAATTAAAGCCTTCGGTTATCGTTTTTTTTTCCTTTAAACAAAAAAACAATATCCAAACTTGTTAGCACTACACATTAACAAATCCAAACTTGTGTGTGATTGACCGAAAATATGGATTTTTTTTTGGTTAAATATTAATCTTTTGTATGTTTTGAATCAAAGAGATGTATTATTGGTGTGTGGTAGATGTGTATTAATGGGGTTTTGAATTTAGGAGATACTTTAATTGTGTGTTAAAAACAGAGTGTTTATGGTGGTGGTGATGGAACAAAATAAGTTACAAGTTGAAAGTGCTAATAGCCAAAGTGAAAATTGAAAATATTATCTGCTAATAGGTGAAAGTTTGGAGTATTGAAATCAATTTCCCCTTAATTTAATTGCAAACAATACAACATATGTCGTGCATTCGGGCGGGGGAGTGGTCGGGTTTTCCCGGGAATTGGTGGCAATTGGTGGCCCGGGTACTCTCGAGTACCTGATTCGCCAAAAGGGTGCCCGAGAGTGCTCGAAAATTAATTCGTTGGCCGTTAAAAAAAAAAAGAAAAAGAAAACAAAGGCATTATTATGTGCAGAACAGAAAGAGACGTACAATGTTAAGACCATCCGGAGTGGAGGGGTGGGAAAGAGGGGGATGAAGCGCCATGTTGTGGGGAGTGAAAGGGGGGAAGAGGAAGAGATGGAAATAATATTATATTGTGTTAAAGTTAAAAAAAATACCTGACCAATCAAAAGGTGACACCTCACACCCAACCCCGCCCCACGCCAAGCAACTTCTCCCCGCCCCCTCCTTCCTTCTCCACGCCGGGGTGGCGGTGGTGTTACCCCCTTCCCGCCCCCCACTCCGGATAGAGTGAAGTGGATATGGATATTATTGTACTAGCGTAACGCCGGAAGATGAATACCACTAGTTTTAATAAAATACTCCCATTGATTTATTTATATAAAAATATCTAAAAATTCCTTTTGTTGTTTTCCATAGAGAATAATATTTGCAAGTGATACCATCCCTCTCTCCCTTTATATCTATCATACACAAAATTAACAAATTTATTTTTTGAGCCATTTTCAAAATGAAGATACCGGTGTTGGACAGAATAATGTTTAGCGAACCATCGATTTGGGTTACAGCGACGACTGCTTCGACGATGATATCAACGCTTTACTTATGTTTTGGAGAGATCTTCGGTAATCATCTCCGGTATTCCAAATTCACAAACTCTTATTCAAGCAACAAACTTTCATCCAAGCAACCCATTAAAGTGTCTAGCAAAATTGGTATGTTGATACTTTACACGCCCGCGTTTCTCGCTGGTGCTCTTTCGTTCCTAGTCTTCCCTAACGGTGATCTAAGATTCCTTCTCCTTAAATTTGCTGTCACCTTTCATTTCTTCAAAAGGGATTTAGAGGTAACTCATTTTCTTGATCCATATATGTTACGTAGGTATGAATTGTAATTAATAGTAGCTAGAAATGTAATAAAGGAAAGTAAAAGGGTAGAAAGTGTAAAATGTTCTAATAGTCGTTAATGACCGTTAGGTCTATAAATAGGTGGGAGGGATAATCAATAATATGGCTAGCCAGCTTGATGTTGGTTAACCCATTTCCCTTCTGTTTTCCGTTTGATCATATCAAGTGGTATCACAGCTACCTTTCTTTTCGATTCCACCGCCATTCTGCCAAATTAACTCCATTTCTTTTCGATTCCACCATAGCTTGATGTATGATCATGATAAAAATTGTTTTAACTTAACAATATTTTTATAAGTTTTCAGTTAAAATCAAATCTTCATACATGAACCCTAATTGCATAGATTGGTAGTGATAAAAATAGATAAGCTAGAGATAGACTTGCAATAACCTGTAAGTTCGAAACATGTTAGAGTAAAGAGTCTATAAACTCACATATTCCATGATAAAAGATATAAGTATTGTGATATGATTATGGAACTATCACAATCCCATCAAAGTACACTAATACAAAGAAGATGGTTTTGAATAAATAAAGAGAAAAGACGGAATAAATGGCGAGAATAAATGATTCAAATTTTAAATTTTAAAATTTCAAAACCCCATCTATTCCTTTCGCCACTATAATTCAAAAACTCCTACTCAGCTTCTAACCATATTATGAGTATAATTTGCTATATACTTTTAATTAAAAAATTGATTTTTTACATGATTAACAATATCTAGGGGTGAACAATAATTGAACCCTCAACTGAAATCGAACAAAAAAACAGACAAAACTGAACCGAAAATTATTCCATTTCTAGATTTTTAAGACTAACCGAGTTGTCACCAATGCTCCTTTCGGTTAATTTATCCCAACAAGATACTGAAATTCTAAAAATTACGAAATGCAAACCTATGCATTTGTGGGCTTTGCTAAACTTTTAAAACACCTTAATTTGTTGTAAATTTAGTCTATCTATGTTAACTTTTCTTAATACGTTTCATTACAGTACAAATAATATCCTAAAAATGTCGGATGCCACACTACCCCCAACAGAAAGCACATTAGCCTTACAAAGCACTGATCACGCTTCAAAGACCTCAATAACCCTTCTCTAATTGTTACACCTCTTCATGTTAGCACCCACCTTCATACCCAAGGATTCAAAAGGAACATCTCCAATTTTACACCTTAAAACCTTTGCCATATAAGCCACCTCCTCCTAGTTCATACCAATCCCAAACAAGTTAGACTTATGAATATTGATATTCAGACCCGAACATAAATAAAAACATCTTAGTATTGTAGTCATCTTCTCAATATTCACCTTTGACCATTCCCCCATAATCAACGCATCATCTACGTAAAATAAGTGAGACAAAATTAGGCCCTCCTTATGGAACTTTATCCCTTCAAACTCACCAACGCCACATGTTTTGTATATGACACAAGAAAGCACCTCCATCACTACCAGAAAAAAGAAATGGCGAAAGAGGATCCCTCTTTCTTAATCCTTTTCACATTGGAATTCAAAAATGGGCGCCCCATTAACAAGAACTGAGGACCTTGCTAACTCTAGAACACCCTTAAACCAAGAACACCATTTACTAGGAAAACCTATTTGCTCCATAATCGAAAGCAAAAACTACCCATTATTGTTATCATAAGCCTTTTCAAAATATATTTTAATTAGAAAAGTTCTTTTACCCTTCTTTTTTATCCCTGCCATTAATTCATTTACCATTAACGCGCCATCCAAAATATATCTATCTTTCAAAAAATCCGTTTGAGCTTTATAAACACTAACCCTATCACTTTCTTTATCCGACTCAACAAACCTTTAGAAATCACCTTACTAATAATCCCCACCAAATTAACCGGTCTAAAATCATTCAGACCCAACGGGTGTTTAGATTAGGAATAAGGATAATAACGGAGGAACTCCAACCCCTATTGATAACTCCCGACTCATGGAAACGCGACATAATGAGGAAAAAAATCATCTTCAAAGAAACTCCAAAACTTTTTCACAAACCTGAAATTAAATCATCCGGGCCCGGCGCCTTATCTTACCCGCAGTAAAAAAAAACGGTTGCCTTAACCTCTTCCTTCATGAAGGGCGCAATCAAGGCTTCTGACTGATCATCCGGTACCCTCTTCAAATTCTCACATAGCAACTTCGATTTAATCTGCTTAGCAAATTGAGATCTAAAATGTTTCAATTTGCACATTACTTGAAATGAATAAAAACATATGCCTTTAATTTGGTAAGCAAATACTTGTCATAAGTAAATTAACATACGTGGATGGTTGTTTATGCAGTTTGCCCTTATGTTTGGATACTAATTATGGAGTTGTATTTATTAGATTTTTAACTGAATTTACATATAATTTGTTAAACATACTCTTTTTTTTATAAGGTTGTACATTGTTTTAAGTCTATGATACAGAAAGTTTGAAATTATGATTTATCTGTTATTTTAGACATATATATATTTTTATATTATTTCGTATGAACTTCTACAAATGCTAATATGGTTTTTCATTGTTGAGGTAACTTATTGTTTCTAGCAACGTGCAGGTACTTTTTGTTCATAAGTATAGTGGTGACATGACTCTAGGTTCAACCATTTTCATCACAATGTCTTATTTCTCTGCAGCTGCGAGCTTGATCTTTGTTCAATATCTGAGCCTAGGGCTATCAAGCCCATCAATTGACACCAAATTCATTGGTTTGATCTTTTATATATTGGGAATCTTAGGAAACTTTTATCATCATATTCTCCTCTCGAAACTAAGGAATAACAACGAAAAAGAGTACAAGATTCCCCGGGGCGGACTGTTTGATCTCATTATTTGCCCTCACTATTTATTTGAATTCCTTATGTTTGTTGGGATATCATTGATTAGCCAAATACCGTTGGCTTTCGTGTGCACTTTTGGAGTCTCCATGTACTTAGGTGTAAGAAGTTACGTGACTAGAAGATGGTATGTAGACAAGTTTGAAGATTTTCCCAAAGGTGTTAAGTGCATCATCCCGTATATATTTTGAAAATTCTTGTGAAATTATGATCGTTCTCGTGATGGAGTTGGCTCATAAATTGTATTTGATATTTGAATAGTAATTGTTGATTATATTTTTTATTACATGTACCAATTTTTTTTTTTTCAAATGGTGAAGTTAGTTTCTATATTTTATAATGTGTGTAATACTAAAATATAAATATAAGTTAGTTATATTTCAGTTGACATTTAAGAAACAAAAACTTGAAGTAAAAAGGTGAATATATCTATCATACCTTACCACTTTCTTTCCTTTTTGCCTCTAATGTACAACATTTGATGGCTATTATACAAATTACTAATGTTGCACAACCTTTGATCCCAAAAGTTTTTGAAACTGTTCCAGCATTGAATCATCTATTGAGTGGTGTTCAATGAAATCCTTAAGATATGGGAGCTCATGAGTTAAATTGAATATCAATGACACTTGAATCTACCTTCTCTAATAAAATAGTAGCTCGGGCGCCACATGGCCCTTTACTAGAGCTGCCACATTGGTGCCATATCATCTCCAACTAGACTTACACTTGTCAATTCCACAATCAAGCAAAGAAAATTACGCGCCCGACCCGTTTTAGATTTTATAACCCGCCACTAAAACCCTACAATCCTTTCTACCCTTCTCCAATATTTTTTTCTTGAGTTTCTGTGTATCTCCTTCTTCAATCAAACACCCTACACATCTGCTGGAGAAAACACATCAACAGACCCTCTTTATCTCCTTCTTCAATCGGTAACCCTACGCATCTTTATCTCCTTATTCCCAAGTGTTTCATCCGGCTTTTTGTTTTTTGTTCCCGCTTTGCTTTCAATTGGAGATGGGTTATGGATTTGGTTTCAATTCACAAGTGTTTCGTTTTCATATTTCTTTTTTTTTTTGTTCGGGTTGCTTTCGTTTGATGATGGGTTACGGATGTGTATCTGATTTGGTTTCAATTCAAAAGCTTCATATGGATCTGTATATGAAGTTTCGATTTAAGTATTGTTTTCTTTGGTTTCGGTATTTTTTTCTGTTTGGATTCAATTTACAAGGGTTATGGATCTGTCTTCGATTTGTTTGATTTTTTCCCGAATCCACAAACTTTAGGACCCTACAATATAATGATAATCGCACATGCTTTTATAAATTAAAGGGTTGTTGTAACTTCACTGTCAAAAGTGTTGCTCGTGATGTGGATCTCCATGAGCAGGTTGGAAAACATATATTTTTTGATTTAGTGGACCATGACAAAGTTTGTAGTTTCCATATCAAAAATCAAACATCTTTTGCTCTCTTCAAGGTACAATCTTTTTTTTAAATTATTCAACTAACCAGAGTTCAAATCTTATTATCGTTATGTATTTAGTTTAGAATTTGTATTTTGCCCCCTATAGGGTACCTAGGTTCTACATACCATGGTAGAAACGAGTAAGCACAAATCATGGTGTTTGGTATGATATAAGTTTGATATTTCATCCATTCCACAATTGGGTTGATGGTTTCGTCTGTTTCAAGTTTAGACATCTTTGTTGTCTTTTGATATTTCGTATGAATCATGATTTCTAACTGTTGACGCGGGCTAAGGTTAGATTCACACATAAATGGCGAGTTGGATGTCCAAAATCCTCTTAATGGAGAAAAAACAGTAGTTTGTTACTGCAAGAGTAATAGGCGAAATATGGTTCCAAATGGTAGCTTTGACAAACTACACATTTAGAGTGAGATGATTGTGGAAGTAATGCTTTATCTGCCCCCAACCTAACCACCGTGTAACTTTTCCTGGTTAATCCGAAAAAATGGGATGTAGTAAGGGAAAGCAATGAGAAAAGAGATACGATGCTCTTCGGTTGTTCAGTTATAACTGGAATGCATAGAAGTATATACGAGTAAAATTTGCCAAGCTACAGAGTCAAGGGCACGCCTTATTTAGGCACTAGCATATGTTAAATTGGAACTATCTGTTAGTTTTCTGCACTGTTTTATTGGTTATAATTGAAAGTATGCGAGTGTTTTGGATTGTGGTTTGGAGGGAAAGAAAAGAGAGGGAAACTAAACTGTTTTATAAACAGAAATAGTCAGACAAATTACAAATGAAAGTATCCAGCCCTATTTATACATAATGATATGGTATGTGTTGAAACAACACAACCTTTCACAGAACAAAATTGCCTATAACTGCTATGAGACACACCTATTCCTTTTCCTATTTTCACCATCACCATCACCATCATACTCAGTTAATCCCACCAATAGCAAAAGCTAAGGTAGGGTCTGAGGAGGGTAAGATGTAGACAGCCTTACCTCTATCCCGTGGGAATAGAGAGGCTGCTTCCAGTGAGACCCCCGGCTCAATAGTGGTTTTGTGTCAAGCCTTAGACATAAGGCACATAACACTTAGCAATTGGGACAAACCCGATTGGTACATGTACCCCCTTGTCTTTTGGCTATCAAGGTCACCACCTGATGCATGATTAACCGTCCGTCATTTTTAACGTTATTTTCACGAAATTGGTAAAATAACGTTAAAATTAGTGCAACTTTACTT
The DNA here is from genome assembly GCA_028751855.1 of Ambrosia trifida. Taxonomy (NCBI): domain Eukaryota; kingdom Viridiplantae; phylum Streptophyta; class Magnoliopsida; order Asterales; family Asteraceae; genus Ambrosia; species Ambrosia trifida. The sequence continues at coordinate 109,528,122 of CM054123.1, read as the reverse complement.
TTTCCCCCGAGGGCCACACATATATACATTATATTAGTGCAACTTTACTTTTCCTATTTTCAGACTTAGGATATAACATAATTATTTACATAATGACACATATTTACACTTATTTATCTTCGGGTCTTGAGACTGTTTTGATGCAGGGATTACATCCAACATTTCCCCCCCTAATCTTTGCATTCAAAACAGTTTCTGCAGCCTTCACATCCTGCCTCTTTTCTTTGGTGGAAGATCTTTGTCTTCTGACTGCTTGCCTTTGTTCTTGATAGTGTTACTGCTTTCTCCCACTTCTATTACGAGTTCCATGCCTTTATATTTCAAATGGTACCACTCTAACATCTCTAAATACAAGACATAAATCATTCTTAGATCCTTCATAATCGGGTCTTCTTGGGTGAGTCTTGGTCCTTCCTTTCCATATCCCATTAGCATAGCAACTATTGGCCAATTGGACTCTCCACAAACTTTATTATACCCACCCATTTTCTGCACAATCATGTACAAGTCTAAGGTGTTGACTGGATAGCCGTTAATATCTATTGGTGGCATCTCCACTCGAATTATGGATTGTAGAAATTCTTTCACAAACCATTTAACAATTCTTTCGAATTCTATTTGGAACTTGTCTTTGTGTTCTTCAACTTTGGTTGCAATATGGATTAAATCCATGAATACTAGGCAATCATTGATTGAAGACACTTCGGTTGGATACATGACTTCTCTTTGTTCCATAAACTTGTTCTTATCATCCTCTTGCATGGCAAATGATTCAAAGTGCCTATACATGGATGCTTTTTCAATGTCTTCGTATGTAAGGCCATTATACTTGTCACTTCTGTCCATTTCTGGTTCCTTTCCTTTGTTTTTCTGCGCATCAGACACGCTTCTTGGTTCCTGGACAGAATTCTTTTTGCTTGGACACATAAAAGGATGGTGATCCCCTTCTTTACATATCCAACACTTTTCCTCTTTGTGTTTGATTTCTGCCCGTGGGTTATTTGGTTGGGTGATGTGACAAACATCCCTTTCAAATTCTATTTCATAACCATTTTGGGTCAATTTATCAACACTTAGGATGTTCTTTCTAAGTGTAGGAACATAATACACATTCTTTACTTTGTGTATTTGTCCACCACTAAAGATGAGAACCGATCCTTGACCCCTGAAATATTCCTTAAAATACCCTTGTGGGCACCCTTCTATCCCATATGATTTGTTGAAAGTCATAAACAAATCCTTATTACCACAACCATGTTCCTTACGAGTCAGACTTGCATACCAGATTTCTTCCCAGCCTTGTGAATCTGTTCCTTTGATTAAAAATTTTGATTTTCCAACTTTCCTGGGACAATCCCTTCGGTAATGAAAGGGCTCTTGACAATAACTGCAACACATCCCCTTTGGATATCCTGAATTGTTCTTTTTCTTCGTTTGTCTGTCAAACTCGTCCTGGGCTGCCTTCCTTTTTTCGGACAGATTTTTGATGTGTAAAGGTTCACTGGTGGCCCTCTGATCCATCTGATCTGCCACGGTTGTTGTTCCCCCTGGGTACAAACTGTCCCTGAACAACATAGGAGACATGGGAGAATCATCACACCCATCTATTGTCTCCCTCTTGTACACATCTTCTAATCCGAATGAACTATCGAAAAGGCCACAGGGTTTGGATCTTGGCTCTGATGCCATGTTAGTTTTCTGCGCTGTTTTATTGGTTATAATTGAAAGTATGCAAGTGTTTTGGATTGTGGTTTGGAGGGAAAGAAAAGAGAGGGAAACTAAACTGTTTTATAAACAGAAATAGTCAGACAAATTACAAATGAAAGTATCCAGCCCTATTTATACATAATGATACGGTATGTGTTGAAACAACACAACCTTTCACAGAACATAACTGCCTATAACTGCTATGAGACACACCTATTCCTTTTCCTATTTTCAGACTTAGGATATAACATAATTATTTACATAATGACACATATTTACACTTAATTATCTTCGGGTCTTGACTGTTTTGATGCAGGGATTACATCCAACACTATCAACTCTTCTTGCATCCCTTGGTGAGAAAAAAAATTGTTTACGTTACTCTCAATCTCTTCTATTTCTAACATTATTTCATGAATGAAGAAATATTTGTGTTTTAAAATCAGCTGATGTGATACTTGCAGAGGATACAAGGCATTCGGGCAAATTGCTTCACCATTACAGTATCAAAACTCCCCTTGTAAGTTTATATGGTTCTTCTTAAAATCCATAATAATGTTGACTGTTTCATGTTATTTCTGATGTCATGAATTACTTTTAAGCTGAGCAGTCGATATTGAAGAGACTGGATGAGGGTGAAATTGTGGCACTAATCAGTGATGCCGGGTCACCGGACATCAGTGAACCTTGCTCTGAACTGGTGTGTATTTGGTTCTGCTTGATGATTATTTTATTATTCTTATTCCATATTTTGTTGAACATACTTACTTTGACTAATGCTATAAGTATAAAAGCAGTTATTAGATAGCTACTGAAGTTAGAGGGTATGTATTCCCTAATACGAAGTTGCAAAATTGGTGCTTGGGTCAGGTGAACACTGGTTCTGGTTAAAATAAAATTCAAGGAAAATCAATCTACACATTATTTAGTCAAAATTATCTGGAAAAATCATGGAATTTGAAAAAAATCAGATGGAGGTTTCAAAATGACTGTTTTGTGTAGAACAATTAGCTTGTGTTTCAGGCCATTAACTAGCTACTGAAGTTTTGGAGGATTGCAGCTTAGAAAATTGGCGGTTTGGGTTAGTAGACACTGGTTTCGGTCAAACTTAAAATAAAGGATAATAAATATATATATGCTATTAAGTCAAAATAATATGGGCAAACATTGTAATTTCACTATATTATGGCTAATTATATTGTACTGTTGATAAAGTCATTTATGGATGGATGATCTATATCAATTTGTCATTGTTTAATGGTTGGGCGTTCTGATTCCTCCTAATTGGTCCTACTAACATCCAAATGTGGTACACATCCCAGCCATAAAACTATGTCTAGCCTACATGAGCTTTTACACTTTGTCATAGATAACACACACGCATGCACCAGAAGAATTACTAAAGACACTGGAATATAAGGAGGGTGGTGCCTATAAATTGCAATGTAAGATTAAGATGATTAGACTGCACTTATTATTTATGGATACTGAATATTATTGCTCTCTGCTCACTTATGACCGATTAATGTTCTTGGGATATATGGAAAACTTTGTTCATTCTTTGTGATTTTTCTACTTATATCAAGAATTAACAATGTGTTTTACCTTTTTCCCACTTTATATGACACTAGCTTATATCCCGGGAGCGTACTGGGTTGAGAAATCTAAGTAAAGTGAATAAAATTAGAAATCTATAAACTATAAAAATGGCATCTATGTATCAACTTACATTAGATACTTTAAAAAAATACCAAAAGATCCATTTCACCTTACAACATCAACACATAAAACAGAATATTAAGATCCAAGCACTTCAAGGGGACATAGATTGTTTAGCACCAATACATTCAGTCAAAGGTCTTTAACTGCATACAATAAGATTTGAGCTATTTCAGAATATGGTAGAAAAAGAAAACATAGCAATTACCTGTTGGAGAGCGTCCCGGGTTGAAATATCTAATATGACATTATAAAATATCTAATATGACAACATAATTAATAACTTGCCAATATATGATTAATGAATATTATTATTATTATTATTATTATTATTATTATTATTATTATTATTATTATTATTTTAAACAAATTTCTCCCATAAGTTATCATATTCTAATATTAAAAAAAAAGGTAATTGGGTCGGGTATCACCTAATCCCAAGCCCGACTCAAACCCACAATTTTTTTTAAACTAATTTCAAACCTGACACAATACATGTCGGGTTACAAAAAAATAGTCATTTTTTTCTCCGTTTTTTATATAGCACTATGGTACTCGTTGGAAAGATAATAAAACGCTCGTTAATTTGGTGTAATTTTTTTCTTTAAAAAATCTCATGTATAAAAGATATTAACGTTTAAAAGTTATGGGAGGAAATATTAGAGATAAAAATCTAATTTTGTTTTTAAATTTTAAATTATTATTTTCCTAAAATAAAGGTCTTGCCACATGGGATGACACATGGCACACTTAATAAAGAGAATACCCTCTTTGATTGACATGTCATTAAAATGGCTTTGGTTTATTATATGTATAGATATTCTAGGGTAATTCCCTTTTTAGTGTTTATATATATACATAGTAAAAAAGTAGATATTTAGGCCATAAGTTTAAATTATTTGATCAGTTAATTGATGATTTATTTTTCAAAGTGTATGGTCTTTAGCAGTTGTGTTAGTTAGACCATAGACCAGTTAATTGATCATTTCAAACATAAAAGAGGTCAAGATTTGCACTTTTTAATAAAAAAAAAAAGTAGAACACAAAATGTAGTCTTTTAAGTTATCTATTAAGAAAGTTGTTCTATAATGAAAAAAGTGTAATTAGTAGGATATGTAATGGCCTTAAAGTTTTGTTTCAAATTTTAGTATGTTAGCCATTTATATATCAGAGAAAAAAGAGTGTAATATCATGCATCATGTGGTGGCGTGGATAGCCAAAAGACAAAGGGGGTATATGTACCGATCGGGTTTGTCCCGATTGCTAAGTGTGTTGTGCCTTATGTCCAAGGCTTGATACCAAACCACATCGAGCCGGGGGTCTCACCGGAAGCAACCTCTCTATTCTTATGGGTAGAGGTAAGGTTGTCTACATCTTACCCTCTTCAGACCCTACCTTAGCTTTACTATAGGTGGGATTAACTGAGTATGATGATGATGAGAAAAAAGAGTGTAATATTTAACATAACACTTCATCAATGGTCTTAAAATTTTGTTAGTATTGCCTACTTTAGACTGTATTTGCTGCTTTTTTAATTGTACATGGATCACCTAAAGAAAATTGCATCTTTATGTGTGATGTCATACAATAAATAAGTAGTGGTTTTCAATTTGAATCTTTATTGATATGGAAGGAAGAAACTTATAAAATTTATTTTAGATGTCTGATTCTTCGAGCAATTATATAGTTTAGGTAAGCAGTGGTCTCTCATCTAAATTTTATGAATTCTTCTATGTGTTCTTTTGACCAAGCTTATTCATGTCGTGTTCATATATAATGCTAATCTATGTTACCTTATTAAGGAGGAGACATGGGTAGAAAAGTAATTATACACACATTTTAAGATGGGATGTCAAGAGTCACATGTATAAATCTCTAATTTTTACACATTTTCTTCCTTTTATACCCTTTTGTACAATCTTTAATGGCAATGGTACATTACACTAATGCAACTCATCCCTAATCATTGTTATTGAAACCATCTCTTTCAATACCATTCTTGAATGCAGGCAAGAAACCCTTCCCTTGTATTAACTATTAAGTACGCTTCTCAAAGAAGACTGACGTCGCCTTCATTAGTCGCATTTATCAGTCCATGCGTTATCCAAGTTTCTTCAGACCCTCCATTCATCAACCTTTAAGTTTCCCCAATTTTAACTCATTAGGTTTCATCAATCATTAACTTCTGCAATTACGTTTCCCCATTTTCAATTTATTAGCTTTCATCAATCATTAATTTATGCCATTTCAAATCATTACCATGGCTGAGAATCTGTATATAAACCACCTCAAATCTTATTCTTCTCAATGGTGACTCTCATCCACCGCCACTACGCCGCCATGGAAGACGATTCCAGCATGAACATTGTTCAGAGATGATTCACTCTTGATAATGAGTAAGCCTTCTTCCAAACAATGACTACATAGAGGGTTCGGTTAATTTCATCATATATTGTTGACAATATGCGTGGTTGTCCGTTTTATATTTAACATTAATTATAGTTATTGTTTGTTTTTTTTTTCAATGATATTATTCGTCACCTTGATGACGATTAAAAGTACAAAGTGAGTAAACTTAACAATAAAGATATAATAAAAGTATTTGATTTATTTTTTCTTATACATGCTATCATAATTTCCAGGTATGTGCAGCTAATGGTCCTCGGCCAAGATATATATCCACGAGTTGGGAAAACAAGAACAAAAATAGGAACAATTTCTAAATCATTGAAACTTGTCGAATGTGTAAGTTAGTTTCCTCAGTATGGCTGTTAGTTTCAAGATAAATGGTTTTCTGTAATGTTGAGTCATATCATGTTCTATGAGGAATTATTAACGTGTTCTACATTACTTGTCAGATAAAAAGTTAGTTTGTTAATCACTCTGATTAAAGGTAACCAAGTGGATGTTAAGTAAAGGCCAAGGGAAAACAATGGGGAGCTATTATTTATTGCTATACGCTTTGGCAGACGATGGGAGAATTGATGAAGCTGAAGAGCTATGGACGAAACTATTTCCCGATAATTTCAAAAGCATGCCTTGAATATTCTTTGATAGAATGATTGCCATTTATTACAAGAGAGATGCATGACAAAATGTTTGAGGTACTTTTGTATTTGGATCATTAGCTTCGAACCAAATGTTGTATTTTGTGCTTTTAGCACTCCTTGAACTTTCAATAAAGCATCAATATGTGTGTGCATATATATGTTTTTTATACATCTAATGCTAGCATTTGTTATTAGGTATTTGCTGACATGGAAGAACTTGGCATACGGCCTACTGTTTCGATTGTTAATATAGTTGGAGATGTATTTCAAAAGCTAGGGATGTTGGACAAGTATAAGAAATTGAAGAGGCAATACCCACCACCTGAATGGGAGTACAGGTACATTAGAGGAAAACGTGTTAAAATACGGTCACAAACTCTTAAAGAACCTAAGGGTGACTTTAGCAATGAAACTGAGAACAACGAGGACTCGAATTCAGATGAATCTGAAGTGGATGAAGGTGGTGAATCTGAAATATCTCCTGCAGGGCCGGCCCTGAGCATGGGCCGGGTGGTCACCGGCTCAGGGCCCGACCCACAAATGGGCCCGAACTTTCTAAAAAAAATACATATATATATTAAATTCTATATTTAGGATATATATTTGTGCTTTATAAACAAAAGTCTTGTTAGTGGAGTTGGAAAAACCATGCAAATTTAATGTAGAGATCTCAAGTTCAAGCCTTGGCTCCAACACTATATTTAGTTTTTAGTTTTTTTTTTTAAAATTCATTCCTCTTTACAAAATTTTGGGCCCAATTTTTTTTTTCGCCCGAGGCCCAAATTTTGTTTAGCATTTTCGGAGACGGCCCTGATCTCCTGATGCACCCTGATATTAAGGAATTTATGTATGATTACTTAGTATTAGAATCATTGTATCATATGATTGCTGATATGGTATATTAGATCAATCAAATATGTCGTAGATGATGGTGTGATTTCTGTCTCATGCTAACAATTGCTCATATAGAGTTGTTCTATCTTGCTCATGTAAAGCCAATTTGTAGATGTCACCCTATTCATTTGTAAAAAAAATTATAAGAACCCGCAGCAACGCGCGGGCATTCCCGCTAGTTATTGCAATGAACGTATTTATAAAAGATAATTTATGAGGCCAATTCAATCAGATTTATCAATTAAAACCTGATTGAAATGGCTTCATAATTATGTTTATTAAATTTCTTTGCTCTAACTATCGTTAATTATTATGCTGAAGAGACTATATTTTGTTTACTTACCAAACGAAGGTAATTTGAAATATTTCAATATTGTTCTATTTTCTTATCTATACTATATTATAATGCATAAGAGAGGGGTATTTTAAGATACCCAAAAGTTAAGAACTAAGTTTTCATTAACAACTTTAAAACGAGGGTAAAATAATCATTCATACATTATTTACACTTTAATACCTTATCTTATTTTCTATACTATATTATAAATTATAATGCATGAGGGAGGGGTATTTTAAGATACCCAAAAGTTAAGAACTAAGTTTTCATTAACAACCTTAAAACGAGGGTAAAATAGTCATTCATACATTATTTACACTTTAATACCTTATCTTATTTACACTTTAATTCCCTAATTTTTAGTTAGTAATTACATTTTCCTCCCCTCCCCTACAAAATTATAATTTCTTTTATTTAATTCTATCATAACTTTAAAACTATTATATTTTAAAAACATTCGAATATAACATGACGACTGGCATATTTTGTCGACGTGTCGGTGTTTGTCGTAGTCAATACCGATGTGTCGTAGTCAATACATACTAATGCACACCTATTTCACTTAGGCATGGATACTGAATTCAAAAGTTGAAGCTTCTAATGTTGGATATTTGTAAGTTTATGGTTTTCATTCGTCCCATTTTACTAATTATACCTTTTTATACATATCTTAATAATTTAAGTGTTAACTTCTTGGTTTTGCATATTCATTTAGATGAAAAACATACGGAGATGAACAAACCAATAGCCATACAAGCATCTAAAGTAGCGTCTAAGGTTGTATTTATTAATGTTTATTTATTTTTTAATATTGACACGACTGTTATTTTATGTGGTATATTGTATGTGTTTTATTGCAGGATAATGGTGATAATAGTGTTGAGATTATTTGCTATGGTGCAATGTTTTGTCTCTACAAATCTGATCTTCAACATGAATTTAGTGAATAGGTAATATCAACATTTATTCCATCTTCTATTAACTTGTGTATTAAAATTTTTTAATTTATTTTAAGGATCAGATGCATGAAATTAATAGGAAGAGATCCAAGAGGCTCTCTTAATAGAAATGGAGTCAAGTTATTGATCTAAACAGTTCTGATAAAAATGACAAAAAAGACATATTTGATGACACTTTAGATAGGAGAAAATGGAGGAAACTCATCCTCACCGAAAGATGTAATAATCAAACATGGAGATATACAAGAAATTTCAGTGATCGTTCTTGATGACGAATGGTGGGCAGACAATATAGATGAGATCATGCAGACTTGGAATGTGTATGACTAAATTGATCTCATGATTCAAGTAGTTCACTAGCTTTTATTTTTCTCAACTTTTATGTTTATTAATACTTATTTTTCCTTTCGTATGTTACTTTATTTTATCAAATATATGTTTCTTAAAAGTACTTTACAATTTAAATGTTAAATCTTTTTAGTTATTAGACATGTGTAACGCTTATGACGTATATCCACCGCAATGATGCTACAACAAATAGTATACGAATTTGAAATAAGTATCGAAATAAAAAGTGTCCATCCCGCCGCATCGCGCGGGTTTCCTACTAGTTATAATCTATGTAACAGCTTTTGTATTTAACAATAGGAAAGCAAGCATGACGTCTAGAAGCCTTTCTGCAATTACACCGGGAGATGCGGCTAAACTAACTGAAGCGATGGTTGTTAGAAATTGGACATCACATGGATACAACAACAAATGCTGCTATTTGTTTGCAAACTTGGCTGTAAGTTGTATAGTTCTGAAAAAAACACACTTTTAGTTTTTTAAAAAATTACATATGTACATACAGACATTTAACGTCCACTAACGGTACAGGGTAGTGCGATACAAGTTGTTGCTAATGAAAACGCCAAAAAGGATGGAGATTGGTTCGAAGAATAATTCAGGAAGGGAGGAACAAAGGTTCGCTTGGAATAATTGGGCGCCTTTGAAATCTAATTTTCTCTGCTAGAGAGCCATTCAAGGGAGACTCGCGGCCAAAGTTGAACTATCAAAGAGAGGAGTGGTTTTTGCGGATAAGATCTGTAAGCGATGCGGCTATAGAGATAAAGACGTAGATCACGCCTTTATAAATTGCATATGCTCTAGAGTCATCTGGTGGAACCTGTTGGTTTGGATGAAAATTCAATGGCCTCATAATATAACTTCCACTTCTGATTGGGTGTGTTTGATGGAGAATAATCCGGGGTTAAAAAGATGGAGGAAGATTGTTCACACGGTTATGCTTGCGGCTTTTTGGAGGATATGGTATGTGAGAAACGCGAAGGTGTTTGATGACAAGTTTATCCCGGTTAATATTTCTATTGATCAAATCAAAGAAGACACGTTCATGTGGTTGTCAAGTCAGTCCAATATTCTGGTTCCGTCGTGGGATTCTTGGATAAATTTTGAGGTCAAATGTTCTTTGTAATTTTGGTGTCTTATTGGTGTTTTGTTTCTCCCAGCTTTTAGCGGGTTCTTTATATATATATATGAAGTGATTGCAGTTAAAAAAAAAATACAATTGGCATTTAGCTCATTACTTAATTCTTTTCTTTTTGTAGATGGTCTATAAAGTTGCTAAATTCAGATATAAAGTGGTAAGGAATTCAATTGTGGAGGTAAGAAACATTTTATTGACTTTTGTTATTTTATCACAATTTTTATACAATATATATATATATATTTTTTTTTGGTATTCTAGGTTTAACAATAAGAGCACCATTGGGGCTATGGATCATGGCGAGCTTTATCATTCACAATCTACTGAAGCCTTTTTTTTTTTCTGCAATGGTCCTGGTCTCAAGGTTGTAAGTTGTTCATGAGATCTATTTTGTTTTTGGATCATGTTAACCCATACATGATTCTTTGGTTCTCTACTGTTAAACTTATCCTAAGTGGTTCTACCTTAAGTCCAAAGGAAGCAAAAGGATTACCACCTGCAAGGATTCGCGGCCAAAACCTTTTGTATTATTGGAAAGGAACATATTTGTAACTTCTAATTGTATTTTTTTTACTTTGATATGTGATGAAATATGTTACTTATTTGAAGTTTTTACATATCGTAAAATTATATTGCTTCTATCATACACCACCGTATAGTAAATTTCATAATTTGGTAAAGTATAGTTGAAAAATCAGCGTTCCTGTGTACAAAGTAATTCATCAAACTATTTGTAGATTAACGAACCAATTCAATTTAGATAATATATAATCATATTTTGTAACCAAATAGTTTAAAGTTGATGATATGAAAGTGAATCATAGAAAAATACATATTTGGTGTTTTGTTTGGATTGATAACAAAGTGCTTCATAAAACATATCAAACATGTGTCGTTGTCCAATGTGGATAAACATAGCTTGAATGTCGATTTGGTTTTTGAAAAAAAATGTTCAATAAGTTCGAAGTACCAAGTTTCTAAATGTAAACTGGTTGACGTTTATCATTTGGATGAAAGCACAATGATACACATAAATAACATTATTAATATAATGGATATTTATCTATGGTTAATCGTTTTAGTAGTTGATGTTCTCAAATTATTTATCTTTGGTAAATTGTTTTAAAACTTGATATTACAATTTTTTTAAACGGCCAAATTGTACATCTCAAGGGGATTGAACCGCACACCTCCCTAAACCTAAGTCCTAAATTTTCTCTCACAACCGCTAGACATTTAAGTAAATTATAACACGATTTAAAATTTATAAATGAATGCAAAAGGCGAAATGCATTATATGTGTATATAAATGAAATGAATTATGTGTTTTACGTTTTTTACTTCGTGCACATACAAAAATTAGATATCATATGATGTTTTGCCTCATCCCATGTTTTAAAAGTACTAAATCAAATTCAAAAAAAGTTATAGCGTTTTATTTACATATTCATTGACTTTTCATTTCATCCTTTTTAACCCGTGAAATTCACGGGTCTCTAACCTAGTATCATAATAATTGAAGACTTTATGTACTTGATTGTGGGCAAATTGCATGATATGAGTAAATTGAAATGCGAATTGAATGTGCCCCTTCGTTTCTGATCCCTACCAATGTTTTAAAAACCGGTAAATATCGGCCGGTTAAACTGGTATTATCGTTTTTGGGTGGAAATCCATTACGAAACACTTCGGTAAATACGAAAAACGGTATTGAATTTGTACTACCGGTAAAATCTGGTATACCGGTACCGGCATAAGTTAGTTTTTGGGTTATTTTTAGATTATCTTTTATTAAGGAATAACTTTAAAAAATTAAAAACTTTAAATTATCTTTTGGATTAGTTTTTTAATTATTGATTAATTTTTTTGATAGTATTTTAGTATGTAATTATGTACTTTTAAATTATTATTTTATTTGTGTTAATGTTATAATTTATGAAATTACGTAGCTAACTAATCGCCCAGTAGAACCGCTAACGCGGTTCAACCAGTCAAACCATTTTTTAGCCAAATCCGATACAATTAAAAAACTAATTTTTAAAACATTGGTCCTCACCCCCTATATACTCAGCATTTTTCATTCAGGAGGCAGCATTTGCGAATTCACACGGTTACATCAGTCTTTCTTTCTCATGTGCAAATTATGTGTTCCTCTTTTGGCATCTATTTTATAAGTTTTATTAGTTTCGTATTTGATATTCATTTTCTTACTAAATCTCAAGTGCAAATTATGCTAATTTTATTAGGTTTGTTGTTTGATTTTCGTTAGGGCTCATAGTGAAACACTAGAGACATTGAGTCTTGTTGCAGGTTAGTGACTAAATGTTTAAATTTTTGTATTTCAATTTATTTCCGGTGTTAGGTGTTACAATTGAATCAAGGGTTTCTAATTTGTTTAACTAGCATAGTGTTGTGTTGTGTTGCTTTTGTTAATATAGGTTCCATAATTGGGTAACAAGTTAGAAGCTCACATAATTTTAGTATTCTCCTAGTAAAGAAGGCAAAAAAAAAAAAAAAAAAAAAAAAAAAACTTTCATCCATTTTTTTGCTTGCTATTTGATGTGGTAAAACTATATACTTTACTACTTTTCTCTCTTGTATAGATGCATTGGTTGGTGTTGAGATGAGGTTTAAATTCCATCTTGTATTCTTTTTTATAGGAACAAGTATTCTTAATCTTTCATGAGGTTAAACAAGATGGGTTGTTGGATGCTTCCAACATGTAGTCAAGTAAATTTATTCCGTGCTCTCTATGAAAGTCACATGGGCTCATATTAATTACTTTATTAGAATAGGGTTGATGTATTTTTACTTAAACTGCTCAAGTGGGTCAAATGTCAAATATATTTGGTTAGAGTCTAATAAAGAAACAAGTTAAGTGGATGTTAGCAGTTAGTTGCTCAAAGTCCTTTGTAAATGCATGCAATCTTCTGAATTCTTTTGATTTAAAGATACGGTAAGTTTGTAATATTGTAACTTTTGCAGTGACAAAATAAAGATAAATGGCTCGATATAAGGTTATGCTATCAAATATAATATACATTGTATATTTTTTTTCAATTCTAAAATTGTTTGTGTAGAAAGGTGCAATAATAATTTATGCAGATTAATATGACTCGATCCTAATGACAAGTTACATTTTGCACGTTTCGTTAAAACTTATACATTGTCAGTTTTGATTTATTGACTACTTGTATATCTCATTGTATTGCGCGATCATCCTACTAGAGTCGCCTTTGTGACCATCAATATTCGTTGTCTTTGTGATTCAACATCTACACATCTTCCTTCAGGGAGGGTATAATAAAGTATGTCCTAGCTTAGCTTGTATAATTAGAATTAGACACGTTCCATATCATACATATCCATTTCATTTGGGATAGATATATACCGTGTAGTGGGGAGCGGTTGACATGAGTGATAAAGGAAGGAGTAAGTAATTGGACATAAAGTACAATTAAAAGTGCAGAATGTACAACAGTAGTAGGTGGCATATATATTTGCAATTGCATGCATAAAAACAAACAAACGAAGGTAAGGAAGGATATTTGAAGAAATTGAGACAGACGTATTTGATTTCATTTGATTTGATGGTGAAGAGAGAGAGAGGAGATCCGATTTCATAGGGAACAGTCATCTCATTTCATTTCATTTCATTTCCTCTTTCAACAACACACAACCAAATTACACCAAAACCTAACCAATCACAACAACAAACAAACAAACAAACGAAGGATATTATTATATGAAGCAATGCAGCAGATTAATCATCTCACTTAATTAATACGGATGCATCATCAACAAACAAACAAACAATCAATCCTTCCTTCCTTCCTAAATTGCTAGGGTTTCCTTTATGCTTTCGATATGGTATGTCTGCTAAATTACCCCCCTATCATTTCATTTCGATATGCTAGATTGTTGCGTTGTTTTCAATGCAACATTTGTATGTATGAATGTAAAAACATTTTCCAATTATAAACTCCTCTAATGTAATGTAATGTAATTACAAATTGAAAGGATACATACATTGACACACACACATGTTTGAATTATATATGCAATTACTTTTCATTTCATTTAATTTAATTAATTAGTCTATTATGTTAACACATGAAATTTGTAATATTTTTGTTGATTTTCAATGAATATATATATATATATATATATATATATATATATATATACATTATATTATATATAGCATCTAAGTTAGATCTTACGTTTCGTATGTTGAACAAGTGTGGAGGCATGAATACATCCATCCATATCCATTAATTGATGCCAGCATCCTTATGTACATACATACATACATACATACATGTGTTAATAATAATATATATACTTGCCTACTTGGTTGTACTGTATTTGTGAATTCTGACTAATTATTATTTGTTTCTACAACAGAGTACTGCGGTAAATATCATAGTAGGATCTCATGTCTGGGTTGACCATCCCACCAAAGCATGGATTGATGGTCAAGTAACAAAGATTACTGGCCAACAAGCTGAGATCGAGACTACTGACCTCAAAAAGGTTGCTAATTCTTTTTTTTATTTTAGTTATTTTCATGTTAATATCAACAACTGATTACATACATTTTTTTTTTTTTTTTGTTATGGTTTAATTTCAGGTCGTTGTTAAGTTATCAAATGTATATCCGAAGGACACGGAAGCTCCAGCTGGTGGTGTTGATGACATGACAAAACTATCATATTTGCATGAGCCAGGAGTCCTGCAGAACTTAAGAACTAGATATGAACTCAATGAAATTTACGTAGGTTGCCTTCTCGTGTTGAAATATATACATACATATAGTTATTTTGTTTAATCCTCACATCACATGTTTCAAAACTATTGCAGACGTACACCGGAAATATTCTAATTGCAATTAATCCGTTCCAAAAGCTACCTCATTTGTATGATCATCATATGATGGAAGAATATAAGGGAGCACCGTTTGGTGAATTGAGTCCCCATGTGTTTGCAGTTGCTGATGAGTCTTACAGGTCCCTCCCTCTCATTTTCTGTTTGACTTACCAATAATTTCGCATTTCTTCAACGTATAACTCTGTCTTTAATGAAACTAGGGCTATGATTAAGGAGGGTAAAAGCAATTCCATTCTGGTCAGTGGTGAAAGTGGAGCAGGTAAAACGGAGACAACCAAAATGCTTATGCAGTATTTAGCCTATTTAGGTGGCCGGAAAGCTACTGAAGGGCGCACAGTTGAACAACAAGTTCTAGAAGTATGATACATGACGTATAGTTCTATATTAAAACTACTTAATTATTTTGTAATTTGGAACTTGGGTGGGATATAAATTTATACCTCTACATGTATAGAAAGCACACACATAATATACACACACAAAAATCACAATTCCGTATCTCCATTGAATTGTTGATTAAAATATGGAAGCATTACAATTGACATTTTTTGATTTGTTCATCTGGATGCATCTGTGAATTTGTTGACTTCCTCTGATGTTAAATGCTTGAATTTGGTATCAAACACTTTGATGATGGAGATATACCATTTGGAAGTCTAAATAATCTGGATTCAAGAAAATCGGGGGTTCTTAGTTTCTTACTGTTCTGACCTATATTTATATTCTTACTGGACCCTTCCGTGCATGTAAAATGAAATTTCTGTTTGTGTGTATATGCATAACATATTAATATCATTATATCATCCTGATTAAGCTTATGCCACCATTGTGAGTGCAGTCAAATCCAGTTCTTGAAGCATTTGGCAATGCTAAAACTGTCAGAAATAACAATTCCAGGTGATTTTCCTTTGTTTATGTAATAAAATGAAGTGATGTTCCAACTTCCAATACCATCTCACAACTTGTTTTTTGTTTGTTTCATTAGGCTTTGAATTTTACATTTAGCGTTTTCTAATATGAATTGTTATGCAGCTATCCAATAGTAGATATAGTATGTACCGTAAAGCGACAATTATGATTCTTTTTGTGCTCTATATGGGTTGTGTTTTATCTCAAACGGGTCAAATTAGAACGTATCTAACATGGAAATGGGTCAAATGGGTCAAACATGTTAAAAGTTGCCTAAAGTAATTTTTAGTGCATTCAACCTTCTAAATCGCTTTATTCAAAGATTTATGTGACTAGTGTAAGAATAATGTTGTTGTAATCATACATACCAAAATAATTATCTATAAGAAAGTGGGCGAAAAAAGTGTTTATGGGTAAACCAAACTCGACCTGGCCTGTTTCAACCAATGATATAAAAAAGGAACTACTCCGATGTGAACCCGCTTTCACTTGTTGCGCAATTTTCCCGACCAACAATATATTGCCACCTCTATATCAATATAAAAACAAGTTACAGTTTATGTTACATTGTTACCTTGTCATTCTTCAAATTTAACATAAAAGCTATATTGTCTTCATAATGTTTCAGTCGTTTTGGAAAATTTGTTGAAATCCAATTTGATAAGCATGGGAGAATATCAGGAGCAGCCATAAGGACCTATCTTCTAGAAAGGTCTCGTGTTTGCCAAATAAATGACCCCGAGCGCAACTATCACTGTTTTTACCTTTTATGTGCAGCACCCCAAGAGGTATCTTTTTTTTTTTGTAACTAAATTGTTAGCAAAATATTTTCTTTTACCTGATGTTATGTATTCTTCTATGATTAGGAAATTGAGAAATATAAGTTGGGGAGCCCAAAATCTTTTCATTATCTTAACCAGTCAAAATGCTTTGAGCTGGGTGATGTAAATGACGCCCATGAATATCTTGCCACAAGGAGAGCTATGGATGTTGTTGGAATAAGCAAAGAAGAGCAGGTAATTCCCTGAGAAGTTTCTTCTTTTTTTATTAGAGGTGGCAATTTTAACACATTTATGAGTAGATTGGTTGATTTCGGTTAGATGGGTAACAATTTTATAATAGCTAAACGGTAAACGGGTCAAATGGGTTAAGTGTATGAAAATATGCTAAAATGGAAAAGTTGAAAAGTCACCCAAAGTGTATTTAAAATGCATAAAACCTCCTAAATCAATTTAATACAAATTGCATTGTAATAATATGGTTTTTTAATCATATGTAATACATTAATTCACTTCTAAATTCCAAAAAGAAAAGACCGTATTTACGGGTCGCTTATCTGATCTGTTTGACTTGTTAACCGACTACTCCATTTTGCCAGAAAAGGGATTTTAGAGTTATTACATTTCTCTTACTCTCACAGGAAGCGATTTTTAGAGTTACTGCTGCCATTCTTCATCTTGGCAATGTTGAATTCACCAAAGGGAAAGATGTTGATTCTTCAGTTTTAAAAGACAATAAAGCTAAATTTCATTTGAAAACGACTGCAGAACTTTTAAGGTATATCTTTTTTTCAAATTCTTTGAAAATTTATGAGTTTTATAAATTGTTTTGAGTGGTGGTTTATATATGAGTTTTTATGTTAGGTGTGATTCTGTGGGTTTGGAAGATGCATTGTGTAAACGAGTGATGATTACTCCTGAAGAAATTATAAAAAGAAGTCTTGATCCCCTTAGTGCAGCAGTCAGCAGGGATGGATTAGCTAAAACATTATATTCCAGATTATTTGATTGGTATGAAGTTCTATACAAGAGGTTGACAAAATGAGAGAGAGAGAGAGAGAGAGGGGGGGGGGGGGGGGGGGGTGACCAGTTGGGTAACGGGTCAAAACATGTTGTGGTCAATGGGCGGGTCAGTTTTGTTGACCCTTATATCTCTATTTTTTCGTAGTTTTTTTTTTTTTTTTTAATAAATTGGGTGTCTAATACAATTATAAAATTAATGTTATCTCGGAGGTTTGATAATGTTAGCCCTAAGGGCTGTAGTTAAGAATGGTTTTATGCTTAAATGGTAGTACTTTAACCACTAGTCATCAAGCATCCAAAACCACTAAGATCAACCTTTTGTACTTCAATTATCATTTAAACATAAATAACGTCCTTCTCCCCTTAGGGCTGTTGGTATCAAAACCCTTTCAATTATAATCTGATTTATTGGATATAACGACATTCATTAGAGTATGTTTTGGGTGAATTTTGACGACATTTGAATGGTTTTCTTTTAGGCTACATTTTCCCACCTCTATTAAAGTATAATTTAAACAATAGAATATGTCAGAAAACTTGTAATGCAAATGGCGTTTTTGCAGGCTGGTGGATAAAATAAACGTCTCAATTGGACAAGATCGTACCTCAAAAAATCTGATTGGGGTTCTTGATATATATGGTTTTGAAAGCTTCAATAACAACAGGTGACAAGCGAATGTATATTTTGGTATTAATCTACATGTTCTAAAAATATAGCTACTATTTACTTTGAAAAACCAGATGCTGTATATCTGGAATTGAATTGAAGTAAATTCAGTTTTACATATTCTTTTTAACAAAAATTAAAGTGCAGCTTTGAGCAGTTTTGCATCAACTTCACGAATGAGAAACTGCAGCAACACTTTAATCAGCATGTGTTTAAGATGGAGCAAGAAGAATATACAAAAGAAGCTATTGATTGGAGCTACATTGAATTTGTCGATAACCAAGATGTTTTAGATCTCATTGAAAAGGTATTATCTGATAATATCAGTTGCATTTATCCATTCGTAGCTGCAAATAGTTTAACATGTATGCATATACATATACATGTATCTATATGTGTGGGTGTATATGTGGCACCAGTAGTTTATTTATTTGTTTTTAATATATTCACCGCCCTTGATGTGACACAAACCTGTGGCATCCTCTATAATGCCAATTGATTTTGGACATTAAAAACTTTATTTCAAACATCCGCAATCAGTGCTCTAAAAGGGCAAGGTGGAGCTAGGAAGTTGACTGAACGCATAGCATATGATTGTTTAAGTAGGGATTAAATGGTCTAGTTTTAATATCTAGAACACAAATAGGTATATATATAGCATTGTAATTTTGTTCCTACAGTTAATAACAAAAGCACTTTTTAATTTGTATCTACCGGATATAAAACGAATTTATTAACCACATAATACCCCTGAAGATGTATATATTTGTATGGCAGAAACCTGGTGGAATCATTGCTCTCCTCGATGAAGCCTGGTAAGATATTCCTTGCTTCATATATTTTTTAAAATTCAATTATACATACAGTGGTCTTTAACAGATCAATATAGGAGGCAATTTCAACCCATCTACCTGTTGCCCGTTTACATGCTATCCTTATGTAATTTGCCCCTTGTTTTTCAATGAATATAAAACTAAACTTTATTTCAAAAAAAAAAAAAAAAAACATTGCTTAAAGTCTGTTTTGTAATACATATAACCTCCTCCAGTGTTTGTTCAAAATTTTAGTATTGCTTTTTAAATCTTAATGAATGCTTTCATTTTTTTATAAAAATCATAGAAAAGGGACAAACAGGTGTTTGCTTGTCAACCCAATTTGACTCCGTATAAATTATGACTTGTTAAATCCAAACCCATCTTGACCCATTTCCCGACCATCTCGTCATTTATTACCATGGTTTATAACACTCCTGTCCTGTCTTAAACTCACTACTGAATCTTGTATTATTAGTATGTTCCCAAAGTCTACACATGAAACATTTTCAAACAAGCTTTATCAGACCTTCAGAAATCACAAACGTTTTGTGAAGCCCAAGCTGTCACGTACAGATTTCACAATTGCACATTATGCTGGAGAGGTATGTGTTCTAGTCGAATTATGCATGCTAATGCATAAAAATGCAAGTACACAACTTTAATTGTACCTTGTCTGAATGTAATTTCAGGTCCAGTATCAATCCAATCAATTCATTGACAAAAATAAAGACTATGTGGTCCCTGAACACCAAGACTTGTTGGGTGATTCCAAATGTTCCTTTGTAGCTGGCCTTTTCCCTCCAATTGCAGAAGAATCTCCCAAATCTTCCAAATTTTCTTCAATTGGGTCTCGCTTTAAGGTATCTTTAATATATATGGGGTGTTTACATAAACACTTATCTGCCTTAATGTTATTTAAAAGCAGACAAGCGAATTTTGTGTCTGCTTCTTGTCCGTAGGGTAAAATAAGTCAGTCATCTGTCTTTTCAAAATAAGCAAGCAATCCCCAAAATCCCATGTTTGTCAATAGAGGTAGCATTGTCAAAAGGTTTTAAGGGTCAAAACAGGTTGTATTTTGCTACGTGTCAAAATGGAACACATTCTGTCGAATAAATGAAACTCGTATATGATACGATCTGGAATTATTAGTGGTGGTATCATATATGATACATGTTTCTGGTTGACCCAACTAAACCCCTGGGACTCCTATTCTTTAATTAACTTGCTGCCTCTTTCTTTTTCTGTCAGCGTCACAGTGTAGTTGCTACCTTTTTATTTCTGCATGTTTTGTACATTAACACTCAACTAATTGATGCAGTTGCAATTGCAACAACTGATGGAGACACTAAGTGCAACAGAACCTCATTATATTAGATGTGTAAAGCCAAATAATCAACTTAAACCTGCCATATTTGAGAATGTCAACATCTTGCAACAATTACGCTGTGGGGTGAGTACACAAAATTAAATTTTCTTTTTGTCTTTTACTCTTTATTAAAGTTGGCCAATTGGGTGGGGCGGACGGTTTGGATTACAAGCCAAAACAGGTGTTTGTATTGCAAACAGTGTATGTATTGTATTATATATGAGTGCAAACACTATATTACTATTGATGGCATTTTTGACCTGATCACCCATGAATGAGTCCAACTTGGTTGAGTCTTTATCTCAAAACCGGTTGAAAATCCATGTGTACTTTTATCCTCCTAAATTGTTTTATTCAAATCGTTAAATAACATTTGTAATCATATTAGTTACTAAAAACGGACAAAAAGGTAACGGATTTCTTTCTTTTACCCGGCCATATATAAAAATGACGGATTCAGTCTGAGTCTTTTTTGATTCGTTACCTAAAAGAATGATTCGTTATTTTTGGATGTTGTAAGAATTTGACCCATTCCGACGCATTTGATCAGTTTCATTTATAACTAACTGTATGTGACTACTTATTCTGTTTTATAGGGTGTTTTAGAGGCAATCAGAATCAGTTGCGCTGGCTATCCTACTCGCCGTCCTTTCTTTGAGTTTGTAAACAGATTTGGACTTCTTGCCCCTGAAGTGTTAATAGGATGGTAGATCTTTCCTTCACCCTCAAATGTAACACTAGTTTATATCCAGTTTTTTCATCTAAATTTGAGAAATTTTACGTTTTACAACATTTCCTTACATCAGCTTTGATGAAAAGGTTGCATGTGGAAAGATTCTAGAAAAGAAGGGAATCAAAGGCTTTCAGGTATTAATGCACACACATATATATATGTATGTATCTAAATGTATGTATGACTAAAATCTGACAGCACAGCCACGTTATATTTTTTTTATACAGGTTGGTAAAACAAAGGTTTTCCTGAGAGCTGGACAGATGGCGGAATTAGATGCAAGGAGAACTGAAGTCCTCAGTAATGCAGCACAAATTATTCAAAGGCGAATTCTTACTCATATTGCTCACAAACAGTTCATCGACACTCGGAAGGGTTCAATTGTCTTGCAATCATTTTGCCGAGGTGAAACTCTTACTACTTGATCTTAGAGGTGGAAAATGGGTCAAGTCAGACGGGTTGGGTACGGATAACGGATCAGTCAAAACAAGTAATTCTTTAGTAGGGTGGGTTAGAACAATTCGGTTCAGATTGGTTGATGGTGAGGGTTCCCCTACATTGTAATTATTTAGTTAGATCTAGTAAATATATCCATCCACAATACAAGAGATATTGACCCATTCGTAAAGGGGCAAATGCCTACTCTAGTTGATCTACTCTCCTATTTCATAATCATCTTTAAGACTACTGTTAAAAGACTCCAATTGCTATAACTATTATTCAAATTGTATTCATTTAACTCCAATGACTTTTAGGTAGATTGGCTGGCAAACGTTTTGAAGAACTGAGAAGGATAACAGCAACAATAAAAATTCTGAAACACTTCCGTAAATACCACGCTTCGAAAGTCTACAGTAAGCTCCGTGTGTCAGCGCTTAAGATGCAAGCAGCCATACGTGCAATGAAGGCTTGTAAGGAATTCAAAAGAAAGAAACAAACAAAAGCCATAATCAAGATGCAGGTTACTTTGATAATGCTGGCACACATTTTACCATTTATTTTGCATAGTGGTAGCAAAATGTGTCTATATATATATATATATATATATATATATATATGTATATGTATATATATATATATAATATAGGGTGAAGTTAGTGTACAAAGGTCGTATTTTGTGAGAAGTGTGAGAAAGATTAAGAATTGATATGTAGTCATCATTTTTTGGACTTAGTCATGATGTTTTGCTTTGTTTTGGCTATAAAAACATCAAATGTAACAATTAAAAACACAAAACAATGTATTCTAGGCATAAAACTTAAAATACCACGCCAAGAAAGTTAAGTAGTGTTTTTAAGTGTTAATAAGTGTGTTTTAGCTATGTTTTAAATTCTCTGGCTATGATGCATTGCATTGTGTTTTAAATTGTTGTGTTTAGTGTTTTTCTAGCCAAACAACCCAAAACATCATGCCTAAATCTAAAACATGATGCCTACATGTCAATTCCTAATCCTTCTCACACTTCTCACAAAATATGGCCTTTGTACATGAACCTAAATCACATTTGGACGACCACAAAAACAATTTGTCGCTTCTTTGATTGATACAAACATTTAATGCTTTCGAATACAATTAGAGAAACTACATTATTTGACCCCTTTCAGTTGAGGTGAAGTATAGCTGAAATTGATCGGTTTATCCATATATGGTTAGAATGTGCCACATGTGGTTTTGTAGCATATAACCTGTAGGCATCTAAATTATATATATTTTTTTTCAGGCTCAATGGCGTTGTCATAGGAGTCATTCATACCATAAAAGGCTAAAGAAGGCAGCCATAGTTACACAATGCAGATGGAGAGGGAAAATGGCAAGGAAAGAGTTACGACAACTTAAAACGGTTGGTTTCAACATTTATTTAATTTCTAAATTAAAATTATATAGTTTCATTAGTCATGTTTCATCATCATACTCAGTTAATCCCACCAATAGCAAAAACTAAGGTAGGGTCTGAGGAGGAGGGTAAGATGTAGACAACCTTACCTCTACCCTGAGGCTGCTTCCAGTGAGACCCCCGACTCAATAGTGGTTTTGTATCAAGCCTTAGACAATAAGGCACATAACACTTAGCAATCGGGACAAACCCGATTGGTGCATGTACTCCCTTGTCTTTTGGCTATCAACGTCACCACCTGATGCATGATTAACCGTCCGTCATTTTTCACGTTATTTTCAAGAAATTAGTAAAATAACGTTAAAATTAGTGCAACTTTACTTTTGCCTTCTGAGGGCCACACATTATATGCGTACAGCCGTGAGCGGGGCGTATTTCATTAGTCATGTTTGAGATACAAAATTAGATATGAACTTTTATCTTACTTTTCCGCAGAAAGCACGGGATACCGGTGCCCTTAAAGAAGCAAAAGATAAACTTCAAAAACAATTGGAGGAGTTAACATGGCGTTTACAGTTGGAAAAGCGCTTAAGGGTAAGTATTGATGTTTAGTTAATAAAAACATAACTTCTCTTGGTACACTCTGTATGATTCAAAAATAGATGTGTGCGTAGCATTTGAAACGTCCAACATGATTCATCTTAATATAATATTTTTTTATGTTACCTTTTTGTTAGAGATAAAACACAACCCGAACCGAACCAGTCCATTCTTAAGTAAATGGGTTAAAATTTTATGATGAACATGTTCTAATGGCTAATCATGTCTCCAGACCGACTTAGAAGAAGCAAAAGCCAGTGAGGCTAACAAATTCAGAAATTCTTTAGAATCTTTGCAAAAAAAACTCGAGGAAGCAAATGCAACAATAATCAAGGAGAAAGAGGCAGCAAGGAAAGCTATTGAAGAAGCACCTCCTGTTATTCAAGAAAAAATAGTAATCATTGAAGATACTAAAAGAATTGAATCCCTCACTGCAGAAATCAAAGATTTAAAGGTAATTTACTCTAGTATCTATCCATGTATTGTGTTTTTTTATTTTTAATTTAGTTTTTACCTAATGTAATATTTGAATTTGCACAACCTTCAAATATAATTAAATAATTTTTTAAAACTAAATGTTTTATCAAAAATTAATGAGCATTGCAGATATGTTAGGCTCTTAGCATTGCAGATATTTTAAACTTCTAGTTATAAGATTTAATGAGCTTAACTGTCTTTCTGAACTCGTGAAATTTAATTCACAAATAGGATTCCCACCTGGTAATTTTTAGAGAAAATAGAAACAAGCAATTGTGTTGAGGAGCGGATTTCTTTATCATTTTATTGATCATGAAATGCGTCATTTTTTTATTAATTTTTGCTTCATTTTTCCCATGAAGACGGTCTTGGAATCTGAAAAACAACATTCTGCTGATTTAGAAAAGAAATATGCTCAATCTCAAGAGCGTTGTGAAGATGCACTCAAGAAGTTGGAAGATTCAGAAGATAAAGTCCAACAGTTACAAGATTCTTTGAGCAGGTTAGTAGACTCATTCATGAGTTTTTCAAATTCGTTTCACATTTTTAAGATAATTTGTATGTTCTTTTAATCGACACTGAGATGCCCTCTTTAATCTTTCTATATACCGTCACATTTGTTTTATTTTCTTATTCTACATAGGCTGGAAGAGAAACTACAGAATATTGATTCAGAAAATAAAGTTTTTCGCCAACAAGCTGTGTCAATGGCACCTAATAAGTTTCTCTTACGTTCCAAATCTATCATTCAGGTAATTTTTGTTTTGTTGCTTTTTTTTTTTTTGAGAAATTTACTTATCCGGTGTGACATAATAATTCTAATTGTGGAAAGTTCATCCCATTCATATAAAAACAGGTTAGATTGGGTTGAATTTTATTGGCAATAGGTCAAACACATAAAATAGTTTAAACTTGCTATGAAGGAAATGGGTTAAAACGCACACGGGTCAAACAGATCAAACAGGGCTGAAATTTTCATATTGTGTATTCCATAGTTAAACTTGCTATGAAGGAAATGGGTTAAAAGTTAAAAGTTAAAACTCTAATTTGTTTTATTTAAATTCAGGCATGTTATTACTTTAATAATATGGTTTCTTTTATAATATATAGTGTGGTATATATTTATGTGGTTCAAAATAAACTGGAAAGAGATATATTAGGCGGTCAACCCAACCTATTGACCTGCATATAGAAGTTGCATGTTCTGACTAGTTACCCTGTTCACAGACCACTCATATGAAAACGAGTTAATTGTGCAAAACTTAATGATTAATGGTCAAACAATTCAAATGGGTTGTAATGTGGAAATTGTATTTCGGTACATTAATAATATGATGTTTATAATCATATTTAATATGCTTTTAATTTTAAACTCAAAAGAAGCTGGACAAATATTGTTGGCAGCTGTCTGATCTGAATGTTTTTCGTCTTACTCAAACCATGGTTCTATATAATCAGTCCCAACTTTTAATCTTTTTGCAGAGGTCGGAGAACAGTCACTTATTTGGAGACACAAAGCCACCCCTGGTATTATTTCTCTTGTACACAATTCTAAAGTGATCAAATGTATTTTTATAGCTATATTTTTTCCAACTTTTATCTTTAGTTTGTGTCTTATTTGATTTTAGGAACTGCATAGCATGTCGATGAACCAAAGAGATCTTTCAGAACTCGATGACAAACCACAAAAGTCACTTAATGAAAAACAGATAGAGAACCAAGAATTGCTAATCAAATGCATAGCACAGCGTATAGGATTTGCAGGAAACAAACCACTTGCAGCTTGTATAATTTACAAATGCCTTCTACAGTGGAGATCTTTTGAAGTTGAAAGAACCACTGTTTTTGATCGCATCATCCAGACCATAGGTCATGCAATTGAGGTTCAAACTATTTCCAAATATATTAATCATCTCTCACGTTTCACCCTTTTTGGTACTTCTAAAAGGTAGCAAAATGTAGAAGTTGGATAACAAATCAAAACATGTTTTCTACCAGTCTTTTTTACTTGTCACACTTTTCATCCAAAACCATATAGAGTGTCAAATAAGATTACCAAATTATAGGGGTAAACTACAAAAATCCTACCACAATGGTAAGATGTTGCCCATTAACTTTGTTTCATTGGGCAGAATTTGTAATACTTACCCTCATGATTCAGCACTTAGGGGCTGTTTGGTTGATTAAGTGCTGAATCATTAAGATGCCTGAATGGTTAAGAGGTCTGTATGGTTGAGTGCTGAATCATTAAGTTGAACCTCTTAATGGTTAGTTTTCTTGTTCCACATTGGTGTGAGAGTTTCGTTAAGGTTCAGCCTAGTTCAATGCTTAATGATTCAGTGCTTAATGGTTCAGCAACATCCCAAGTCTTAATGATTCAGCCTTAACCATTCCATTAAGAGGCTGAAACAAACGCGCTGAATGCTGAATCATTCAGCACTGAATGATTAAGAGCCTGATTAAGAGGCTATCAAACAGCCCCTTAGTTCCTTATCCATGTAAAGACCCAAATATCCTCATGGCCTCATCTTCAACTTTTTGAATATGGGTTTATAAATATAAAAAAGCCAAGAGAGTGAAGAAGATGAGGGTATTTTTGTCATTTTACATGACAGAAAGTGTTGCAAGTTCTATGATAGGGACGTCCAGTGTAATAGACTAAGTTCAGGGACAAAATCCACAATTTTTACCACAGTACGAAGACGCTATTTGTAGTCAACAAAAATAAATGATTTAGGAGGTTTTTGCATTACAATTTACAAATACACTTTCAGCGAATTTACGCTCGTTTGAACCATTTCCTTTTAAGCTAGTTCTTTTATTTTACTCGTTGACCTTTAAGATATAAAACATAACCCAATATTGACCCACTCAATGCTCGCCTCTTGTACTTCTGTTTCCATCTGGTTTCTGCTAAAATTTTCTTGTCTTTTGTATATTAAAAGAAATCCCAGGATAATAATGAGATATTGGCTTATTGGTTGTCGAATGCATCAACGCTTTTGCTTCTACTTCAACGCACTCTGAAAGCAAGTGGTGTGACATCTGGACTGGGCCCACAACGCCGTCGATCATCAGCCACTCTTTTTGGGAGGGTGAATAATGTAACTTCATAAGCTTCTTAGAACTTGTGTTTTCTGTATGGACAAAAAGGATGGATTGGATAACGGGTGGGCCGTGGGCCGAGTAAGTTTTTGGGTGGGTCAAAATGCATCAGGTTGACCCAAAACACTTTTCCAACATTTTCAACCTTTTATAAATAGTTCCTGTGTCATTAATGATTAAAAGAGTTACTTAAATAATACATATTTTTTTTAGTAAACTGATGGGTGTTTTTGCATAAAATATCCCAAACGTACTTTAGGTAGTGTCTTGTTTAAGTCATTGTACATTTGTTTTACATATTTGAGTTATTGAAAGATGGCCTCTTGTCCCACTCAGGTCATTATTTGAGTTATGTTGGGTTTCTGTATGTTTAGGGCATGATGTTGACTTGCTTAAAAAGTTTTGGTCCTGATTGGGATCATCATAAAAATACCATACCATGAAAAAAAAATATAACCCAAATTGACCCGTAGAGAAAACAACCCCAATTGACTTGTTGGTTAATTTTAAGACGATATTATTTACTTAAAGGTTCTTGCTTATATCTTGTTAGAGTTTTCGTGGAACTACTCAAGGAGTGAATCTTTCTTTTCATAGTGGAAGTATGAGTGCAATGGATGCTGTAAGCCAGGTCGAAGCCAAATATCCGGCTTTGCTTTTTAAGCAACAACTTACCGCATATGTTGAAAAAATATATGGAATGATCCGAGATAATTTAAAAAAGGAAATATCTCCATTGCTTGGGATGTGTATTCAGGTATCTCATCTTGTTTTCTTTTTTAACTTGAATGTGTAAAATATTTTTATCGCACTAATTGATATATTAATCCAAGGCACCAAGAACTTCTAGGGCAAGCCTAGTAAAGGGAACATCACATCCGGTTAATAATGCAGCTCAACAAGCTTTGATTGCTCACTGGCAAGGAATTGTGAAGAGCCTTAGAGATTTCTTGAACACCCTAAAAACAAATCATGTTAGTGGAACTTCTTTTTATTTTCTTTCGTTTGCTTATTTGTGTTTCTCTTGCTAACGTGAAAATAAACTCGAAGTACACATTTTTGCAACGCAAAAGAGAAAAGGAGAGTTAGCAGTTGTTACCATTTACTTACAAATGGTCAATTTGGGTTTTGTCTTTATGTCAAAACTGTTCAAATTGGTCAAAAACGTCAAATCAAAAGTTTAGCTAGAAGAGAAATTGGCCAACGGTCCGAAAGTCACCCAAAGTCTATTTTTAATGCATACAACTTTCTAAATCGTGTCATTTGAATATTTGTATTTTTAGCTTAACAATATTGTTTTGTAGCCATGATCAATGCATGATTACTTGTAGAACATTTAGCAAACGGACATAAAGTGTTAGCCAGTCAACCGAACTTGACTAGTTACCCAACTTGCCCATCTCGCCATCTCTAGAAAAGAATGCTTTCGCTCAGTCCCAAAATCAATGCAAAGATTAACTTGGAAATTTGCCAAATATCTAAAATGCCTTTAAATAAATGCAAATAGAGGAATCTTGTGGACTAAAATCAATGTCGTAGCGGGTCAAAACTTTACCAGAAAAGAAATATTATAATGGAAACACCAAAAAGAAATTGTGGCATGTACTTTGAGACTTTGTTTATCCACTGGTAGCTTTTGTTTGTGTCTGATTTTGTTGATTATTTCAGGTACCACCATTTTTGGTCCGGAAAATTTTCACACAAATATTTTCATTCATTAATGTTCAATTGTTTAATAGGTATACTTCATTCTCCTAGATTGTATATATTTATGTACATATGGATACAATTTCGATTATTTTTATACTTCTGGCTGCAGCCTTCTTTTGAGACGAGAATGCTGTTCATTCAGCAATGGTGAATATGTGAAAGCTGGACTTGGTGAACTAAAAGACTGGTGTTACAATGCAACTGATGAGGTATTTTTTCGAGTCTTGTAATTTTCATTACCGTTTGATACAAACGGACCTGGTTCCAAAGCAAAAACACCTGGTCCTTTTAGGCCCACTATTAGGGCCATTTAGGCCTGAATATCTGTTCCTAAAAGCCTGTTCGCTGAAGACCAGCTCCTAAAATTGTTCTGTTCAAGGTAATATATATTAATGTAAATTTGCATCTGATGTGCCTTAAAAAAATACACATTGTTTTTCTTCATAGATTTAATTTGAACATTTTACTGTAATCTGAATTTAAATATTCAAACAAAAAATTAGGATTGGGCCTGAATTAGCAACTGTTTAAGGACTGGACCAAGGCCCAAGCCTGATCTTTTTGTAGCTCTACTCTACTATTTGCTAAACAAAAAGTAGTGCAGTATGCAGGTTCTGCATGGGAAGAACTTAAACATATCCGGCAGGCTATCGGGTTTCTGGTAAATAATCATCTTTGCTACGAACATTTTATTCTTATTTTATGTGGTTGATTGTGATAGAAAGAAATTGAATATATGTCATAATTCAATTCAGGTTATTCATCAAAAGCCGAAGAAAACCCTGGATGAAATAAGTCGTGGCCTGTGTCCCGTGAGTGACATGCTACAAAAGATGTAATTTCATTTACATTTACATTTTTACTTGTCTCAACTGTCATATTTTGGTTTGTTTTGTTTTACAGGTTCTTAGTGTACAACAGTTGTACCGGATCAGTACAATGTATTGGGATGACAAATATGGAACACATAGCGTGTCCCCGGATGTAAGTTTGTATAGATGTCACAAGTGGACTGGGTGGCCAATTTTGGTTGCATTTTTATCTGAAACGGTCCAAAATTCACCCAAAGTCTTTTTTTTTTTTTTTTTTTAATGTAAACAGCCTTGTAAATTATTTAGAGATTCAGATCATTCTTGTAATATTATCTTGTCTTTTAGGTTATATCCAGCATGAGGATTATGATGACAGAAGAAAATAATGCAATAAGCAATTCTTTCCTTTTGGATGACGATTCCAGGTTACCTTCTCCTATTTATAGCATCTTGATCTGTTTTCATAGCTATGTTCTTTTCATTGGATTTGTAAAGATCGCTTGGCCCGCTAGAGGTCACAAAATGGGAAGGGCCAGATATATGGGCAATGGAGTTTGGGCTGACCGATCAACAATTTTTCGTTTTTATGATATTAGAACTAACTAAGATCATAAAAACTATATTGTTAAAATAATGAATGTAAAGTGATTTTGGAATGCGATAATTGCAGCATTCATTCGAGATTCAAGTAATATTGAGATTGTGAATATATATGTCAACTTTTTCATGATTTTTTTTTACAGCATTCCGTTTTCAGTTGATGATATATCGAAGTCAATGGATCAAATAGAACTCTCAGATATCGAACCACCACCTTTAATCCGAGAGAACTCGGGCTTTAGCTTTTTGTTGCCAGAAGCTGACTAACCAGCAGCATTTTACCTTAATCCTTCTCGGGTTCTAATTCTCTTCAATAAGAGAACAGTTTTGAAGAAGAAATTTGATTAACCACTGATCTCGAGTACTAACTTGGCTTGAAACTGCGATTCGGTTCTTTTTTGGTCCAACATAATAATAATCTCCCATGTATATATTATCATATTTTTGTGTAACTAAACACTTGTGTTTCTTGTAAAAACTAAATGATAAGGATTACATATTGTTAGTGGAATGAATGCTGTTTAGATTCATCTCCATCTCATTTGTCAAAAATATTAATAATTCCTCAAAAAAAAAAATTCAGTTGATTTGTTTTTCTTTTCTTCTATAATTTAACCATCAGACTTCCAACATTAATCTGCTAACCGTCTTGACTCGCATGCGTTAAAGACACCAACCCAATCTCAGACATGCTGAATGTTAAGTTTTAAAGAGGGTAAATCGAAACGGTTGAATATGGTATCCGAATACAAATAGCTTACATTACTTACTAAAAGATTGATATATAAAAGGTATTCAGCTTTTGATTGTATGTGATACATAGGGCCTGTATCTCGGCTTGGCTTTCAGAAACCTAAATGTAACAAATCACCTTAGCTTTTTGAAACCAAGGTTATCGATGCAAAGCCAGAGCTGGGTCATAACGCATCGGGGGCTGATTAGAAGATTTAGAGCTTATGTAATTTGATGGAAAGAACAAAATTGATTGCACAACTACTCCTCATATGTCAAGTTTACATAGTTCAAAAACAAAATTCAACTTTTACTAAAATATATGGAATGGAACATCTATCTAAGATAATTTTCGTGAGAAATTTTTTAACCCGCATCCAATGCATTTAAGCATGACGGTACCTGTTGCTGGCTCTGGCTTGATTACAAATTTAACACCCAAAAAGTCTCTGATATTTCTGAGTGTTTGAATCCCATAAGGTACAAGCTTTCCTACACGAACCTTTGATACATCTTGTGGGCATAATGCACATAACAGAAATAACAAACCCTGAAATTCCAAGAATATAAATGAGTTATCTTGAGGTTATATCTTATTATCTCTAACCAGTCGGACTTTATCATTAAGAAGTAGAGTTGACAATTTCAAAACTGTTACTTTGGAATGGAATGGGTCAACTAACTTAGGCATATTTTATCTCTTAATGGAGGATACTTTGGAATGGGTCAAATTATTATAAAACGAAGAAGGATATCAAATGGGTCAAAAGTCACCGAAATGCATTTTTAAAGGTTTTATTAAAGAGCGAATTTGACTTATACCCCTCAAAGCGCCTGCTGCAAGATATCATGTATTATTATAACATTTTGCAAGTTTCAAGGGGTGGGTTGTATATGAAATCCTCCTTGTAAAAATAAAAATTATTATTTGAAAAAAAATAAAACCTTTAACCAATAGCTTTAGACAAAAGACATTTTGGGTGGCAAAATTCAGACACAAACCTGGTGTGTAGAATCTATAACGCCACCTTGTTCAATCTCGCTAAGTAAAAGGGATGCAATTTCCTCGCCAACTTCTTCTGGAGGCATAAGTTCTTTCTTTTCATCAATATCCATGTCATCATTCCCTCTGGGATACGAAATTGTGGTATCCACGGATATGAAACACCCAGATGTCGTTTCAGCAACCAAGGACATTCCATAACCAGGTGAGCTGCAAAACAAGGAAAAAACAAATCACTAAAGATAAAAGAAGCCAATAACCATGTGAATCATATGACGTTTTAATAAAAGATTGTAATTATTATGTATAAAAGAGATTCAAGACATCCTATCCTAGAGATTAAAAAAAACAACTTTTTGTACCCAAACAATACTTTAAGTTCAAATATCCAAATTGGATCAGGTGGAAAGATAGACGAATTGGATTATAGCTCAAAATTGGGCCACGTAGCAAGATAGACAAGTTGGGTAAGAGGTCAAAACTGGATCAGATAGACAAATGCGTCTAGGCGCAAGAGGCACTTTGAGACGAGGGTCTGCAATTTTTGCTACGTAAGGCACGAGTTGTACATGAAGCGCACTTGAGGCACGACATTTTGCTGCCTGAGGCACATGCCTTTTGTATATCAAATGTTGTACATACATACAGCCTTTTATGTTGTATGTGTAGGTATTAATGTATTAAAATCATATATTAAAGCACATTTATATTTATAGCTAATTTTAGGTAGGAGATGCTAAAAACCTATGATGTATATAAAAATTATATAAGATACTTGCGCCTCGAGTACGAAAAGCGGTGCGCTTTTACACCTCGGTTTTTGAGTTTAGACCCTGATGTGTTGGCGGGCTTCTCGCATTTTGAACCCAAGAAGCCAGGCAGTTTGGGTAAAAGGCCTAAATTGGGCCAGGTGGCGAAGATAGACAGGTGGAGTAAAAGGTCAAAACTGAGCCAGGTGGCAAGATAGGTGGGTTGGGTAAAAGACTAAACTAGGCTTAGGTGGTAAGATCGGCAGGTTTGTTATAAGGGTCAAAACTGAGCCACATGGTAACATGAGTGGGTCAGGTAAAAGGTCAACTAAAAAACCTACTTTCAGCAATCAATATTATTTACAATAATAATAATCTACAACTTTAAACAAAACAATGTAAAAGACTGTATATATAAAAAAAAGACTATGGGTGAAAGTCTCTTTCAGCTCTATCTTTTTTTTGAACCCGTTTGTGATCCAACACAACCCAAATTGACCTAAGTAAAAGGGTGGAAACGACCACCTCTTCTTAGAAAACCCCCCAAAAACAATCAAAATGGGCGGTAAAAATACGTACTTTCCAGCTTGTGCACCGGCTTTATGATCAGTGAAAATATGAACATCTGGAAGCAATCGATTAAAGATTCCTCTAGCTGCATGAATCATTGTATTTTCAAACTGAACTGATACTCTTGTGGAAAAACTGATCCCCCTGATCCTTTTAACCATGCCTTCATCAGTCCATGTCACTGCCTGCAAACCCATGTCCCAGCCATGGTTAAACAAGGGAGATAAAAAGTCCATCTTGGTTTTAAAAAGCGATAGGCACACAAAAGTGACGAGCATGGTTTAAAAAAAAAAACGAGTGAGGCGTACGCCTCGAGGCGAAACTCTAAGAAAACGAACCTGAGGCGTGCCTCATGGGGTTCAGATTGTACATACACCTCTAAGGGCTGAGGCGCTAAGATAATGTGTGCCTCGGGTGCGTCTCAGGTGGGTCAGGGTGTTTTTGATGTGCTTTTTTGGTGTTTTAGACTTTTTGGGTCAATTATTTTATTTTTGATGTTTTAGACTTTTCTAGGTCTAAGTATTTTATTTTTTAAAGACACATAATTTTTATATTTATTTTTTTACTGCGCCTTGAGCTTACGCCTCAGTTCGCCTCAAGGCTTACGCCTCATGAGACGCAAGGAAAACGCCTCGAGGCTCGTTTCCGTTCTTTTAAACTTTGGTGACGAGGTCTAAGCGTGAGGCAAAAGTGGTGGGCTTTTCGTACCCGAGGTGCAAGCTTGTTATATATATTTTTTATATAAATCCTATAGGTCTTTAGCTTCTTTTATCCAAAATATAGCTATAAATAACGTTTTCATATCATTTTACCTACATGTACAAGCCCAAAAACCCAATGTACAACACTTTTATGCAGAAACATACCCCAGGTACATGAGGCGCGCGCCTCACGCCTGTAAATACAAAAAAAGCTAAAAAAATGCACTTTATTGGCACTTGTTGGAAATTGTGTAAGCACTAAGCGAAAGGGGCCATAGGTCGCGCCTCACGCCTCAGGCGCGCTTTTTAAAAGCAAGAACTCTATATATTCGTACATGATGATAGATAATGAAGTTTACCTTTAAACTATCATGAATTATAGGAACTGAAAGAGTAACTTCTCCACCACCTTTAGGGGCAACTCCACGGCTTTCTATCTTTAACTCCAACCCTTCTGACGGGACTCCAAATCGCTTCAATAACGGTAAAGTGGTGGATCTAAATGTATCAACAGATGGGTCTTTTGAATCATTTGTGATACCTGAAAAGCAACATGTCAACAGAAGGAAGGGGAATTTAAAAGAAGAAAGAAGCAGGCCTGGGCAGGGTACCTTTGAGCTTAATGGAAAGGGGCTTCTTCCCAAACAAACCAAGCAGAATCAAAGGTTCGAGAAAATATCCGATGGACCTAGTCAAGCCACAATCATGCTCCAAGTATCGCCCACCCATCACTATCCCGGGCTTGTACTTCAACTTCGTCCCTACCATACCAATTCCAAACACTTTCAAACTAAAACATCATACCAATTCACCAAAAATCACTGCAATATAAAAATTCAAATACTCTACTTTCGAATTAAAACATTTATTTATACAAGTATGTATGTCTGTAAAGATATGATAAATCCGTTCCAAATTAAACATCGATTAAAGTTGCTTATTTGAAAAATGACTTCAAAAAACACAGATAAACCATAGGATTAGTTTCAGACAATAAATAATCCATTTATTAAAAAAAAGGACAAAATTTGGCTTCCTAACATTCAAATTGTAAAAAAAAATTTACAATAGCATTCAAATTGTAAAACAAGATTAAAAAAAATTCAATTTGAATGTCATTTCAAAAGCAATAAATAAAATGACATTAAAATTGTAAAAATCACTGCACTGCACTCCTCCTATAACTATTTATTCAAATTCAAACATATATACATATTTTTTCAGATTAAATATTTTTTTTCTTCAAATAAAAAAAAAATAAAAAAAAAATACCAGTTTCGTTGATTTCAACATGACAGTCATCAGAAACGGTCTCAAGAAGGCGGAGAAAGGAGACCTCATGAGGGAGAAGGCCAGGCCACGTGGCATCAGCACGAATGTCTTCAATTAAGATAGGAGTTGAAGAAAGAGTAGAAAGAAGCAGTCTTTGCCTTAAGTTTTGGCTACCCTTTACCTTCATATACGATGATATCTTCCCCATTCTCTTTTCAATTCCCTTCCTCGACGGCCGTTGATTCCAAGCTCAACGACTATACAGATTTCTGTTCTGTGTGTTTTTGCCTTAAAACCCTCCCTCACAATTCGGTGGTAGCGGTGGTGAAGAATTATTATTAGGGTTTATACATAATAATATAAAAATATTCATGAATGGTCCCTTAACTATCAACAACTTATCTTTTACTTTTTGGCATTTATGGTCTTCAACTATTTTCTAACAATTTTATCTCTATAAATTGCATTCTAACTACTTGGTTATCACCCACGCTACGCGGCTGGTTCAAAATGTAGATTAAAATAAGCAAATGAAGAAAGTGATGATATAATACCACGGAAAAGTTACTTGCGTTATATACGAAAACCAAGTTATTTGAACAACATTTACATCAAAGCATATATATAGAGATAAATCAAACGAAAAGTATACGTAAAAACATTAAACCACACACGCATGTTGTAGCATGTTAACGCAAAAAAATTACACTGAAAGGTAAAACATCTATTATCTATTAATATATATAAAAGAATTGATAGTAATTGACGCGGCGTTCAATGGTGGCCTCAACCCCCCCCCCCCCAACGTGCCACGTGGCATCATGTGGAGCTTTTTTTTTTAATTAAATTAATAAATCAGATCAAATCCCCCTTTTCCTCTCACCATTCGTTCATTAGGTTTCTCAAAACCAATTCATACAAACCCTAGCCGCTCATCTTCTCGCTTTAGTTTCTCTCATGTATCAGATGACAACAATGGCAGATTCCAAGGTTTGTGGTAGATGGCGGCCATCTGCTTCATCTCCAACTGAAGGTAATTTGTTTTTTGTTTTTTTTTATAATTCGATTTAGGGTTTTTCTTCTAATATCACAAACTTTAAATCAATTCTCAACAAAATTGCCCCCCATCAAACGTTATGTAGAATTTGCGTTTTTAGCTTGCATACGATAGTGAATTGACCAATGATATAGTGGTCTTCATTTGTCAATCATACACAAATTGTTTAACTAAATTCATAATTCTCACACTATTTGTACGGTTGGAGCTACCGATGGCTGTCACTTTAGAACTGGTTCTATGCAGGTGGTTTCATAGCTTCATTCATCTTTCTTTAATCTCACATCTGTCTATGTTATCAAAGACCCTTTGATATATTGTGTCAGGATGCCGATTGGAAGTCGCCTTCTTTGTTATTTTCAACCGACAAGAAAGAAGGTGTACTCGCCTGATTCCATCGAGTACAGGTTGACTCTGTTGACCCCAGAAGCTTTGGATCAGACTGTACTCCTTGACTCCAATTGATTCGACAACTGAGGTGAGTATGGTAAGCTAGGTTTGGTATTCTTGATGTGTGTCATGATTCAGGTTATATTAGAAGTTTATGTGTTTTTAGGTATTGACACTTTGATTTCCTTAGGATTCTACATGTAAGTTTTATTATTTATGTAACACCCCAACCGATGGCGGAAACATCGAGGTGTCACATAGTGACGATTGTTCAATAGCTCATGGACCAAAGTGTAAATTTGAATACATTGATTAAATAATTTATTACATTGAAATGAAATTACAGGATACAATAATTCTAAAGTGACAAGTCTAGCTAAGATACAATGTAGACAAAACTGAAATATAAAATCCAAATGTCTAAAAGAAGCGTCTCAAAACAACCTGAAACATGTACAAAATAATTTTGGTCAATACAAAAATTGTATTGGTGAGCATACCCTGTTTAAATAAATATAGTAGAAAAGTGTTTTGCAATTCATGTGTCGTATACTGTTTGCAATTATGTAATAAGTGGTATCCGGGTCAAATCAACCCTAAGAAAAGAAAGCAGATATATATAGTATGCGCTAGTAGTAATGTAATACATAGCAATGACGAGGACTCTCAACAGAGTCACAAGGGTATAAACCATAGTACTATTCATTGAAATGCCAGGCCGCAACGGTTAATGATTTGACAGGTCATAGATACACAAAATGACACAAGCAAACACACATAAGAATTGCATTTAGTAAAAGAAATAAAAACTTGATAGTAAGTACATGAGTCACCCCAAAATAGTAAGACAGTAAAAAGGGGAAACGATATACTCACCTTGATTGTAATCATGAACTTGCAAAAACATCAACGAGAGTTAATGAATTAAGCTTGAACCTAAGTAGATTAAGAATGATGTTTTAGTGTCTATAGTTATAGTGTTCGCGTAGACTATATAACTTTTGGTTTATCCATTTAATTATTATCATTAGGAGTAATAAAAAAAAATAAAACAAACTGATGATAATCAAATTTGAAATTTGTTGTGTCACTTTTAATTAGAAAAAGATAATTGGACGTAAATCCATATTTATAAAATATTTCACACCATTCACAATGGGATTAATGTTTTGAAAAGCGCATAATACATACAAATTACCTCATATATTTCAAAACAATATGAACTGAAACATGGCACAGCGACAAATGATTGAAGGGCAGCACATTGTTCAAGGTGGTGTGGTCGGAGATAAACAAGGTTGAGAAATAAGTTTGTGGGTCTCATTTTATAATACCACCCATTCATGACTAACAAAAAAAAACTTCAATGATAATAAATCGATTTAATTACTTTGTGGTTACGGAAATGAAATGACTGACGCTACCGTTATATTCTCGTTAGGAATACAAAATGAAAAGAAAATATTTCTATATAATTAATTTTGAAACAACCACTAACATTCAATCATAGTAAATAAATAATTAAAAAAAATGTGAGAGAGGTAGCCAAAATGGGTTTCAATTTTGACAGTGTTTTAAAGCAATTAAAATTTCATTGCCTCTTTACAATCTCATTATTGTTGTTATTTTGTTTTTCATTTAATAATAAAAAAAAGTATAATTTAATATTACATATAAAATTAGTAAACACCATGATGGACATTTGTTGCTAATTTTTCATCGATTACGACAGTTTAAAATCATTTAAGAAAACCCGTTATCTCAAATTTAGAATATTGACTATTTACACTTTACGCGATTTTTTTTTCTATTTTGAATTATTGTCACTTTAGATCCCTATGATTATAATTAAATTATTAGAAAATTTGCGAATGTTACAGTCTCCCCTAGTTTAGAAAATTTCGTCTCGAAATTTTTTCAAGTGGAGATTACTATGAAACAAAAGACGTTGTAAAAGCTAAGTACGTTTTAAAAAATTTTCATCAGTCATGATTTGACAAAATTTAAAGTAGTTGTCTGATATCCAAGGTAAAAGTTTCAAAATCTTTGACAGTTGACCCGAGATTAAGAAAAATTGAGAGTTTAAATGTGAATGGTTTTGGGAATGTGTAACTAGTGAGCGTAGAGGCACTGATGAAGCAGTCTCTCCTACTTTAGAAAGGTTTCTGACTGAACGTTATTATGGACATGCAACTGGATTTCGAATAACAGGGTGTGTAAGAGTATACAAGATTTGTGTTTTCTGTGTGGGTGATCAATAGAAAGACTCTAGAAAGACGACGAATTGAAACTCGTGTAAGGACTTTCTTATCGAAAATGCTAACTATCTATAAAGTAATGGGTAGGTTCTTGTTAAACTCCTAGTCCGCTCCCGCAGTATCGTTTATGCTTATATATAGGGTGTACCGTAGCTGACCCACCACACTCCCGATACTTTGGATTCGTACTAATTGTCTACCAATAGCCCAAGTAGAATCACACACCACCCTCATGTACCTGTAAGCCCATGATTGCGTTCCGGACCGTAATCATCGATTTACCTTACACTAGGGTGTTATGCTTTTCCATAGCCCTAACATGAAATAAATGTGTGCAATCAATATGTAATAGCCACTGTAATGAAATAATGTTTAATCATGTCATGGTTAGAGGTCCTTCCCTTTCGGGTTTACCCTTTAATCGCAATGAGAAAAACATGTAAATAATAGACATGGTTAGAGGTTCTTCCCTTTCGGGTTCACCCTTAACCGGTAGCTTCTGTTCACATCGTTGGCTCTAGACACCCATATTGATAAACTCCGAGATTTACACCGTTCCCCTCGGATTAAAGGAATACTCTAATCCGAGTCGTACGTGGGCACTGGCTTAGATCTCATACGAGTTATCAACTAGTATATTCGTTGGCCATGACGATGAACAAAATAATATAAAGTATAACAGGGTTTTGCTCAAAACAGGAAAGAAAATATGCATACCAAATATGCGTTCAAGTAGGTATATAAGTATAGCATAAAATTTCGACTGAAAGGGTCGTATAACATAAATCGAATAAATCGCACAATTGCACAAATTGAAAGTAAACGAGTTGAATTAATGCAAATATGCAATGAAAATAATCACAAATGACGTGTTTTAGAAATAACTATGAATAAAAATGGTGCAAGAATAAAATAATGAAATTTATGGCAAGTGAGAGTGTACAGGATAGGCGTAATCTAGTAATTTTACATATATGTATTATAAAATAAAAGACATTTACCAACATTCTGATAAGTGGATATGTCCATTGTTTTGTTAAACCAAAAGTTTTGCAACTGAAAGAGTATAAGTGTAAAAGGTAAATTTTCGCAGTTTACTCGACTTTGTGATATTGTTGAAAGAATAGTGGTGATGCATGAGAATAAATTTTTAGAAATCGAAGTGTGTTTTAGATTCAAAACAGGTTCATTTGCAAGATCTTCGTAAATACACATTTTCATGTGTTTTACGAGAAGTCGAGTTTGAAAAAAAAATGTCATAAGGCTTATTATTAGTTGCAAATTTCTCCCGAAAATATATATTGGATACGTCATATGAAAACAAAAGGTTTACTTTTGGTCTTTAAAATGTGCAATACAAGTTTGTAAAATGCAAAAATGAAACCATTTCATGAAGTATGTGTAAATCGAATGTGTTTTAAAAGACCAAAATTTAAAATGATGTGAATAATAAAATTAACGTATGTAATAGATTACCAATATTTAAGAAAATTCAAAATCAACGAGATGTAGAAATAGATCCTTGAGATGTGGATTTCACTCCTAACTCAAAGATGTATGTCAAATTTGAAAACGATTGTGGAATGAAACCAATCACTAAGTTAAGGATATCACCCCCAGCTTAGTGGTTAAGTTTCTTTTTGAAGGAAATACTCTTTGAGGTGTGGTTGTCACTCCTATCTCAAAGGTATATTCCTAAGATAAAAAAACATATGGAGGAGTGAAACTAATCACCAAGGTATGGATGTCACTCCTAACTTGGTGATATCGTTTCGTTTGTGAAATACGAGTGTCTTCTTCACCAAGCAAAATATCGAAAGAATAAGGAGAATTAATTATAGCAAAAATACTTAGAAAGAAAATATAAGATTAAAGAGGAATATACACGAGAGGACTCGCGAAAATAAGCTTAGTTATAGACTAGGCTAAAAGGCATTCTAATAACCTAATTCCCTATAACCATGGCTCTGATACCAATCTGTAACACCCCAACCGATGGCGGAAACATCGAGGTGTCACATAGTGACGATTGTTCAATAGCTCATGGACCAAAGTGTAAATTTGAATACATTGATTAAATAATTTATTACATTGAAATGAAATTACAGGATACAATAATTCTAAAGTGACAAGTCTAGCTAAGATACAATGTAGACAAAACTGAAATATAAAATCCAAATGTCTAAAAGAAGCGTCTCAAAACAACCTGAAACATGTACAAAATAATTTTGGTCAATACAAAAATTGTATTGGTGAGCATACCCTGTTTAAATAAATATAGTAGAAAAGTGTTTTGCAATTCATGTGTCGTATACTGTTTGCAATTATGTAATAAGTGGTATCCGGGTCAAATCAACCCTAAGAAAAGAAAGCAGATATATATAGTATGCGCTAGTAGTAATGTAATACATAGCAATGACGAGGACTCTCAACAGAGTCACAAGGGTATAAACCATAGTACTATTCATTGAAATGCCAGGCCGCAACGGTTAATGATTTGACAGGTCATAGATACACAAAATGACACAAGCAAACACACATAAGAATTGCATTTAGTAAAAGAAATAAAAACTTGATAGTAAGTACATGAGTCACCCCAAAATAGTAAGACAGTAAAAAGGGGAAACGATATACTCACCTTGATTGTAATCATGAACTTGCAAAAACATCAACGAGAGTTAATGAATTAAGCTTGAACCTAAGTAGATTAAGAATGATGTTTTAGTGTCTATAGTTATAGTGTTCGCGTAGACTATATAACTTTTGGTTTATCCATTTAATTATTATCATTAGGAGTAATAAAAAAAAATAAAACAAACTGATGATAATCAAATTTGAAATTTGTTGTGTCACTTTTAATTAGAAAAAGATAATTGGACGTAAATCCATATTTATAAAATATTTCACACCATTCACAATGGGATTAATGTTTTGAAAAGCGCATAATACATACAAATTACCTCATATATTTCAAAACAATATGAACTGAAACATGGCACAGCGACAAATGATTGAAGGGCAGCACATTGTTCAAGGTGGTGTGGTCGGAGATAAACAAGGTTGAGAAATAAGTTTGTGGGTCTCATTTTATAATACCACCCATTCATGACTAACAAAAAAAAACTTCAATGATAATAAATCGATTTAATTACTTTGTGGTTACGGAAATGAAATGACTGACGCTACCGTTATATTCTCGTTAGGAATACAAAATGAAAAGAAAATATTTCTATATAATTAATTTTGAAACAACCACTAACATTCAATCATAGTAAATAAATAATTAAAAAAAATGTGAGAGAGGTAGCCAAAATGGGTTTCAATTTTGACAGTGTTTTAAAGCAATTAAAATTTCATTGCCTCTTTACAATCTCATTATTGTTGTTATTTTGTTTTTCATTTAATAATAAAAAAAAGTATAATTTAATATTACATATAAAATTAGTAAACACCATGATGGACATTTGTTGCTAATTTTTCATCGATTACGACAGTTTAAAATCATTTAAGAAAACCCGTTATCTCAAATTTAGAATATTGACTATTTACACTTTACGCGATTTTTTTTTCTATTTTGAATTATTGTCACTTTAGATCCCTATGATTATAATTAAATTATTAGAAAATTTGCGAATGTTACAATTTATATCCAAGATGATGATATTATCATTTTATCACTTTTTTTTACTAATGTTTATAGATAATTTGACAGGGTTTTTTTTGGCCATTACAGCTTGGCACTCGTAAACTAATAAGCTGGCCATTACAGCTTGGCAGATCTAAACTAACAAAAGAATAGAAAATATTATTATTAACCTGAGTCTAGTATATCGTCAATATATCAGATTGTGTATAGATAAACATATATATTTTATATATGATTATTATTCTCTTATTAGTATTATTATTATCAAGTCCGATCGTTATCTGTATTATATATATATATATATATATATTTGTATAATCATAATAATCCACGTCTAGATATTGGACCGGGTTCTGTTCCGGTTGTTGACCGAGTCATTGAGTTGACTCAGTATTGCTTATAACATCGCCTCCGATTTGTACCTTACAATAATTAACACAAAGTTATGTAAATAATTAATTATAACTAGTGGGTATTCAGTATCGCGCGTTGCGCGATGTTATAAACTTTGTTGCCCAGTTATCTTTGTTAGGAACATATTTGACATATATAGAATAGAAGTCTAATAAGTTGATACATAACATAGTCAACACAACATGTGTTAGTAGTTGTAACAAAAATTGTTGTGTTAGTGGTTATAACAAAACATAACATGAAACAAAATATACTTCTTTCTAGGTAGGCGTTTAGTTGGCTGGAGTTGGTATCTTGGCAGAATTTGTTGTATCCCACCCTCAACTGAGAATCATGAGAAGCGGTACTGGTTGAAGTACCGGCTTTGGCTGTCGCAGATTATAGATCCATCTATACATCCACAAAGGTAGGTATACTGTTTTGACAGTTTATTATCTGGGCGTTTTATTGTTTAGGTCTTGTGTTGTCTAGGCGATTTAGTTTTTAGGCCTTTTAATGTTTTGACAATTTATCGTTAGGCACTTTGTTGTTTAGGCAATTTAGTTTTAAAGCCTTTTACTATGTAGGTGATTTATTGCTAGGTGTTGTATTGTTTAGGTGATTTAACAATAGAAGGCCATCCAGAGCTCACGGATTTGCTTTTGTAGACCAAACTCTACATGCAGTCCTAGTTCACTATAAACCTAGCTTTGATACCAT
Organism: Ambrosia trifida; assembly: GCA_028751855.1. NCBI lineage: Eukaryota > Viridiplantae > Streptophyta > Magnoliopsida > Asterales > Asteraceae > Ambrosia > Ambrosia trifida. The sequence continues at coordinate 109,484,159 of CM054123.1, read as the reverse complement.
CTGTAACATCCTGCCCCTCTCACCATCAATATTGTCTACTTTTACCTGATGGGTTGCCCATCCAGAGCTCACGGATTTGCTTTTGGTTAACCTGGTGGAGACTACCCAGGAGGTCACCCATCCTGGTACTGCTCCCACCTGAGCACGCTTAACTGTGGAGTTCTCCTCTCATCCACTAACATTAACCCCCAAAACGCGTTGGTGATTTAAGAGGCATTGGATTACATATGAACCAAGGATCTCTCTTGGCCACGACCGATATGGGATTTTCCAGGGGTGTCACATTCACCCCCTATTTTAGTCTCATCGTCCCTGACAAGGTATGCACCCATCATCCCAAATGGCACAGGCTCTGATACCAATATGTCACACCCTCAAATTCTACGTGCGGGGTTTTACCGCGAGGCGGTGACATACCAGGATCCAAGTCAACGGTCACAATAAACGACATCTATATGATATGAAAATAACGTAATAAAACCAACCACACAGTTTTAAAAGTTTACACAATACCAAAGGACAACACCAGAAGCAAATCAAGTTTACAAAACCATAATCCAAAAGTAAGTAGTTTAAAACCCCAAATAAAGTTCAAACATGCACGATAGGATGAGACATAGTGCGACTCAAGTGCGCCTAGTCTCACAGCTACCTTAGCGACTTGAGAAAACATGTAATGTTAGTTAACACGTAAACTGCCGGTGAGTTAGAGAGTTTAAGTTTGCAAAAGTAAGTAATGTTTGTAAATCCAGAACCAACAATCCTTACATCTATACCTGATGCTAGCTAGACATCGTTACATGATACTAAAGTGTCGTTAACCACTGCTGAACGTTAGAATGCCTCAATACCCGCCACCTGACATCACCCGGTGTCGTAAGTTAGATAGGACAAATATGCACTCGTCCATAGTTATCGATAGCGAATAGCGGTAAATAGCGACGGGCTACCGATATGCTACGTAGCGATAGCGATGAAATAGCGCCCGCTATTTCGTAAATAGCGGTAAGGTATTAAAAAAAAATAAAATATTTTTATGTACAAATTTACAAGTATAAGGACCAAATGTGTATATAAATAAACTAATTTTATACTTTCTATGTAAAAATTTAGAAGTTTTGGCATTATATGTAAACAAATGAAAAATAGAGGGGTTAAACATGAAAATGTATAAAGTTATATAACCCTAAAATGTCTAAAACACACAACCCAGCCGCCAGTCATCTTCTCTTCCTCTTCTCTTCATCTTCTCCGGCAAGAATTACAGGACGTCGCCGGAATAGTCGCCGGAATCTTCGCCGGACTTCGATAATTGCTTGATAGCGGGCCGATATGTACTGTGTAGCGGTAAATGGCCGATACGCGACGCTATTCGCTATCGCGCCCGCTACAGACGCGATTGACAGCTATGCACTCGTCCAACCTCCAGTCGACCTGAGTGGGGCTTGCCAAGCCTAATAGAGATCTATTCACACTTTCCCCGCTATGTATCCACATATTAATGGTTCACTAAAAGTTAGGAGGACTTTAATGATGTAATGTAACTTAGTACCCATGTGATATAATGTAATATGTTGGTCTAAAAGTTCATAAAGTTCGTACCGCATGTTTCTCCCCCAAATATAAAAATAGTAAAGAGTGGGGCTATGACACTCACCTTAGGTTGTGTCTTCTTACAAACAAAATAACCGACACAATCTGATAGTCCCAACTACCGGTGACCTATCATAAAGTTTGTATAAGTGTTTTGACTAATAACCCGTAGGTTAACTAGTGCCCGATTGTCCATATCATGACTACGTATGTTTGAAAATGTGTTTGAATGTTGACCTGACACACCAGACAGACCCGACATCCCGTTGGTGACCCGTTGCATAAATCGATCAAGTACATATAGTTTACATACAAGAATTACATATAAAACACTTAATTTGCATCAAAAATTACACTTCTACAGTCGTGGGGTCGAACCAGAAAGTTTCCCACCTGGTTCGAACTTTATAAGGGTCGAATGGGCCTCTGCCCATTTGGTTCGACCTTATAACATTTGGTTTAACCAAAATATATATATATATATATATATATATATATATATTTGTATAATCATAATAATCCACGTCTAGATATTGGACCGGGTTCTGTTCCGGTTGTTGACCGAGTCACTGAGTTGACTCGGTATTGCTTATAACATCGCCTCCGATTTGTACCTTACAATAATTAACACAAAGTTATGTTAATAATTAATTATAACTAGTGGGTATTCAGTATCGCGCTTTATATTTAACATACATTTGACATACATAGAATAGAAGTCTAATAAGTTGATACATAACATAGTCAACACACCATGTGTTAGTAGTTGTAACAACAACTGTTGTGTTAGTGGTTATAACAAAACATGTTTCCTGACATGAAACAAAATATACTTCTTTCTGGGTAGGCGTTTAGTTGGCTGGAGTTGGTATCTTGGCAGAATTTGTTGTGTCCCACCCTCAACTGAGAATCATGAGAAGCGATACTGGTTGAAGTACCGGCTTTGGCTGTCGCAGATTATAGATCCATCTATACTGTTTTGACAGTTTATTGTCTGGGCGTTTTATTGTTTAGGTCTTGTGTTGTCTAGGCGATTTAGTTTTTAGGCCTTTTAATGTTTTGACAATTTATCGGTAGGCACTTTGTTGTTCAGGCAATTTAGTTTTAAAGCCTTTTACTATGTTGGTGATTTATTGCTAGGTGTTGTATTGTTTAGGCGATTTAACAATAGAAGGCGTAAAAACAAAAGCGCCTAAACAATACATAGTAAAAGGTTTCAAAACTAAATCACCTAAAGTACGAATCCGGGAAAAGTGCTTTAGGTCGGATAATAAATTGTCAAAACAGCAGAATGCCTAAAGACTAGTTGAGACGAAGAACCAATCTCAATGAGGAATGCAAAAAACGACGCCTTTTAGGAGGCTACATAACAACACCGCGAAAACAATCATAAACAGACCAATAAACAACATATTCCCAACAACAACCCAAATACCCGATCAATCATACACAACAATATCAAAACCACCCAAAAACTATCGAAAGTGTTTGCTGTAAAAAAATTAAAGTGTTAGCAAAAACTAACCTGCATTCAGTAGAAAACACACTATAAATCAGCAACCAAAAATGATACCTGACGCTTGTTTAACAAAAAAATCAACAAAACAATTTCTAAATAACAAAACAACAACAGACCATAAAAATATTTGATTGTCCACATTTCAGCACAAACCATTCCACAACAACAAATCTGTACGTATACTAAAAAGTCTGTAAATAACAAAACCATTTAATTTTTTTTTGGATATTACAGGATATGTTAGAAATCCGAATGTGCACATTTAATTTTTTATTTTTTTTTGGATATTACAGGATATGTTAGAAATCCGATGGCAATTAAAAAACCTAACTTTATTCTTTTTTTTTTTTTGGATTATGTAGGATTGGTCAGTAACTAATGGCAAATCTATCAACAATAAAAAATATATATAAATGATGTATTTTTCTTATGAACTACCATTAGTTTTATCAGCCTAGATCACAGGAAATGAACTACCATTAGTTGTCTTGGATGGTATCGCTGGAGTTTGGAGTTGGGTTTGTTGGTGCCTCTAGGTTAGGGAGGATCTTGATCAATTCTTGGGCAATAAGACTCGCCAGTTGGTTGGGATCGATGTGGCTGAGATGGGAAGACATCTATGAGAATCATATATAGGAAAATTTGTATAAGCGTTTTTAAACAAGGTGACTTTTGAATTTAGAAAATAAGTTACAGGAATTTTGGTTAACAATGAAAAGCTTGCGGGTAAGATTAGATCGGTGAAATTGATACAAATTTAGATAAACAAAATACATAAGCTCAAGTTGTTCTCATAGATTTAGTATGCAAGTTCAAGTTACACGTATAGGACGCAAGTTTCACATTGTTCAAATAGCATAACACGTATGTATAAGCAAGTATAGTGCACTTAGTTAATATAGAGGAGTTTTGAATATTTCTTGGTTGCGATTATTAGTATTGTTTGGAGATCGCGAGAGTAAATTGTAAATGTGAGTCTTGAGATTGAGTGCGAGAGGATAAGGTACAATTTCAAGTAAATCGAATATATAATGAAAACATAATTGAAAGTAGTATTAGCATAAAAAGAAAGGCTCATTTGAAAAATAAAATAAATGGAGTGTTCCGGAACGGAACTAAGACTAACCAAAGTGATTCGAATTTTATCATTGAGTTTGAAAACATGCTTTGGCCTAATAGGTGGAAATACTCTCGCCGAAATTTTCGGTTAACAGTATTCACCCTTCCAGTTACTACATGTCCATTGTCATTGGAAAATTTGAGAATTTGGAGAGATTGAGAAATCAAGGATTAAAACTAGTCGCTAAGTTGCGGATTTCACTCCTATCTTAGCGGTGTCATTTCTTGAGTGTGGTTGTTGCACTTGTCCAAAGAGGTAGGAAAGTTAATTCCAACACTCAATTGGTAAGTTTCCACTAGAATGAGAAGTTGTGAAATTTCCACCAAGGTAAGGAATTCACGCCTATCTTGGTGTAGTTTCAAAAGCACAAAAAGAATAACGCCGATTGAAAGTTGTCACCAAAGTGAGGGTTTCACGCCTATTTCGATGACTTCCTTTCGTTTGTAGTATAAGAGTGTCTTCGAGTGTAGTAGAATCCACCATAAGGAAGGTAAATTTTATAGATCAAGAGAATAGAGTAGAAGCAATTTAGGAAGAAACAAGTATATTTAGCATGATAAAGGAATGGTCAATAAGAGGTTCCTAACTATAGTCTAGGTCAAACATCGCTAAACACCTTTTCATTCCTTTTGATCCAAAGTTTCCATAGTGTCGCACATATAACAGCAGCAGCCGCCTTCGTTCTTTTGTCAGGAGCCTTCGGACAAGCATAAAGTTCAATAATCCTTGCAGCCGGTTCCTCTTTTTTTAAGTCATCCATCTTTAGCCATTCACCCACACTCCACCAGATAGCTCTTGCCCACACGCATCCAGAAAAGATATGATCGACCGTCTCAATTTCAGCACCACATCGTTTACAAAGCCCATCACCAACTTGAACGCCTCTAAAGTGTAACGCCTCTACTGTAGGTATGCCATTTCTGGTGACTCTCCATACAAACGACATCACTTTGGGAGGGACCAATTTGTTCCAGCGAAAGTTCGTAATCTGCTGACCACCCCAAGACAGCCGTTCCAAATCTGCCCTGACCTGTTTAACCGTGAACCCCTTCGGCAAACCTGCAGACACCCAAGACCAGTTATCAAGCCTGCTGCTGATTTTTTGCTTGTTAATTGTCATCCAGAAGCGATTCATTTCACCCCATTCTGCAACCGTGTTAGGCAGTCTACTCCAAGGGATATCCCACCATATAATACCATTAAGTCGCTTATAACAATCGCTGACCAGTAGGTTTTTGGCGTTGCACATCAGCAGCAAACCTGGAAATTCATCCTTCAGTCTTGTGTTCGAGACCCATTTGTCATCCCATAGTCTAACCGAGTTACCCTTACCCACATCGCACAGAAATTTCGACTCTATGTCCAAACCTCGGCTTGCAGCAACATTTTGTACAGCAGCAATATTAGACCATACCCTAGAAAAGTCTTTTTCCATGGAATGAAGCCCAATTTGAATCGGCCCCCATGTATTGATTTAATCACTTTGCACCACAGTTGCTCGTCGGCCATTTTGTATCTCCACCACCATTTAAGTCTTCAATATTTCCCACCCCCAACCCCAATCCTCTTTGGTTTTATTATGTTATCCCAAGCCACCCATTTGAAGTCTTCATTAATTGGTTATTTAAACTTGAATTCTTTATTAATTATTTATTTAATGATTTCATGATTATACTAAAAGTAAAGTTTTTTGATCTTGTATAGCCATATACTTATGTCACATAAATTATTTACTTATTTGGGTAAAATAAATAAAAATTAAAGAATGCTAAAAACTTTATAAAAATTAAAAACCATATTAAACTATGGAACATGTTACCGAACGTTCACGAACATAAACGAACACGTTATCGAACGTTTACGAACATAAACGAACGAACGCAACCTTTGTTCATGTTCGTTCATTTAAATAAACGAACAAATTTTTTTGTTCGTGTTCGTTCATTTATTTAACGAACGAACGCAACCTTTGTTCATGTTCGTTCATTTAAATAAACGAACAATTTTTTTTGTTCGTGTTCGTTCATTTATTTAACGAACGAACACAAACGAACTTCCCGCCGAACGGTTTATGAACTTTTCGCTGAAAGTTCAGTTCGTTTGCAGCCCTATATTTAATGGATGATGTAATTACAATCGCACTTCATTTAGTCAAGGATACAACGTTTGACTGACTTTATGTCTATTTGGATTTTTTTATTACGAGATAAGTTAGTTTCGTGGTAGTGTCACCAAATTAATTATGTGTTTGGTCCAAATCAAACCCACACTGCATTTGTTCAAAATCAGATAGGTTTTAAGTCGGACGAAGTCAAAACCGTATGTGTGGAAAACCGGTTTCAATGTCTATGATCTCAAATCGCTCTAAAACCAACGGATCCGATTAGGACCGCTTTCACTGAACGCGATCAGATTAAATCTAAAATCAACTTATGTTTTTCTTTTTTCGAACCTCTCAGCAGCATATCATCAATTACGTCATGTAAACCTCTTCGAAGTATCATTTTTCAAGATGTTGAAATATATATAGATAAGTTGATATAATAAGTAATTTTATCAAACTTGAACATTTCAACCATTTTCTTTCGTTTACTTTTCCTTATTTGTTTACAAGAAACCGTGTCATCTGGGTTGACATTAATATATACACTCTATATATATATATATATATGCAGCAAAGCACTCAACCAGTACCATCACAAACGTCAGCACTAAGGGTTTTGAAAATGAGGCTCAGTGGTATTACTTTGTTCTTTGTGGTTGTTTTTACACTTATCCTGATCATGGTGATTTCATCAGAAGGAAGACACCTTCAAAGCTCTCCATTGCCCCCAAGTCGCTCCCCATCTGGTATGATGACTATTAACGATATTTAATATGTATACTTATATGATTCATACAATAACGGGTAACATTTATTCTCATAAGTTTTGATTGGGAATATTCTGATTATGGTAGTTTTGTTTGTGTTTACTCTCCACAGGAGCATTTGATAAATTAACAAAACATGAAGAACATAGACAGTGGGGTGGTTGTTGGAAGTGCTGGTAATTAAGATGAAATGTTGTGATTGATCACATTGCATGTTGTTTTCTCATGAATTCTAGGTAATATTTGTTGTCGGAGACTTGCATTTATTTGAAATTGTAATATTCATCTTTCGTTTATATACTTGCTAGTAACTATGTATCCTAGTTTCAAAAACCAGTTAATGTGTACTTGTACAAAAATAAAATTAAAGAAATTTTATGGCAAGATACAATATGTCTGGGTCATTTGTAAGTTCGATTAAGGGTCAAACCGCACCACAAATGAATAATTTGGCTTACAGATATTTGTAATCATATGGTTCGCTCTTATTAGGTTTTATTGATGTCGTTTGGTTATAGGTTATAAGTAGATTTTAAACATGCTCAACTCAAGCTCATTTTAGATAATAAATTCAATCAGGTTTTTGGAGAAAATAGAAAAGTGGAACCTTTGCAAAGCTGGAAAACGAATGCATTAGTCTAAGAGTTATGTATTGATGCGTTAAAAAATTCATGGATATATGATCGGGTATATAGTTCGGGTATTTGGGTATATGGTTTCGGGTAATCGGGTCGGGTATCACCTAATCCCAGACCCGACCCAAACCCACAATTTTTTTTAAACTAATCCCAAACCCAACACAATACTTGTTGGGTTACAAAAAATAGTCGTTGATGTGTGTATATATAGCACTATGATACTCGTTGAGAAGATAATAAAACGCTCGTTAATTTGGTGTAATTTTTTCTTTAAAAAATCTTGTATATAAAAGATATTAGCGTTTAAAAGTTATGGGAGGAAACATGAGAGGGATAATAATAAAAGTTTAATATTTATTTTAGTAGATTAGATTTTAGTATATTTTTTGCTTTTTTTAATTGGTCTATAGATGCCACCTCACATCCTACATGACACCTCTCAAAGGAGAGATTGCCTCAATAGATGACATGTAGAATTTCTCCCTTTGCAATATATACTAATCCCATGTGAAACACACGGGAAGACTATTTTTGTGATTAAGCACAACCATGTTCATTCCTAAGCACAACCATGCTTGTGAATAAACACGATCATGCCCCACCCAAGCATAACTATGCTCATTCTTGATCACAACCATGCTTAGCATCAGTAGTTTTCTTCACCAGCTGTTGTTTCTCTTCAGTAGTTACCAACATCAGAGTATATCTTCAGCAGTTGCTTTAACAGATCTCCTTAACAAACCCACTTTTCTGGAACAGACCTTAATAAACAGACCCACTTTTGATAATAAACAGACCTTACTAAACAGAACTTATTAAACAGACCTTACTAATTCATAATCAAGTGAATTATTTATATGCTTCAAACAAACCTTATTAAATAGACTTACTGCTCTAAAACAGACCTTAGTAAACAGATCTTACTAAACAATCATTTAACAAACTTTACAATGATTGAATACATTTATAACATTTCACGTATTGCTAGTACAAACTTCAAATTTTTTGTATACTGAACATGTATTGCATCCCACAAAATTTCATATTTTTGTCTTCTTTTCCTATAGAATCTTGGGCATGTATTCAATCCAAAAGCTTTGGGTGATGTTGCCTTCCAAAAGATGGTTATTCCGAGTGTTTTGCCTTGTCCGATCCTGTTATACAAAAAGGGATATTATATTAGTTGTATTCTTACATATTAGGCCTGAATTCATAAATCAAAACTAATCCCTAATTCCAATTTATTATTGGTTGCTACTGTAGAATTCATAAATCATCCATGTAATTTATACCAATCTATATCAAAACCATTGCACATACCATTAAAAAGTTAATTAATTTGTGTGAATATTTATAAAAATAAATATGGTTCATGACTATTCCGCATATTATTAACCACATATTTCAAAAACGAAAGTTCAAGTTTCAAACCAGACCGAATCGAATACATATTAATGTAAATGCTTCAAAGAAGCAAGTAAAGAACAAAACTCACCAACATTAAGCAGCCTCGTAAGCTGGTTTCATTTATCCAACATGTTATCGGGATCAATTTCTTATCGCAACAGCCATAACAGAAAGAAGAAGCCCTTAAAACCTTGAATTTGCATTCATTGTAACAACGATCTACCCCTTGCCTCGTAGCCAAGAATTCCAACCGTGAGTTGGTTCCATATGCATCTTTCACAGGTTCATTTGTTGTAACAGTAAAGTACCCTATAAATCAAAAGTATATTAATGAAAAATCAAGTAACTCCACCTTATAGTTTTCCCGTATATGAATTCCAAGGGATGGTAACCTTATACATTTAACTTACTCATGTATTAAAAACATCTACATGTGAATCGAGAAAATATACAATAACCAATTGTACACGAAAAGCCTAGACAACACCATAAGCAAAAAGAAACAGCCCATTATCATGTGAATTATTAAAGTGATATGGAATGAGAACCACACCAGATAACCACTGACCAAGTAAATGTCATCCAGAGTGTGATTCAGTCCACAAAGGTCAAGCTATGGCTGCGAGCAGCTGCATCAACAGATGGAATTAGGCACTTTTATTTGATATTTCACTTTTATTTGATATTGTTTTAATGACATCATTAACAGTTGTATGTTGAAACTTACCAGACGAATGGACAGATGTTATGGACTGCAGCTGTTGTTATGCACTCTGTTGTGGACTGCAGCTGTTGTTATGGGCATCTGTTGTTATGGACTGCGGCTATTGTTTTGGACAGATGTTATGACTGCAGCTGTTGTGGTCAACCTGATGGTATTTGAATCCACGACGATACAATCTTCCTTCTTTTTTGGAGGACTTTTTACGGAATTGAGCAGTTGTGTCCGAAAACTGAGCACCAGCTCCAGCAGCCATAGTTGTGTCCAAAATACATGACTTGATTGATCTCATAAGCACGGTCTTAATTGATCAAATGGTACACTGCAAACCAAACCAATTATGTTAAAGGAGTCTCAAGTGCAGCTCTTAAGTTAAATAATTAAATAGCCATACGACTTGAATTTATATTTAAAATCTTAGATCCAACCAAATTTCCTAAAACATAATCCATCATACTATAAAAAGTAACATATTAACAAAATTGAACACTATATCATTAAGTTAATCCTTGTGGTAATTGATAGCTAGCTATCTTGGTTTTCAAAAGCTTGAGGTGCTTCAAGGCGATTAAACCCTGAAAGCCGAGGCGTGAAGCGCTAGGCGCGAGGTGAGAGCTTCACAAAGGTGAGGCGCTTGGTAGTAAAAAGTATATAAACTACTAGCTTTTATCCCGGGAGCGTCCTGGGGTTGAAAAATATAACAATTCTAATAATACAAATACTAATAGTAATAATTATTACTCTTGTAATTAAATAAATAAAAAAATAACTGTGACATCCGTCACCCTCGTCTTTCGTCAAATTGAAAATCATAGTCCTTCAAATATTTTCATTATAGTCCCTATAAGTTTCGTTGTTTTTAAAAAAAATCATTTTAGAATAAACTAAAAAAAATTTATCATTAATATTTATTATGGATCGGGTATACGTTTTATCAAATGCGTATGTTGAAACGTATTCAAGTTTTAAAAAGATTTAAAAACTTTTAAGTTAAATTAGTTAACCAAGTTAAGTTTTTATAAAGGAAAAATTAACCAAGTAACTTATATTACTAACAAGGTTATAATGTGAGGGATCAATTTTGCCAAAACTGAAAGATTCAAACAGCCCCTTCCCTTTTTCCCTCTGTTTAGTTTTTCCGGCAGAAAACTCCGGCCGGCGACCCTTAAGTCCGGCGAGCCCGTTTTTGGGTTGTAACGTCCTCTTTTACTCATTTAAGAACAGCAAATCGTTTCCCCTTCAATGATCAATCAATGCCAACGAGTTAAACGAACCATAAACATGATTTTTAATGGTTTTAATCGGGTATTAAGCTTTGAAACGTTCGGATTTTATGACGAGTTAATGACTCGTTTCAGCCGAACCAATGTATAAATCAATGATTTTATTCGCGTTCTGCACTCTCACACATCATAAACCCACAAGCAAACCACACAAAACACGTCCAGAAACCTACCAAATCGTGGCAAAGAGTTCGGCCCTTGCTTTTCATTTTCAAGTGTCTAATCGTTATTGTAAGTGGTTTATGTGTTTGCCGTTTTATTAGTTGATAATATCCGATCAAAAGCCCTCTTTCACAGAGTTCTTATCTAGTCAAAATCGTATTATTAATTTTGAGGGTTAGGGTTAGGGTTTGAAGCTTAATTGGGGAAAAAGAAGAAGATAATGTTAGTATTATATAAATAACCTTTTATTTCTAACATATTAACAAATACATAGTTTGGTCTAGTGGTGGAGTCACTTGGGTTTTGAACCAAAGGTCACGAGTACTAGGCCCACACACACCACCTTTCTCTGATTTGTTTTTTTTTTTTTTACATTTCCTTTATGAATTCTTGATTTTAAATCAATTATAATCCAATTAAAATTATAATATTCATAATAAATCCATTTTTGCTCCAAAAATTATAAAAATTTAGGAGTAGCTTCTTGACACCTCATAGAAAATTATCCCACTTTTATTTTCTGAAAAATGTTTTATTTTTATATTTTTATTGAATTAAATTGTTTTAATCATATTTAGTTGATTAAAAATTCATTTTTAATGATTTTAATCTTAAAATTTTTGATAAATTATTTCCAATCATTATGAACTGAAATAAAAATATTTGGTTCAGAAAACATTTATTTTTATTAATTTTCCTATTTTTAATCATTTAAACATGATTTAATCTCATTAAATCAGTTTTAAATATAAATAAGTTTATAAAAATTATGAGAAAATTATTTTCATTAATTTACATAAGAAAGCATCCATTTTCTATAAAAATAGCATTTTTGGGTCATGTCTTGCATTATTAGTCTTATTAATGTTTAATTAGACATAATTAAACATTTATTTATTTATATTATTTAAACATCTATTTTATAAATATTTTTCTTATAAAATAGAAATATTTCTATGTTTGAAGATCTTAATTACCTTTTGTTGGATCATGGTGTAACTCATGATTATTTATTTAAACATTTATAATTATTGTATTTATTTACAATAGTTTGGTGAAAGTAATTAACTACATTATTTACAACATAAGTTTTATCTAAATATTCAATTGGTAACAGTTATATTACTTAAACCACATTTACAAACGTTGGTATATTATTTTTAATATACAACTTTTATATTAATTCTAGTTATCATAAACACTTTAATTCCCCAAATCGACTTAGCAAACCCTAATGCCTTAGACCCTAGATACCTTAGACTCCTAGACTTTTTCCTTATTAGTATTCTTATACATTATAGGTTGAATTCCTCGGAATTTCCACTACTTAGCTCACGACCGCTTAAGTTGGACTTCGATCGCTTTCGCAAACAGTGAGTATATCTTTCCCCTTTTTCATGCTTTACACTTTTGGGGTGACTCATGTACGCTTATTACTTCACTCACTTAATCATGTTTTATCATATATTCACAATCGCAATTCTTGTATGTGTTTTACTTGTTGATTTGCTGATAGTGTGTACCTATGACCTTAATCATTAACCGCTGGGCAGCCTAGCATAGCAATAAATAGTACTTGATTATTGTTATGTGTGAACGATTATTCATCGCCTACTATGAGCGAATACTATATATATGTGACTCTTGATTCATTAAACAAAGGTTTGATTTTGGGTAGCATCTGTACATAGCTTGAACACTAAATTGTAGACAGTATAACACGTGAATTGCGAAACTCTTTTTCTATTATATGTATTCAAACAGGGTATGCTCACCAATACTTTTTGTATTACCATATACTATTTTCGTACATGTTTCAGGTTATTTTGAGACGCTTCTTTTAAGCTTTTGGATTTATATTTAAGCTTTGACTTTATTGTATTTTAGTTAGACTTGACGCTTTAGAATTCTTGTATTATGTAATTTTCCTTTCAATGTAATAAACTATTTAATCAATTGATATATTTACACTTTTAATCCATGAGCTGTTGAACAATCGTCACTACGTGACACCTCGATGTTTCCGCCATCGGTTGGGGTGTTACAATAACCTTGCTATAAGGTGACATCATGTATTGCACGATTCTTTCTCCTAGCTTCTCTTGATGAAGTATACCTATGCATCTTTAAAAGAGTAAAATTCCAATGAAAGCATGGCGATTGGGTTGAATTTCAACATCGTAGATAAGAACCTGGTTTAAAAGAAAAAACATTATTAATGAATAACTTGAACACTTTGTGTTTTTTTTCCTGTATGAACGAAACCCCACAAAAAATAGTCGTTTTTTTCTCCGTTTTTTTATATAGCACTATGACACTCGTTGGAAAGATAATAAAACGCTCGTTAATTTGGTGTAATTGTTTTCTTTAAAAAATCTCGTATATAAAAGATATTAACGTTTAAAAATTATGGGAGGAAACATAATAGAGAAAAATTTAAATTTGTTTTTAAATTCTTTTTTCCTAAAATAACTCAATTTAAATTTAGTAGATTAGGTTTTATATTATTATTTTTTTTTTTGCCTCATGGCATGACACATGGCACACTCAAGGAGGAGAATATCACACCCTCAAATTCCACGTGCGGGGTTTTACCGCGAGGCGTGTGACAAACCAGGATCTAAGTCAACGGTCACAATAAACGACACTATATGATACGTAAAATGACATAAACAAACCATCAAGTTTTCATAATCCATCGCTGCGGAAGCGTAACTTTATTACAACCCAAAATGCAAAGTACGTAAGTCTGAAAAAAAGATAAGAAAATGCATATGAATCCTAGACGCCGTGTGACTCCGTGCGCCTATGATAAGCTGCTACCTCAACGACCTGAGACAAACATGCTAAAAACGTCAGCAAATAATGCCGGTGAGTTCACAGGTTTTATGTTAAACGTTTAAGTAATGAAAGTCATCATGTTATCACTATGTCAGAAATGATAGCGTTAGCTAGACGCATGATTAATACTACTACGACCGAAAACCATTACAGACAACGATATATGATTTTTGCCCGAAACGATTATGCACTACCTCCAGTAGCGTTATAACCGAGACAATATGCACCCGCCCGGCAACCAGCCGACGGGTGGGGTCTGTCAGTCCCAATAGATCTATCCACATTTCCCCCGTTATGCTATCCAGCATATTCATGGTTTCCCCGGGACTTTACGTATCGTATAGTATGTAAATGAATTAACACTAGTATAACATGATAATTTATGAAATAAGTATGAGCATGTGTCTCCCCCGAAATGTAAAACGTAAAGTGGGGCCGTGAAACTCACCTGATGCTGCTCCTCGCACTAAGACAAGTAAACCTGCTCAATAGATGGCACCAAATACCGGTGACCTATCATGACGAGCGTATAAGGTGTTAGACTAACAACCCGTAGGTTGATTAGTCCCTAACAGTCCAGACCATAACCGTGTACATATGAAATGATGTTTAAACGTTTAACCGACCACACCAGACAAGGCCCGACATCCCATTGTTAGTCACATACAAGATATCATGCAACTTATGCAATTAAACACTTAGCATGCGCAAACATTCACCCTATCTAGCATGACGCCCAATTAACGCATAAACAAGTCCGGACACGTGTTACTATGTTAGTAGGCATGTCACGGGGTTCCTAGCATGTTCCTAGGTGTCGAATCGGGTTTCGGAATGTCAAAATACACTTATAACAACAGTACACGCGATTAGGAACTTAGCATGCAATTAGGAAAAGTTAACTAGTGATTAGGAGTCATAAGACATGCTATTCTGAAGTTAACTAGCGATTAGGATCACAATTGCATGGTGGGTAGGCGATTAGGCTCCCTAATCGCCTATAGGGTACGTGATTAGGGGCTAATCGCCTACAGCATAGGCGATTGGGAAATCCTAATCGCCTACGCTGTTCTGTTCAGCCTTTTTCACGCGTTTAACCCTCCAAATCAGATCCGAAACATGTGTAAACACCCAATATCAATCATGACACATTAACAAACATATTTCAAGCAAAACCCCTAAGTTTTCATCATTCTAACAGTCCTGAATGCGAGCGTTTTCCCAAAATAGTAAACTTACCATGTAAACATCACATCAACATGCAATAACTTGCCCTAAATAGCAAATATCCAGATTTCACCACATAACCACGTTGTCCGGTAGTATCCTACTACTCTAGCATCATCCTAAAGCAAACCCTAACATCATACAATCAACAACACACCTCATAGCATCCTTAATCATTCAAAATCATTTAAATGGGTCAAAACATCAAACATCAACAACACACAACCAAAACCATCCAAACTCCTAGGACATCATCATACTAACTCATAACAGCCATGAATACCTAAATAACACAAGATCAATCATGTTTCAATCCTAAAAATCCTACCTTTACTCAAATATAACACCTATAACATGCATAAAGGTTTGGGTTTGTTTAAAAACGGTTTTTAATGGATTTTCAAAGACAAAAACATTTAGAAATCAGGTCTGGACTTTTCGGGAACAAAACATAATCATATAAAGGTTTGGGTTTGAAGAACACACCTTGGATTTAAGAGGAAATGATGGAATAAGCTTGGAAATGGTTGTTTTGATGTAAAAACGAGTTCCAGAGGGTGTTTGTGTGTTGGGATAGGTTATGGGACGGCTAGGGTTGCACAAATGGTGTTTTAGAGGTCAAGGGTGGTATTTATAGGCGTTTCTAGTCGTTTAAGACACGTCAGGCGATTGTGCAGCAGGTCCATGCGATTAGGGCTGCTAATCGCCTACCCTATTGGCGATTAGGGCTCTAATCGCCTACCCAAACCTCCTAATCGCCTACCCTATAGGCGATTAGGGCTAATCACCCCCTATCAGCATGCAATTAGGGCTAATCACCCCCTATCAGCATGCAATTAGGGCTAATCACCTATAACATCATGCAATTAGGGCTAATCACCTATAACATCATGCAATTAGGGCTAATCACCTATAACATCATGCAGTCACGTGTAATCGCTGTTTTAACATATGTAAACACGTATACACATACCGACAAGTCACATAAAGATTATAAACACATAATACATGAAAACAAACACGTTCACACTCGTTCACCAATTCCCGGGACTCGAGACTTGCGTGTGTGCGTTAAACCCGGCGATTCCACGAATCACCGATCCTTGTACACATGGTTATGGACCGACACCCAATGATCTCTCGAACCATTGTAACGACTCCTGATGATTCCCGAATCATCGGTACGACTCAACCGACCCGGTCAAGTATGATATTAAGTAGTTGTTTTCAATGTTTTCGTTGAGGTAGACTCGTATGTATGCAAAGTATGAAACGTATGTATGTAGAGTATGAAACGTATGTATGTAAAGTATGAAACGTATTATGTATAGTATGAAACGTATTAACCTGAATATGCCGGGTGTCACAGAGAATGTCTCCTTGAATGCCATGTCATTAAAATGACTTTCTTAGGCCTTCATTGAATGAAAACTCATCAATCTTCAATTCTTTTATTATAAGTTATAGATAGATTATAGATTATAGATTTTGGATAACATTTCCTATGTTATTAATCTTTAAACAACTATAAGTAAGATAATAAAACTCTTAGAATACAATTCTACATATTTTTATGTTTATATACAAACAACTAAGTTATACGTACATCTAATAAACCTCACATAAACAAAATAATGAGTTTATAAAATACTTATAAGTAAAACAATAATTCAAAAACTATTATACATTAAATTAATTTTTAAGAAACTTAAATAAACTCAATACTATATGTAAAAGAATAATAGAGGAATAATCTTACTGTTTTATATTGTTCTGAATCTCTATTTTTATAGCAAAATTGCATATCAGCTGCTGTCTCACACGATCACAAACATCGGCAACTTTCACCATAGCCAACCTGTCGAAAAACATTCCCATCAATATTTATATGAACACCATATACGCAACTTGTCAAAAAAAAAAAAACATTCGCATCATTATTTACGCCACAGATCCAAAATTTCTGATATCTCGCTGATCACGAAACGATATATTCAATTTGAAAGAATAAATGATACACCCAAATGGGTTTTCAATAAGATCCATCTTTCACACAAGTTCAAAGCATTATTTAAGAAATGACATGATGCTGTACAAAATCAAAAATTGAACTCATCTATCATTCGACACAGCCACTCTTGCTGGTTGTTTCCTTGATTGCGACTGGTTCTTCAAGACAACCACTCTTGTTGGTTGTTTTCTTAAACACAAGACCGTTCACAAGAGCCTGTTTACTGTTTTCCACCTCATTCTCAAATCCATTATCATCCACAATAAAAAATTCAATAAACATAACAAAACAGATGCAAACACGCATAGTATCTATACTTGAGTGTCTAACTCAACACATAGGCCAAAGTATGAGACTCCACACGTAACTGCTAGTGCTGCTCTCCTCTTACCTGCTAACTCAGAGGCGGATCCAGACCTTTTTTATGCAATTCACAACAGAAATATAACTAAAACTATCCAATAGTGACTTTAAAAACAACAGCATACCTTCACATGTAACATTACGCATTAATACTTGTACGTTGTCGTATAAACGTCAAGTTTCTTCATTATTTTTCGCCATTAAAAAATTATTGTGACGTATTTGGACCCCTAATGTTATAATATAAATATATAGTATACATATATGGTAGATATATTAACAAAAATTAATATGCTGGGGCCGGGATTCGAACCCGAGCCCTCAGCCGAGTCACAAGCCCAACCCACCTCACCATCTGGTCTATACATATACTTGGTATAAACCCCAGCTCAAAATTATTAAATCCCGTAATTTTTGTTCTTCTCAGTTGACTGGAAAGTCAACTGTGTCAACCAACTACCAAAATTAACCAATATGGACGCGTTTTAAGTTATGGATTGGTTTAATTACGTGATTATCGGCTTATTCCACATCATACACACATACAATTACAGTAAATTCGAACCAATTATGGTCAATTATTCGTGCATACAATCAATGTCGCGTCAAACATACCATACAGACAATCCCTTCGTTTAAGTATAAATTGAATCCTCATTGACAAACTAAAGGTGCCGAATTACATCTTTTCACTCTCAATTTCTTCTGAATTCTCATTTCAATTTACAAATCGTTCGTGTTTGACTTCTGTTGACCGAGCATTACAATCACGAAATTTTTGTTGTAAGTTGTCTTTTTTTTTATGGGTTTTGATCTTCGGCATCCACACATCAATAGCCCTAAGGTTAATTGGGTTATTGATGTGTGAACTGATCGATTGGAAAATTAGGGCTCGTATGAATAATATTGGGGAAGAACACGAATTGCATATAATACTTATTTTATTTAAACAGAAACTAACACAACCACTGGTCTGGACCAAGTGGTTGTGTCTGGTGCCACCTACCTAAGCCACGCGGGTTCGAGTCCCGGCTGTGGCACTTCTTTTTCCTTTATTTTGTTTTTAATCAAATAAACAAATTAATTATATATAATACTTATAATCTTATAAATTCATTTTAAAATGCTAAAACATTTTTAAAAATTCTACAAAAATTATTTTGTATTAATCTGATGAAAAGGTTTAACCCACAATTTTTAGTTTTCAAAAATTTATTTAATTAATATATATAATAATTAAATCAAGTTTATTCTATTATATTTATAAAATTCCATTAAAATATCAAAACAAATTTATAAATTTCCACAAAAATTATTCTGAGTTTATATAATGATAAACTTTTCTGAAATGATTTTTATTTAGGAAAAATCATTTATTTAATATTTTTAATCAATTTTTGTTAGTTTTAATCATAATTAAATCATAATAAATCCAATTTTTAATATTTTTGCACCAAAATTTTATACAAATTATTTCTGATTATTTGGAACAGAAATATAATTTTTAAACTGATAATTCTTTAATTTTAGTATTTTTAAATATTAAAGTTAAATTTTGACAATTTGTAATAAATAGATTTAATAATCTATTTTAAAGAAAATAATTCTGTAAAAATTATTTTTATACTTTAAACACATTATTGTGACCATCTTAAATTTAAATTGTATAAAAAAGATTTTTGTCTATTTATTTACTAAATTTCTCTCAATTATCAAACATTTTTAATATTAACCAAACGAGCATTTATCCCCAATTCGAAGCCCTAGAACTTATACAGACTAGATAGACTTAGACATATTTGTTACCTTATTATAGGGTGATACTTGACACATTTGGGCAACGCCACTATTCAATTTTTCAACAGATATAACATTTTGCTAAGGTGAGTTTTACATAGCCCCTTTTCTATTTATCACCATTTTTGGGGTGAAACATGTTACAACATCATTTATGCAATTCAATCATCAATGTGTCTATGTGTTTTTCTATGTTGCATTATGTCTTGAACATGACTAGGGTAAGCACAATTCTAGCATAATCATTAACATTGATCAGTCGACGGTATACATTGATAGATCTATTGGACTGACAATCCCACCCGGATACGTGCCTCCTACAAAGGTAGCGTGGGTGTTTGTTACTGCAATATAAACGAGTGAACCATGAGCGTATGGGATGTACCACAATACAACAGTCACAAGGGTTGATTATGCACTCGATTTACTTCTAGTATGTTTTCACATATGGACTAGATTTGCCATGACACATGAATTGCACAACAATTTTATTCGATTATCAAAACCTATGTAATTCTCACCAACTTTTGTTGACCCAAAATATTTTCAACTTAACATGTTTCAGGTTCTACTTGCTTGAAGATTTGAATTAATGCTTGAAGATGTGTGCATAGTTTTATTCAATTTGATGTACGAATTCTTGTAGAACAATTGTATGTAATTTATTTAAATCATATAATGAAATTTATTATTTACCATGAACTACTGAACAATCATCAATACGTGACATCCCGATGTTTCCGTCATCGGTTGGGGTGTTACACACATAGCTGACACCAAGGTCCTTTCTAGAATAGCCTCGATCCAAATTGCGCATCACATAATTATTGTAATCTTTGATAATTCTCATGATTATATCTGATGTAGAGATACCTTCTTCCCGTTTCGTCTCCTTAAATCGTCCAACGGATTTGACCTTTTAAAAATAAAAGTTAAAAAAAGTTGTCATCTGAGCAAGCAGAGTTGAAGTTGGTCCCTTAAAGAATAACATGTAAGCAACTAAGCAAGTTCTTCAATTAAGACAAACTTCTACAAGAAGGATTAAGGGGAAATACCCCTTTATCGAGGGTATTCACTTGGCTACGGGGGCTCATTTTACTCTACTGCTTTTGCGAAGTTCAAGATAAAAATTTTATTATAAAAGAAAGTGAACTGTGAATTTGTATTACGGGTGTTCATGCCAAATTTTATATTGAACAATGTATAATCTTACAAATTCGTATACATCTTTTGCTGTCCCACTTGCATCAGCATAACTGAAAGTTCAAGAAAGCAAAAGCAGTTGAAACATCATACAAAGTGAAATTAAAGTGACTCAAATAAAATATAAAAACATTAACTATATTCCAAAAAGTTCATCAAAATTTTACTTTCTTTTTAACTAATTAGATTCCGTAATAGGTTCACTCATATAATATCTTGAATGAATGAGAACAAAAAGTTATCCCACGATCACCCGAAGAAAAAAAATAGGTGTTTTGGTTCAACTATATTCTAAGACTAGTCATTTC
Source organism: Ambrosia trifida (assembly GCA_028751855.1). Lineage (NCBI taxonomy): Eukaryota > Viridiplantae > Streptophyta > Magnoliopsida > Asterales > Asteraceae > Ambrosia > Ambrosia trifida. Next base: position 109,463,095 of record CM054123.1, on the reverse strand, counting down.
TATTCTCTTTTGCTTTAGAAGTTCTATTTTGTATCTTTCCATATTAGAAATCTAGAAATCTGCCTCTTTGTAGTTAGGTCATAGTTAGGTCAACAAAGAACCTTCATATTTCGATCTAATACAACAATGCATGCGTTAGTGATTCCAATTATTTCATTCGTTGTTCTTTTTCGTTTATCGAATCAATTTTCCTATTCTTACTTGTTACTGGACGACTAACCAATTCCTTAAAAGATAAAAAAATATTCCAACAAAAAGCGCTTATACAACTATAACAAAGATCTAAAATCTACTTACAATTGCGGCAATATTCTAATCAATTTCATGAATTATTAGAAATATCAGATTCACATTTTACCTGATCCTTAGTTTATAGCCCTAAACTCATAATGGCGAGAAATTTCTTATTTTCAATTCAATAATTTTCTATTGAATGGGACATTATTTTACATCGACAAATAACAAGTAAAGGAAGAGAGATATTATTTAGCACCTCTTTCCAATACTGATTGAAAGTGCATTGCTGTGTCAGAAGAAGGATAGCTATACTGATTCGGCATACTCTAAAGACGCCCTCAGTACAATATTGACGATCTCACAAAGATTTTTTTCAGTGAATTTACATTTACTGATCCAATCTTTTACGGAATCGATCCCCTTTTGACTGTACAAGAATATGTGGAGCTCAGCATGTCTGGAAGCACAGGAGAACGTTCTTTTGCTGATATTATTACCAGTATTCACTACTGGGTCATTCATAGCATTACTATATCAAAGGTTCTCAAGTTGATCAAACATTTACTACTACAAATCTTTCTTCACACATCAGCAAGTAACTTATGCTAAAAAAACATGCCTGGAGTTTAAATGAAAACAAAGTTTCAAGCCTAATAAATGAAATATGGTTCATAGAGTTGACAGAGATGTCAAACATGTGCCTCTAATCTGGAAAAGATAAGAATAGATGTTTTTGAACATTAGAAATTATGTAGGCATCCCATCTTGTAGCCTAATATTTCTTTTCTTTCCATTCATAAAACCTATAATTAGGCGATTCGGATGAAGGCCATGTCATCATTGTAGTGTCATCTTTGTTTGGCATTATGGTACCATTGTAGCTCTGAAGAGGCTCACCACCTTCATGAGAATGAAACTCAATGAAGCTGTAACACTCTGACAAACACAAGAAGCTAACAGACAAACACAAAGTTGTTATAATGAAAGTACTTGGTTCAGAATATTCAAAAATAGAAAAAAAATTATCGCTGATACTTACACGACCTCAAGAGTCTGCACGATTCCTATCGAGGTAGGAATTTTTCTAGAAAACTGGTTGTTAACTATACTGTTACACAACAAAGGCATGTACATGAGAAAAAATTTTTGAATGTATTATTATATCAAGTAGCGAAATTACAAACATTGGAAAAAGAATGAAGAAGCATACCTTATCCTTCCCAATTTGAATATATAAAGCCTTTTCAACGCACCAGCGTCCAGTTCAGGGTACACTGGCAATGCACCAACATTCGCTTCAAAGTTGGAAAAGTCTTCCTAGAAACAAAGACAACCAATATCCATTCTTAATCATCCATGAAACACTAATTTTTATGAAAAAACTGTAAGTCCCAAATACTAGATCTTGTTAAGTGCAAGAGATTGTTATCACTTAGAAACACCTATTTGTTAGGTGTTTTAAGTGATTAATCTTGAAAAACAAAGATACTAGATAAAACTAACAAAACCGACACACAAGATAAAGAGATTCAAGCTTTCCATTACTGATTAACATCAAAAAACCATGGATTACACAGAATAAGTACGCACCCTTTAACTTGTGCTACCAAGATAATATCCAAAACCCTAACCCTAGAGCTGCACACAAGCATCCTTTATATAGCAGGTCAGATGGGCCTGCGCACTTAAGCTAAGTGCGCAGGGCCCCCGTCCATTAAGTGCGCAGCCTAGGGTTTTGTACACAAACTATGTCATAATTACATAAACAGCCCTTCTACTTACAAACTACTCAACAAGCTATCAAAAGTCTATGATCTGGTAACTGTGGTCTCAATATATCCCAACAATACTCCACCTAGACCACAGCTACCAGGTCTTCATTTTCAATCAATCTCTATATCGCTTGTCTCCCCCTCTTCCTGACTAGGGGGTCTTGAATGTACAAGGCGGCCAGATGTTCTTCAACCACAGCAGGAGCTTGAGTAGACTCAGTTGCTGGTCTTTTTGGATCGGTTGCTGTTGCAGGTTCTTGTATCTGCACCTCTGAAGCGGTTTCGACTTCAGTTTGTGGTTCTTCTGCAGCAGCAACTTGGGCAGCTTTCTCCTTTTCTTCTTTTTCCTTGTCCATTGCGTTGATCCTGTCTACTATATCAAGCAATTCCTGTTTCAGCTTCATCGCCCGATCAACTGCTCTTCTAAATAAGACAGCTTCCTCAAATAAGACATTCCCAGCACCCACATTAATCTGATTGGCGAACAGCATATTCAAATCCGATAGATTAAGGGCAAACACATCTACCGGATCCAGAATCCTCATAGCCTCTGAATCATCCTTCAGCTTGATAACGGCTTCACCAGTATTGCTGTCATAAAACCACTTCTTGAAGTCTCTTAGCATAACTGGAAGCTCAGGACGTATAGGAACCCGTGTGACGACCTGGGGAGGGTCAATCACATAAGTAATCATTCCCTGTCCTGTGGCAGGATCGATTCGCTTCTTGGAGATCCGTCTCCTCGGTTTCTGCGGCTTGAAGATTTGGAAATCATTCTCACACTCCTTCTTTATAAACCAATCAAGCATGGAACCCGTGGTGTCATTGGTGTGGTTGATGAATGGGGCTCTACTAAGTTCCCTGATGTCCCATCGAGGGAGAGACTTCAGTTCCTGTAGACCTCTGAAGTACTGTATAACTCCCCCTCGTCTCTTTACAGTAAACAACTTTTTCACCTCATCATACTTCCATGAAATGATCCTCTCTTGATGAGCTTCTCCCGTATGATGGATGTTTTGATGTAGGGCTGGAATAGTGATGGGCCTTCTGGGAAACCATGTTGATCTTTCTGGATCCAACTTATGGCCATCTGACGTCTCGTACACTGTTTCTTCTTCCATACCCATCTCCACGAACTTTTCTGGCATGTCATCCTCACTGATCTCGTCCACATCACTTTCCTCAGCGATTCTTTCTTTCTCTTTCTCCTCCTCAAGGAATTTCCCAAAATCAAATACCTCATCGAATGTTGTGCTAGGAGCACCAGTCTGCTGTTTCTGCAATTCTTGGATCATATCAAACATTTTCATCTGAACCTGAGTCTGAAACTTGATCAGATATCGTTGATCCTTCATAACTTTCTCCATATTCCTGTTCTTGTGCTTGAGCTTCTTGACTTTTCTTCTGAGCTCTTGATTGTTATGCACATCACTCTTTAGGGTACAAATATCCCTAGCAGCTGTCTTTCCAATCTCTTTGACCAACTTCTCGTACAGTTCCTGGTGCACCGGTTTGCGGCGTGGTGCAGGAGGAGCTGAGGAGGAAGGTTCAGTTGGCCGTTAAGCTGGTGCTTTGGTGGCTGGAGCAGTAGTTGTGGATGGTCCTTGTTGATCTTCTCCCCCGAACATAGACTCCAAAATCACCTCCTGTTCAATATCGTCCTCAGTCATTACGCGAGGAACCTCAGACTCTGGTAACTGTTCCCCCCGTTTCTTTCTTTCGGCCCTCTGTAACTCAGCAACTTGTTGTAGGGCTGCAGCAGTCTCAAGATGTTCTGGTGTCAGTGTTTCTATGCCTTCTTGTAATAAACCAGTTGGCCTTTTCCTCTTGGTGGGCTTAGATGGAGCTGGTTCAGTTGCCACCCTTTTGCCCCTTGCCTTTTCTTGAGCAATCTCTTCAGCAGTTGGCTGGGCTGAAGAGAGAGCAGGGTCAGATGATCCAGGTGCAGAAGCAGCGGTGGATTGTTGACGAGCTTCTGTTACATCCTGCCTTCTTTTCTTAATCTTGTTGTAAAGCTCCATGACCATAGGATATCGTTGTGCTGCATATATGTTCTCCAGCATGGGTTCCCAGTCAGCCGTATTGCACTCAGTGAAGAATCGTGCACCTTTAGTGAAGTTGTATTGGTCACCAAGGGGCAGATTCTCGTGCTGTGCGTTAATCATCATCTGCACGAATTTGGGGTACATAGCCCATTTGCCGGAGCCAGCCTCAGCATTCTTCACCAGATAGTTAAAGATCATACCCGACAGGTTAAAAGATTCATTCTTGAAGATCTTTATCATAGCAGTCGACCATTCTGTGCTGAGAGCGTTGTAGCCTCCTTTCCTATGACACAGAGACATGATAAACACGTGACTGATGAGTCTCCAGTCTCTGGTCAGCTGGCTCTTTTTGATATTGCCTCTCTTGTCAAAATCTCCTTTGTAACCGAAATTCTTGAACTCTTGATGAACATCGGCTTTGGATAGAAATCTGACTGTTCCTGGCTGGTCTTGAAGTCTCAGCACGTTCCTAACGGTATCTTCAGTGATGATTACAGCCTTGTTTCTGACTGTAGCGTTGATTCGCATGACCCGTCCAATAACTTCTACTCGAGCAGATCTCCAAAAGTCTTCAATGTGAGAGCAGTAAAATTGTAAACTATGCTCCACAACGTATCCAACTCTGCTTCGTCTGATCCAGGTGACTACGTCTTTGAACTTTACATCGTCAGTCTCAAGATTCATCGGCTGATTATGCATTCCTCTTGGATCCCAATCGAGTGCCATCTGTTTAGACCAAGTGCACGAAAAACAAGTTAGAGCTCTTGAATATGAGTAGACGACCAAACGACTGACCTTAGACTTAGACTTCGACGGACAACGTACTTAGACTGTATTTTATTAATTATTTTATATATATATTTTTTTTAAGTTTTTCATGTGTTGTGTTTTGACAGTCATAAGATTAGGTTTGATGGATTTGTTTTATCAGTGTCCATGATACGTTTGATTTTCAGTTTAAGATCATTAACGTTCAGGTTTAAGTGTACGGGTAGATAAGTCTAAATACACAGTCCGTTCAAATGTCTGAATAGTCAAGTTAAGTGCGCAGGACAGTCAGCACTTGGGCATGGTAAGTGCTCAGTCTTGACTAATCAGTCTGCGTACTAAACGAAGTACGCAGACACTTAAACTCTCGTTTAAGATTTAAGTGCGCAGAAACCCTAGCCAAGTACTTAAAACTACACCTCTCAATAAGTGCGCACAACACCAAAGATTTCTGTTTAAGTGCGCAGAAACCCTAGTTAAGTGCTCAAGACAATGAAAAGCAATAAGTACGCACAGACTTAGTTGCGTACTAAAACAAAAGGTCTAATTACTCAGATAAGCACAAGTATGCAGTTTATGAGCTAAGTGCTCATATCAAGAAATAAGTACTCAACGTATGAAATAAGTGCGCAAAACGGGCTGTTGAAAAACACAAAATCTTAGCTGAATTCTATCCAAAACTTTTTCATTCCATTCTGAAGTGCTTGGATGAAATTTCTACTTAAAATGAACCACTTTTAACTTTCAGAAACACAATTTCCACGAAATTTTGAAGCAAAAACATAAGAAAAAGACCCAAATTTTTTTGATAGACACAAAAGTTTATATAAAAAAATCTTGATAATAAAAACTAACAAGATGAGGGTTTTGGTATCTTAAAATAGATACAATCTAGAGCACAAAGGCTCTGATACCAAATTGTAAGTCCCAAATACTAGATCTTGTTAAGTGCAAGAGATTGTTATCACTTAGAAACACCTATTTGTTAGGTGTTTTAAGTGATTAATCTTGAAAAACAAAGATACTAGATAAAACTACCAAAACCGACACACAAGATAAAGAGATTGAAGCTTTCCATTACTGATTAACATCAAAGAACCATGGATTACACAGAATAAGTACGCACCCTTTAACTTGTGCTACCAAGATAATATCCAAAACCCTAACCCTAGAGCTGCACACAAGCATCCTTTATATAGCAGGTGATCGGATGTCGCGGTCCGGTCAAAAATAATATTTATAAGTCCTAAATTACCGTAACTATGTAGTAGTGGTAATAAGGGTGTCGAACCACGAAGAGTTTGTGGTTGGTGTCAATACTTATAGTTGATTAAAAATTATTTATGAAGATAGCTAGTTAATTATGAATTTGTAAAAAATTTGACTTAGGATGGTTTGGGAAATTGGTTGAACAAAAAAAAAAAAGAAATCAATTCAAAATTGATATGACAAAACTAATTAAGTGAAATTGATTAAATTGATGAACAAGATAATATTAAAATGACAAGGCTACACCGATTTCACAAGCAAGACTCGGGTCCTATCACAATTGGATATAAATTAAAGTTGCAAAAATTACTAACGGGGTCGTTGTCACAAGATTTAGGTATCAATAGCCGTCAACATAACAATGGACAACTATATACTTTATCATTCAAGAACATTCAAACCCTAAATTAAAATTGTGCATATAAACGAATTCATTTCATAACGCTATTAGTGCGAGGGGAAATTAGCTATCATGAATCCAACCCAAGATTAAAGCTTCAATTAAAATTGTTCAAGTAAATGATTACAATGAAAAATAGAAAATACCCAATTGTTCAAGAACCCTAATTCTTACAAGCTACATCGGGGTATACCTCGTTGAATTAGCCACTCATGATGGTTGAAGCTTCAAGAAATTGTAGAACCAATGCCATGAAAATGATGAATAGAAATGAATATGATTCTCACTAGTAATTTTTTTCTCTCAAAAACTCTTCAATGAAAGCAATAGAATAGGATAGGATGAATGCTATGACTCTTGTGATCTTCTATTTATAAAAAAAAATAATTATGTAACTCCCAATCACTTGGTCAATGCTCTCCTTCAAAGAAGCCAATATTAAATGGCAATAGTCAACAACTTTGACTATGTAGTATTCTTGATTGCTTGAATGTTGGTGTCTACACACCAAATTGTTGTAGACAGATTCTCTTACGGGGTCCATCATTTTTTTTTCTTATTTCAGTGACGGTCTGGACTCTGTCTTTGATACCCGGCATCATAAATGCATCATTTCCACTTCTAAAAACACTTGTAACTGCAAAACATTAATCGACTCAAAGTGTGGCATTTATCTAAACAATTCATAAAAAATACTTAACTTAAATATAATAACTCCGGGGTTTCCGAACGCGCATCACATCCCCACACTTATCTTTTTGCTTGTCCTCAAGCAAACTTAATTACACTTTTACATCCATCAAACACGAACACGACTTACCATCCTCATACTTGTACAAGTTAAGGTCCTAAGTCATACCCAACCTACTTTTATCCCACAATTCAAAATAGCTCGGCATACAACATTTTTCTCTTTTTTTTTAAAACAAGTGTCTACCCGAAACTAGGCCATCTTCAATAGTTAACACTCACACACACATCCCTCACAATTTTCACTCCCCTCGGCTCAAGAACTAGCTTTTGATGGGCTAGCATATATATATATGGAACACTCCAAGCTTGAAAGTGACTCATGTTAGCATAGGTTTGCATCTCAATCATTCTCCACCAATTTGCACAAAAAATTATCACACAAGTCAAAAGGTCTTTATTTATGGTTGTAACGGGGCTTGGTGAAAGGGTATGGAATGGGAAATTTTAAAGTGACTAAGGTAACGAAAGTTCGATCTTTATTACTTTACTCTCAACTTATGCACAATCTCAATAATCTAATAACTTCAAGGCGATATTGTGCCTATTATTTTCTCAAAGACAATACATGCTTTTCATGTTTTTCTTCTTTTCATAACTTTTTTTTTTTTTTTTTTTTTTTTTTACGGCAACATTGCTAACTATTTACAATATAAGAACCTCCTAAAATCGAACTTTCATTACTCGGGTTTTTAAAAACAAAAAGGGTTTAATGGGTCAAATGGGTTAATTCGGGTGTTTCAAAAGAAAGGTTTAGGCTCAAGATTGTTTGACTAGGGGAAGTTGTTTTGGGTCAAGGATGTGAAAAAGGGTGTAAAAAAATAAAAAGGTCTTTCCTAATGCCTTAATCATTCTTGTGCATAAAATCGGCCCATGGTTTCAAACGTATCAAAAGATGCAAATTCTACAACATATTGCCACTCAAGCACACTCAAATCCAAATGAACATAACATGCATAAATGTGTAAGATATGTGAAATGTAGCATGTTATGGTGGCTCAAATGCTTTCATGGGAACTGGGTAAGATATGTGATGTGTGTATGAATAATCAACTCATCCAACGACCTATCCCCAAGCAAACACCTTTATTATTATTATTAATAAAAATATAGCCAAGCATTTATCAAGTGGATTTACGTAGGTTTGACCATGACAAAGGACCACAATGGTTCGCACGTCTCGAGTTGACTTAGTTAATCATGCTTTTTGAATGCAAAATAGAGGACATTTTTGAAAAATTTTGAAATTTCTCTCCCCCTCCCCACACTTGAGGTCAACATTGTCCTCAATGTTAAATAACTACCACAATAAAAGTCATAGTGATGGAAACAAATGCACCTGGTTTTTCTTTTCTCTCTACGATGCTTCCAGTTCTTCAACCATATGGTCGCCCAATCACCAACATGAATATACCTACAAATCTCACATGCGTGTAGAAGCAAGCTCCTCACCAAAAAGATTGTGAGTTTGTCCGTTTACCCTTTACCAATAACTTACCAAATCATCTTTTAGTAACTTTTATTTATGGAAATAAAAACATATGTAAAATTAACTAGGATAGATCCTTTAAACCTCCCGGTAGCCCGGTGAGGACGAGTGAGGTCTCGTGAGGGTTATCTAGGAAACACACCCACAAAGTTTATTTACCTATCACACCAAAATGAAACAAAAGCAAAACACACCGAAAATAAAATAGAACTAAAGTCACACTCAAACACGCAAGTATATACAACAACAAAATAAAACATACCCGCACTAACTGTCATATGGGGGCGGTGTGTACGGCTGCCCCAAAGTGCACTGGTAGAAGCTCTTAGTTAATGCTTCCACATCATCCAATTGCCTCGAACTGGAACTGGATCCCTCCTCAGATGGTACTACCGGATATGGAGATACGTACTCAGACGGTATTGCTTGTGGATATCTGCCAAGGTGCGGTGATGTTGCATAAGGCAACCGAGCAGGATCATCATAATCTGTTAGCCGTGGCCTCACTGTAGGTCCCCATCCTCTCATAAAATCCTGCTCTCTTCGAATGTTCTCCTGGTGCTTCCATTCCCGATTCACGAATTCTTCATTTCGATACACCATAGCCTTCTGATAGACCCTTGTTTCCTCAATCAATTGGGTTTGCCTATCAAACATGAGTCTCATAGAGTTAGGCCACTCAGGAAAATCGGCTGGACGAGCCTGCAGCATTGAGTCATGCAGATGAGTATAATATAATGATCCATGATGCTCAGGAGTCAACCCAGTTACAACTGGGTCGGAGACGAGCACTGAGGTTTCTTCTCGCCTATCAACTTCTCTCTCAAACTCTCCATCTTGATCTACATCTTCTCGTGGACCTTCAACACTCTTGTCTGTGAATGGGATGTATAAACGGTGTGTTGTTCTTGTTTTTTCATACTTCCACCTTGTCCCCTTAATGAACATGCGTATTTTGCTCAGGTTCTGTGGTATCTGTTCTCCCCTAGCTCCTTTTGGAATCGCCCCTTGGTTGACTAACATCTTTGACAATAATCTAGCATATGGGATCAGCAATCTTTCATTGCTTTCTCTCGCCTCCCAGATGTTGTACATGATTAAATGGCGAGCTGACAACTTTTTGGATCCTGTCATTAGGGCATGCAAAATCATAACTTCAAATAACCTCACCTTATTAAGATCACTTGTGCGAGGCATCACGCACTTGGTTATAAACCGTAACAACAACCTCGGGAATGCTCGCAGATTATCCCTCTTTAACTTCCACTTAGCAACATTGACTGTTGGTGGTACCTCGAACAAACTGTGAATCCAATCTTTCCATTCATTTTCTTTTATTTTTTTAGCTTCAATGATTTCATCACTTGGATACACATAAGGACCCACTGCCGTTGCCCCTTGATCATACTTGCCTAACTTATTCAACTCAGAAAACGACAAAATTACCTCTTTTCCACCCACCTGTCCGATTAATCGTGTTGTTGTTGGTGGCTTTTTTCCTTCAATTTTTGTTAATGTAGACATCCATTCCACAATTTGTTCTGTGTAGATGACATCTCCACCTTTAAATTTTAAGAACTCGATCCACCCCAGCTTCTTGAAACACTCTACAACACGGAATGGTTTCCACTCGTTGACATCCAACAATGGTTCACACAAAAATAGACTCCTCAGTGGTTGACTAGAATTATTTAACTTCTTCCGATACATCACCGCTCTATACTCTTGTGGAAACTTTGACAGTGGCTTTGGTTTCTTCCACCTTGGTAACCCATCGTCGCTCATTTCTAATTCGGATCCATAGCTACCATCTTCTTCTTCCTCTTCACTCTCGTCTCTTATCCTTTGGTCGTCTTCATCCATAGGCTCAAATGCCTCTTCCTCTTCATCACTAGTCTCGATAATCGCTGGCTTTCTTTGCCTTTTAGCTCGCCTCGATGATTCAGCCTTTTCTTTTCCTTTGGCACTATCACGAGCCACTTCATTGGTCTTTCCCCCAAGTGCCTTTGTTTTCATTTTTCCTACATCCACACAAAGTAGTTAATCAATAACTATTTCATAAGACATAGCGAATTGTTTCATTCCACATTTAATGAAAAAGGAGTTTGAATCCTACAAAGATAACAATTCTATCAAACAAATATAATGTGGCATTTGACAACTCGTGTTTTATTTTCCCAAACAATCTACAACCAATGACCATCTTCATATAATCCACAAACGTTGATAATCACATTCAACAATTGTGGTTAAACATCAAGGTCATAATCATCCCCACACTTGTTTTCAAACAACATTCAATCTATGAATTATTGTTATCATATTAGTTACTAAACAAGGAATTTAGATCTTTTTAAAAGATACCAAGTTCAATAAACCATTGCAACTTCTTGTACACACATAGATTAACAATAATATCAATTAACAACTCACAATCATCTTTAATGGTGGTTCACATTAACCTTCTTACATTCTTTCCAAACATAATGTGCAAACAATTTTCAACATCACGATTCAAATGATTCTTAACAATGCTAAGTAATTCCTTAAAAAGCATAAATCCATCACATTCAAACAAGGAAGTTCACTTTTCAAAGGGAATAGCAATATTAATCATAAAATTAACAAAACGAGTTAGAATCATACCTTAGATGTTGAATAGATAAGAATGTAGAGGTTAAAAATAAAAGCTTTCAAAAACCCACTCAAACCCCAAATTTTCGGATGAACTTGAACCCCTACTCTTGAAACCGTGCGAAATCTCAAGAAAATAATGGTTGGGTTTTACTAATCTCGAAAAATTAGCCAAAATAGACTCAAGAACCAATGGATTTGGTTAAGAATTGAAGGAGTTATGGTAGACTAATGATTTAGGGTTTAGGTGAGTTGTGTTTGAAGAAGATGATGTATAATGATGATTGATGCAGTCACAAATGAATTAAAAAGATGGCTTCGGGTCATAAAAAGGTGGGTTCGGGTCATAACAAGGTGGGTTTGGGTCATAAAAAAAAAATTCGGGTCATAAAAGCTGGATGCGGGTCATGTTTCTGCAAGTCAGCGCAGGGTAGGAACCTAACAGCGCAGCTTGCGCCCAACTCTGCCCAGGTTGCGCTGGGTTTGAGGCTGATTTGGTCAGCGCAGCTCAGCAGTTTGTTAGCGCAGCCTGCGCCCTCATCAACCCAGCTTGCGCTGGTCAGGCTTGGACTGCTGCAGTTCAGCGCAAGGTGGTCACAAGGCAGCGCATGATGCGCCCAACTCAGCCCAGCTTGCGCTGGGTTTGAGGGTCATTCTTTGCAGCGCAGCTCAGCAGATTTTTGGCGCAGCCTGCGCCCCAGTTCATCCAGCGTGCGCCTGTTTCGATTTTTTTTTTTTTTTTTTTTTTTTTTTTTTTTTTTTTACTTGACGCTTACTTACCCCTCCCCGTTTTAAACGTGTATTGTCTCTAATACACACTTAGTCGAGAAACGTACCTGAAAACTTCATGGCATGACGGGTCTTGTGTCTTACACACAAAGGTTAGTTCATGTCAAGAAAAATAATAATAAATAATTGAAATGGCTAAATTTATACAAAAATATACAAGGTGATACCACTTTTACTTTTCAATTGAGCTCATCGGTCGGGAAGCTCACCAATACGCTTCCCACTTCTTCCACCATATTATCAGATGCATTCCACTCCAAAAAATCTTTCAAGCGGTGCCCATTAACCGTTTGCTTGCTTCCATTCTTTGGATCTTCGATTTGAATATCTCCGAGCTTTCCGACCCGAGTGACAACATAGGGTCCCATCCACTTGCTTTTGAGCTTTCCTGGAAAGAGCTTCAACTTAGAATTGTAAAGCCATACCTTTTGACCTTCTTTAAACACTTTAATGCGTAACTTCGCATCATGAACCCTCTTCGTTTGATCCTTGTATTTCGATGCGATTTCATACGCTTCATCCCTAAGCTCTTCTAACTCACAAAGCTTGAGTTTCCTTTCTTTCCCTGCATCATCATATTTCAAGTTAACTTCTTTAATTGCCCATAACGCCCGGTGAACTAATTCGACCGGTAAATGGCAATCCTTGCCAAAAACTAAACGGTAAGGAGTGGTTCCAATAGGCGTTTTAAACGCCGTGCGGTAAGCCCACAAAGCATCATTTAGCTTTATTGACCAATCCTTACGGTCCGCACGAACGGTCTTTTGTAAAATATCTTTAATTTGTCTATTAGAAACCTCAACTTGTCCATTAGTTTGGGGATGATACGGGGTGGCAATTCGATGATCAACACCATACCTTTTAAGCAATTTCCCAAATTTGAAATTTTTGAAGTGGGATCCCCCATCACTTATGATAATCCGGGGAATTCCAAATCTTGAAAAAATATTTGTTTGAATGAAATTGCATACTACACTGTGATCATTAGTTTTGGTGGCGATAGCTTCAACCCATTTAGAAACATAATCTACCGCCACCAAAATGTACAAATTGCCAAATGAATTAGGAAAAGGACCCATGAAATCAATTCCCCAAACATCAAAAACGTCAACCACCATGATAGGTTGCATTGGCATTTCATTTCGTTTTGAGATGCTTCCCAGTTGTTGACAATGAAAACATTTTTTGGCATACTCAAACGAATCTCTAAAAATTGTTGGCCAATACAACCCGCATGACAAAACCTTGTGACCCGTCTTTTGGCCACTAAAATGCCCTCCACATGCGAACGAATGCACATGTTTTAGCACACTTGGAATCTCCTCATCCGGAATGCATCTTCGGATGATTTGATCCGCTCCAATCTTGAATAAATCCGGATTATTCCAAATGTAGTGTTTCACTTGAGAAAGGAATTGACTCCTCTTCTTCCGGTCCCAATATTCCGGCATCGTACCTGTCACTATATAATTCACATAATTAGCGAACCAAGGTAAAGTAGAAACAACTAAAATATGTTCATCCGGAAATGTCTCGTTGATCTCCACAGTTTGGGAATCTTCTTCCACAATCAATCGGGATAAGTGGTCCGCCACCACATTTTCACTTCCCTTTTTGTCCCTTATCTCCAAATCGAATTCTTGAAGCAACAATACCCATCTTATCAAGCGAGGTTTTGCATCCTTTTTCTCCATGAGGTACCTGACAGCACTGTGGTCAGTATACACAATTACTTTATTACCCCAAATGTAAGACCGAAACTTATCCAATGCATACACTACTGCGAGTAACTCTTTTTCGGTTGTGGTATAATTCAATTGAGCATCCGAAAGAGTCTTGCTCGCATAGTATATGGCAACAGGTTTTTTATTCACCCGTTGACCTAGTACTGCCCCAACTGCATACCCACTTGCATCACACATGATTTCAAAAGGTAAAGACCAATCTGGTGATTGCAAAATAGGGGCTTCTACTAACTTTTCTTTTAAGATGTTAAAGGCTTTTTCGCATTGTTTATCGAAGACAAATGGTTGATCTTTTAATAAAAGGTTACACAATGGTTTTGTTATATCACTAAACCCTTTAATAAACCTCCTATAGAACCCTGCGTGTCCCAAAAATGATCTAATGCCCTTAACACTCGTGGGATGCGGTAAAGTAGAAATAACTTTTACCTTTGCATGATCTACCTCTATCCCACGACTTGACACTACATGCCCTAACACAATTCCCTCTTGAACCATGAAATGGCTCTTTTCCCAACTCAAGACCAAATTAGTTTCAACACATCGTTTCAAAACTTTTTCTAATTGGTCTAAACAGGTTTCAAAAGATGACCCAAAAATAGAGAAATCATCCATAAAGATCTCCAAAGAACCTCCCACCATATCTGAAAAGATACTCATCATACACCTTTGGAAGGTGGCGGGAGCATTACATAGTCCAAATGGCATTCGCCTAAATGCGAAAGTACCGTATGGACAAGTAAAGGTGGTCTTTTGTTGATCTTCGGGATGAATAGCAATTTGATTGTAACCCGAATATCCATCCAGGAAACAATAAAATTTTTGTCCGGCTAATTTTTCTACAATTTGGTCAATAAAAGGTAGAGGGAAATGATCCTTAGAAGTTGCAGAATTTAACTTCCTATAGTCAATACAAATACGCCACCCGGTTACCGGCCGAGTGGCTACCTCCTCACCTGAGTCGTTTTTCACGACTTGAATACCTGCTTTCTTTGGCACTGTTTGTGTAGGACTTACCCATTGGCTATCAGAAATGGGATATACAATACCCGCATCTAGCCACTTCAATACTTCTTTCTTCACTACTTCCCGCATGTTTGGATTCAATCTTCTTTGAGTATCACGGGCGGGTGTTGCATTCTCATCAGTGATGATCTTGTGCATCACAATCGAAGGGCTTATTCCCTTCAAATCAGCTATGGTCCACCCGATGGCGGCTTTATGAGACACCAAGACCTTCATCAACTTCACTTCTTGCTCCTCGGTTAGATTTGAAGCAATAATAACCGGGAGTGTGTCGCCTTCACCAACATAAGCATACTTAAGATGCTTAGGCAACTCCTTCAATTCCACTGTTGGCGGCTCCACCAATGATGGCTTTATTTTCGTGTCAATGTTGTCGGGAAGGTTTTCCACTTGGTGTGTCCAAGGTGGTCTTCCCTCCTTCGCCGCCAAAACCTCCATTTTCTTCTCTTCCTCCACAATGCTCCTAACCGTTTCCACCTGTGACCTGTCAAACATAAAGCATTCCTCTATTGTGTTTTCCTCGTCCACAACAGTGTCGCAGAGAGGAATACACGTGTCAATAATGTCTGCCATATAGCATTCATCATCAACTAGAGAGTTAGTCCCACTTGAAAAAACATTTAACCTTAACTTACGGTTACCAAAGGTCATGTCAACCGTACCCGTTTTGCAATTTATTAAAGCACTAGAAGTTGCTAAAAAGGGTCGACCCAATATAACTGTAGGTTGTGTGGTTAGGTCCATAGAAACATAGTCAAGTACCAAAAAGTCCACTGGGAAGTAAAAATCATCAATTTTTACAATCACATCGGTGACTATACCACGGGGAAGCTTAGGAGTCAAATCGGCTAACACCACGGTGGTGTTGGACTCTTGAAGTGGACCAAATTCGTATTGGTCATAAAGGCTTCCCGGTAAGATACTCACACTAGCTCCAAGATCTAAAAGTGCCCGTGTCATTTTAAATTCACCCACTTGAATAGCGATAATGGGCGCCCCCGGATCTTGTAACTTAGGTGGAAGTGCACCCGAAAGAATGGAACTCACATTTTCGGATAAATCAAGTTTTTTAGGAAATTTGTGAATTCTCTTTTGGGTGCATAAGTCTTTTAGGTACTTAGCATAAGAAGGAATTTGTTTTATTGCATCTAAAAGAGGTAGATTGATTTTGACTTGTTTAAAAATTTCCCACATCTCTTCTTGTTGCGGGCCTCTTTTTTTAACCTCTTTTTTCTTTGGTCCTAACAAAGCTTCGGGATAAGGGATGGTATTAGCCTCCACACCCTTTTCCTTAGCTTTAGGGACTTGGTTGTTTTCAACGGGTTTTTGTATTATTTTTGAAAAAGTTTTATTTTGACCCGTTTGCTTCTCATCACCACTTTCATCACTTGCATCTTCCACCACCCCTTCAACAAATTGAGGTGGTGGAGGCTCAACCCCATTATCAAATACTTTACCGTTACGAAGAATACTAACCTTATTGATTGGCACATTGCGAGTATTCTTCCCATTTGAACCTTGATGTTGCGGGTTCACGGTAGTATCACTCGGGAGCTTCCCATTGCTTCCTTTCAATTGGGCCAATTCTTCAGCAAGTTGACCCACTTGAATCACCAAAGCTTCATGAGCTTTGTCTCTTACTTCATTTGCTCTCTTCATTTCTTTGATATTATCATGGTATTCTTTGATGATGATCGCAAGAGCATCGAGCTTAGAATGTGTTGAATTTTGAGGTTGGTTGTAAAATTGGTTTTGGGGTTGATTTTGGGTGTTTAGTGGGTGTGGTGGTGTGGGTGGTCTTCGGTTATTGCTACCCGAACGGTTTGAACGGTCCATGTTTCCAATGGATTGGTTTGAAGTGGGTGAATTAGAGAAACGTGGCACCTCTAATTGATGTTGTCGGTTCTTTCTTGCTACTCTTTCAATCTCCGGTTCAAACACTAAAGGAGATGTCCTCCCCGAGTGTCTTGTATGCATGCACTACCTGTTAACTACACAAATAACACACCCCGCGTAACAAGGAAAAAGTAGAAAAATAACCAAACAACAATTAAACAGATTATCACCAAATCAACTAAACTATAAACACCAAGCGCAAAAACTCCCCGGCAACGGCGCCAAAATTTGATCGGATGTCGCGGTCCGGTCAAAAATAATATTTATAAGTCCTAAATTACCGTAACTATGTAGTAGTGGTAATAAGGGTGTCGAACCACGAAGAGTTTGTGGTTGGTGTCAATACTTATAGTTGATTAAAAATTATTTATGAAGATAGCTAGTTAATTATGAATTTGTAAAAAATTTGACTTAGGATGGTTTGGGAAATTAGTTGAACAAAAAAAAAAAGAAATCAATTCAAAATTGATATGACAAAACTAATTAAGTGAAATTGATTAAATTGATGAACAAGATAATATTAAAATGACAAGGCTACACCGATTTCACAAGCAAGACTCGGGTCCTATCACAATTGGATATAAATTAAAGTTGCAAAAATTACTAACGGGGTCGTTGTCACAAGATTTAGGTATCAATAGCCGTCAACATAACAATGGACAACTATATACTTTATCATTCAAGAACATTCAAACCCTAAATTAAAATTGTGCATATAAACGAATTCATTTCATAACGCTATTAGTGCGAGGGGAAATTAGCTATCATGAATCCAACCCAAGATTAAAGCTTCAATTAAAATTGTTCAAGTAAATGATTACAATGAAAAATAGAAAATACCCAATTGTTCAAGAACCCTAATTCTTACAAGCTACATCGGGGTATACCTCGTTGAATTAGCCACTCATGATGGTTGAAGCTTCAAGAAATTGTAGAACCAATGCCATGAAAATGATGAATAGAAATGAATATGATTCTCACTAGTAATTTTTTTCTCTCAAAAACTCTTCAATGAAAGCAATAGAATAGGATAGGATGAATGCTATGACTCTTGTGATCTTCTATTTATAAAAAAAAATAATTATGTAACTCCCAATCACTTGGTCAATGCTCTCCTTCAAAGAAGCCAATATTAAATGGCAATAGTCAACAACTTTGACTATGTAGTATTCTTGATTGCTTGAATGTTGGTGTCTACACACCAAATTGTTGTAGACAGATTCTCTTACGGGGTCCATCATTTTTTTTTCTTATTTCAGTGACGGTCTGGACTCTGTCTTTGATACCCGGCATCATAAATGCATCATTTCCACTTCTAAAAACACTTGTAACTGCAAAACATTAATCGACTCAAAGTGTAGCATTTATCTAAACAATTCATAAAAAATACTTAACTTAAATATAATAACGCCGGGGTTTCCGAACGCGCATCAGCAGGTCAGATGGGCCTGCGCACTTAAGCTAAGTGCGCAGGGCCCGTCCATTAAGTGCGCAGCCTAGGGTTTTGTACACAAACTATGTCATAATTACATAAACAGCCCTTCTACTTACAAACTACTCAACAAGCTATCAAAAGTCTATGATCTGGTAACTGTGGTCTCAATATGTTTTGGCTTTTCAGATCATCTGTTCTTCTCTAAGTCAGCGACCCAACAATCTCCCCCTAGAACAGATGATGCCAAAACTCAACCTTTATTGCTGATCTTTGTTCCTCATCAGACTTTCTCTAATTTTCCCTTTGAATTGTAATTCAAAGTTTAAGGAGAATAAGTCTTCAGTATCTCTTTCAAGCTCTAAGTTAAGAAGGTCTTTGGAGATCATCTACACATAGACCATATGCATCATCCATTGTTAACAAAAAATAAAATAGAATTTGACGTGTTTTTTCATTGACAAATTAGCAAAATTCATCATTTACTTCGCATATCAACAGATGTTATAAAAAGTCCCAAAAATAATGATTACGTTTTGAAAATTACTTTATTGAAAACATTATTTTATTATTATTATTGTTGTGTTGCAATTGGCTTTCATTCTATAAAAAATAAATTAACATTTCCAAAAGTAACTGCCACCTTTATATTTACTTGAAATCCAACTAATAAAGTTGAAAACCAACTTTACGAATAGTTATTATATTTCAGCCTATAAATGAGGATGTATTCCTAATATTCATTTTCACTTTCTCTCTTTACATCACTCCATCCAATATGCATTATGATATTACTTTCAAATATGTTTCCACAATTTTTTTGAAACATTCTTACAATCAAAGGAAAATAGTTTACCAACAGTTGGTTGATAAACAACTTCAATTTGATGTTTTCCCATGATTCTTACAATCAAAGGAAAACATCAATTAATTATTACATAAATACATCCAGTTTCTATTTTCAATCTTTAGTGTTTTTGGATCTGGAAGATATTTAGATACGAGCTGCTGTCGTGTAGTGGTTTTCATTGTTTCTGTTTGTTATTTATTTCAATGAGGCTGGAAAGAAAGATCATTCTCTAGGGTTTGGTTGTTAGTAGGGTTTTTTTATATTTCCTTGTATTTTTATGTAGGTTGTAAATTCACATATTGTAATTTTGTTATCATTAAAGTAGTTTCTTTCATTTTGTATTTATTTGTGTTCAATTCAATGTTTAACTCAAACTATGGAATTGTAATTATTCAATTTTGATTGACGGTTATTAGGTAAGCATTTTTAGATAACCATTTTTAGTTACAACGTCTTTTTACCAAACAAGTTAAAGAACCTTTTTCATGTCCAATTTACATAACACAGAAGTTAAACAGTTATTTATAATATGAAAAACGTAAAACATGACATGTTCATATTTCTACAAATATTGGTAAATTGTATTTGTGTTTGTCTTAAAATTTTTATCTACAAAAAAAGAAAAGAACTTGAAAAGTTGTTTCAGTGGGAAAATTAACTAAACAATTGAATTTACATCTGTTTTAATCCGCAGTGTTTTAAACACAGTGTTTTAAAGATTCTGCTATATTAACGGCGTGCTTTCAAACACGTTAACAAATACAGTTTTTCTTTCAACTTTAGCTTTACTTTTTAATTTGATCATCCTTTTTTTTATTTTAATATGTGTTATCTCAACAGATCTTTAATTTGTCTATAAACTTAACTTATATTGTCAATGAAACAGACGTTACGAAATACAGTTTTTGTTTTAACAGTAGATTGACTCTTTAATTTGGTTTTTACCAAACAGTACATAACAGTTGGTGTTTTTTTATATTTTTGGTATTAGTTGTTTTAAAAGAAAGAAACAGATATTCGTAAACAGGTTTTCTTTACAGCAGACGATTGGCTTCGTAATTTTGGTTTTAGTAAACAGACCTTAACTAATTGTTTTCAACATACACAAACAGATGGTAATAAACAAATGTTCTCAAACAACAGACGATGGGATAAATAATGTTGTTTTTAATAAACAGAGCTTAACATTTAAAATTAAAACGTACATAATAAAATCAAATCTACTATACAAAACTACTTAATTAAAACTTCAAAAATCTTTGTTTCTTTTTCAGAATCTCGCTTGAAATATCCTTTTTTAATTCTGTCACTGATTCATGGATGTCGTTTTCGATTTGTAGTTGTTGGGTCAAACAGTCTTCTATTTTGTCTCTTAAACCACTTGCTGGTTCATGCAACAACATATCTAGCAGGGCAATGTTTGCCCAGGATTGTTCCTTAACTGTTTCTTCGATCCTCTCTACTTCATTGCAAATATCTTCATCTTTTCTTTTTCCTGTTCGTGACCAAGCGCTGGATAAAGACTTAGCATCTGATGTATCAGCAAAATGGTAGTATGATCTGTTTGCCATTTTTGTAGATGAATTTTAGAATATGTACTGTGTGGAATTTATAGATAAATTTTAGGTTGGATATGAACATATTTATAGAAATAATTTCAAAAGATAATTAATTTCACGCGATATTTGGTATAATTATTTAAATCATTGATTTGTTAAACTGATAGTTAATTATTTCGTCTATTCGTTTTCCAAAGCATTCGTCCATTTATGTTTCACAAATTGTATAGACTTTTTAGATACTATAAACGTTTTGAAATTAATTAAATAATCATTATAAGAAAACCTTTCGTTTAACACGTTAACCCAAGTATAATAACTATTTTACCGTATGACCTTTCATCTTCACGCGTTGTCAGTCTATAAAATAATAAAGACATCCGGAAGTTCATCATAAACGATTTTAATTAATATTAACATTTACATTTCAGTCTTCACCAATTGCATCAATGGCAGCCCCAAGTGATAACTGTAAAGATGAAATGAAGGAATTTGTTGTTAATCAAATTATAGGAATACTATCAAGATTTGAAGACTACAAGAGACTTGAAGATTTGTTTTGACCGTTTGCACTTGGGCACATTTGAGCGAGACGATGTTCAACGGATTTTGAAGTCAATGTCTTCGGCTGCTGTTCGTGATTTATCGGTGTTGTGCAATTCAGAGTCCGGTATTAAGGATGTAGAACTTTTGGCAGGATTCAAAGATCTACACGCACGAAATTGAAGCTTAAGTTTATTAATTCCTTTAACTAGCCATGGATACCATCCATCGCATATCAATGAGTTAATACGCATATTGAGTTTCATATGCCTAAAGTGCTTAAAGTTCAAGAATAAAAGGAATTGTACGTTCAAATGAATTGAAGCTTAAGTTTATTAATTCCTAATGTATATTCATTTATATAAACAGATGTTATGAACATGGAATTCATAATGTATATTGATGTTTAAAATTGATTATATTTGTTTTGTTTAACGTTGATTATATATGGTTTTTTATATAAGGCTACATATTGACTATAGCTTTTTAATCCGTCTGTAGACTTTTTGTTCCTTGGTTGTAACCTTTTAGTTATTAAACATCTGATCAGTGTTAAAAGATATAAACAGACGTTGCCAAACAGTGGTTCTTGGCCGCAGACGTTTGGTCTATTGATGTGTCGGTGCTTACCAAACAGCGGATAAGGCTGGGCTGACTCGTCCCGTGTATTTCCACACGGGATCCCACCTAGTTATTATTTTAAAAAGGAGAGAGAAAATTTTAGGGTGAAATAGTGATTTTTAGTGTAATTTGATGGAGGAGATGTGAATACCTAAAGGAAGAATCAAAGAAGTAAAGGTAGTAATTAGGACCATACACAAACCTAAGGGGCCAAAATAATAATAATAAAAAAAAAAGAGAGTTAAAACCCTAATAAAAACCCTGACTCATTTACTTACGCCCTTCTCAACCTCACATTTCCTTCCTTCCTTATTGAATCATCATCGCCATTAAAGGTATCATCGTTCTTCTCCTTACCTCTAGCTCTTTTATTTATCATGTTGAATCTGTTATTATCTATGTAAGTTCTTTCAGTAGTGTTTGGATGTGTGTTTAAGTTTATTATTTCGAATTGGAGTAACAATAATCTGTTTTGAGTGTTTAAATTAGGATTTTAGTATTGCTTATTATCCTCGTAGCACTCCTAATCATCATAGATTACATTCAATTTACACAGAAGCTACGTTTCCCCATTTCTCTTGTTATTTACTTTGTATCGAAAGCGAAAGTTAGGAATACTGTTGGTCAAATTGTTATAATAGATTTATTATAGGCCGACGAGTTTTAAAATTAAAATTTTTACCTAGTTTTTTAGTTTAGCTAGTTTTACCTGTTGTTAGTGACAGTTACACTCGTATTATTAACCCATTTGTATCATAAACGGTTTATGTTTAACCCACACATTCAAATGCGAGTGCCTAGAGGCAAGCTGAGGCCTAGGCACTACGAACAAACGCAAAGAGAAGTTAAGTTCTTCATCAGGCACATGTGAGTTTAGAAGTCCAATTTTTGTTTCTCTTCTCTTTTCTTTTTTCTTGGTACTGAATACTGTTCTTCTTTACTTCTTGACTGATCTTTTTTTGGCCTTTTGTTTTCAATCTTTATATCGATCGGGCTTTGAAATTTGTCTCTGCTCAGTGGCGGATCCAGGAATTTTTTTTACTGGGTTCCTTTTTTTATGTGCTCCAATTCCATATGATCGAACATAAAAAGTTTCGGGTCGGTTCAGGGATTCGGATCGGGTAAGGTTTAACACATAATAAAAATATGATACAATAATAAAAAAACCTCTTCCTTAGAAATTTAAAAGCACGTAATATAAATACGATTGTCTTTACAGATAAAAACATACTTACAGTTCCCTACAAGTTTTTTATCTTTCGAAAACGTTGCATTACATTCTCGATCGAAACTTGTTGTAGTAATTCACTTTCAATGTAACAAATGCAAGAGTTGTTCATGTATCCATCACCCATCTTATTATGCAATTCTGTCTTCTCAACTTCATTGAAAATGATGATTCGATGTTTGATGATGGTTGTCTTTGAAAAAAACTTGAAATATTCATGTGCATAATACCTAATATCAAATTAAGGTTTCAATTAGTTATAAATTAACATATTTAAATTCCAAGTTTCAACACATCAAAACAATAAACATACTAGAAAATAGAAATTAACATCATTGATAGAAAGGAATTGAATCCTTTGAGCTTTAAGGCGTCTTGTGTTCACGAAGGCAATTATAGATACCACGAAACTAAATGTTACGGCAACATCACGTCATCACATGACAAAATTCATATATCTATTCTTTTAAATTTATATTTAAAACATTTAACAATATAGATAATTATATAAAGAAAAGTTAACCATACCAAATTGCATTGTAGTCTGTCTCCAGCATTTTTTGATATTTCTTTATATCAAACTGCATTTCTTATATTAATCTTCTAAATTTTACTATACTACATAATATTTATAGTGATGGGTTGGTTTGTGCAAAAAGATATAAAGAAAACGAGCGACTAGTTAACATTAGAAAAGCTAGAAATTAAATTCAAACAACGATACCATTACCTAAGGGTTGAAGGAGGCTGGAGGCAGAGTTGGATGCAAGGAGCAGTAGGGAAAAAAATTAAAAGGAGCAGAAGACTGAAGAGGCTAGAGGAGGCAACCAATTACCCTAAAGTGGGTTTAGAATTTAATAAAAAAATAGAAACGGAAAAAAAAAAAACAAGGGGAAAGGGATTCGAACCGGGTACCTCATGGATAAAATATGGGCTCTCATCCATTGGATCACTTTGCTTCTTTAGTTGTGGGTTCCTTTAATATTTTCTTTATGGGTTCCTTTCCAATTATATATATAGATTAACACTATAATTTCCAAACCGAGTGGGTTCCCGGGAACCCACCCGTGACCACCTAAATCCGCCCCTGTCTCTGCTAACATGTTTTGTGTTTAATTTGGTAGAACTAATGCAGTATACAGTTAGTTATATTGGATTTTATTAGTTGGATGATTTTAGCACAGCAGCTACTTATATAAGTTTTTTTTTTTATATATCATGTTTGCGGAATAGTATTAATTTATTTTGTTTTGTCTGCTATTTGTTTTTCTTTTAAATTTTTATCAATGCGCGGTTTTATTGTGGTGGCCCCTCATTCTGCGCAGTGAGCCCTTTGCCCCTTAACTACCTAGTATTTGCCCTCTCTAAGTGTCCAAGTACATAGATTGGTTAACATGTAAATCTTTTTACATGTACAAATGTCTTAGGTTGGGCTGCCCTGCCAACCATATGCACGTAGTCTTATATGATATAAGTAATTAATGTTTTCAATATTTACTACTCTTATTGGTTATGACATTTGCTGGTAGTATTTTGATCAATATTTTTGTGATTTGCTGATTGTTACATGTTCAGATTTTTGGTCCTTTAGTGTTAATTTTATTGATTAACGTACAAAATTACATCAAATTTGCAGATTAGACTACAAAAATGGCTAACCCAAAAGTGTTCTTTGACATACTTGTCGGAACAAAGAAAGCGGGCCGAATTGTGATGGAACTATTCGCTGATGTCACCCCAAAAACCGCAGAAAATTTCCGTGCTCTTTGCACCGGTGAAAAGGGGATAGGGATTTCCGGGAAGCCACTACACTACAAAGGATCAACATTCCACCGCATCATCCCAAACTTCATGTGTCAAGGTGGAGATTTCACTAGGGGTAATGGGACTGGCGGCGAGTCAATCTATGGTGCCAAATTTGCTGATGAGAACTTTAAAATTAAGCACACAGGCCCTGGGATACTTTCTATGGCTAACTCGGGCCCAAATACTAATGGGTCCCAGTTTTTTATATGTACCGAGAGAACTTCATGGCTTGATGGGAAGCATGTGGTGTTTGGCAAGGTGGTTGATGGGTATAGTGCTGTGAAAGAGATGGAATCAGTTGGATGCGATAGCGGTTCGACTTCAGCAAAGGTTGTTATTGAAGACTGTGGTGAAGTTAAGGAGAATTGTTAATGAATCATCAGCAGCAGTTACTATGAGTTTTAATTTTCATCTTTTGAAGCTTGAATGATCTGTTTGTGTTTGTTAAAGACTTATGACCTGAAATCTAAAATGGATCTTTTCAGTTACACTCTGTTCCAGAGTTTCATTAAAGGATGGAAGAGAAAGGATCTCTCTCCTCTTCCTTCCCCTTCAATTCCTTCCAAATTGGAAAGATTGAAAATCATCTTAAAAACCTCTTTATTATCCCTCCTATTCCCTCTCTTTCTCTTCTAAAAAAAACCCTGGAACACATTTTTTCCCCACTTCCTTCCCAATCCTTTCTCTTCCATCCTTTAAATGAAACTCTGGAACATAGTGTTAGAGACTAAACCTGTTGTTGAACTCAATCTTCCTAAATCAGTCATGTTTTGAACTAAGACCCTAATATATGCAAGCATAAATTTAAGTTGATTTGAGTTCATGAAAATAATTGTTTGGGATTTTCTGTTTTAGATTGTGGATGTTGGTTTTTTCCAACTTTATATCTGCATATAGTTTTAGCCCATTTAAGTATTTTATCAATTTAGTCATTAAACTATAAATATACACAATGACAAGTATGAAACATTCGAGAATACATGCTGTTATTTTATAACTAAGGCGGCAAAAATGAAAGAGAAAGTTTACGGTAAAAAAGTATCTTCACATAAAAAGGATAAGTTGGGGCTTTTGATGTAAATAAATCAACGAGTGAGATTAAAGGGAAGTATATCCGTTAGATTTTTCAAAAGAGAGGGGGAATGACAAAATAAGTATAACCTACAATTGTTGAGTTTCAGCCCTATTTTTAAATGTCTATACATTATTTAAAAAAAAATACACCATAAAAGCAAGTTATACCTGATAAAACGTAAGTTATACATGATAAAACGCAAGTTATATCTGATAAAAAAAGATGCAAATTATCTCTTATAAATTTTTTTTGCTGGGTTAATAACTTGCGTTTTTATCGGTTATAACTTGCGTTTTTTATCAGATATAATTTGCATCTTTTTTTAATCAGGTATAACTTGCGTTTTATCATGTATAACTTGCGTTTTATCATGTATAACTTGCATCTTTTATCAGGTATAACTTGCGTTTCTAAAACGCAAGTATACCCTCAACAAAACGCAAGTTATCAACCCAGCAAAAAAACTATATTTTAAAGTATAGCAATAGGGTATGCAAATAAAGTAGGATAAAAAGTTTGTTTTTATGGTGTAGATTTTTTTAGAGAATAATGTCGTATGAAAAAGTTGCGGCCGTTTTAAAGATAGGGCTGAAACTTGAAAAAAAGTCAACACTTATAGTGATAGACAATAATACAATTTTGGCTAGTAACATGCGTCAGTTTCCTATTCATTCTTACACATTTTATGTTAATATACTTTTTACAATAGCCTCAAAAACGGTTTTACTAAGACCATAAGGAGTGGAGGGTGGGGGGAGGGGGGGGGGGGAGTGACACGTGACATTTCTTTTTTTTTTAATAAACTAATTAAAAGCTAATTTTTTTTAATAAAAAACATAATTAAAATCATAATAATTAATAATAAAATTCCATAAAAAACTAAAAATTAAAAAAAAAAACATCAAATAAAAAAAATACATGAACTAAGAAAAATAGATAAACGAAAAAAAATACATAAACCGAATATGTTTTTAATTATTGTTACTTGTTATCATCGGATGCGTAATCTCTTAGTATACACCAAATATGATCAACCAAAACCGCTCGAAGGTTGTGACGTATTTGGCTATTCTTGATTTCAAAGTTGTTTAACCTTCTTTCTTCATCAATAATGTTTCCTTGACTTGGTTGCGTTTCCTCACCAAAGTACTCGCATAGTGCACGTCCTTCGTCTTCCAAAATCATGTTATGTAAAATAATGCATGCGTACATCACATTTCGTATTTGGGCTTTTTCCCACATTCGACATGGCTGGGCCAAAATGCGCCATCTTTTTTGCAAGACACCAAAAACTCGCTCAATGTCTTTCCGTGCAGCCATTTGAGCTTTGTTAAACCTTTTTCTCTTATCGTCTAACGTAGTCCTCTGTGTAAACGATTTTACGAACATGACCCACTCAGGGTAAATTCCATCTGTTAGAAGATACCCGTACTTGTATTCTACCCTGTTTACGAAAAAAGTTCCTTTTGATGCAACATCATTTACAAGATCATTGAAATTTGGGGATTGATTAAAAATATTTATATCGTTCAACGAACCGAGCACACCAAAAAATGCATGCCAAATCCAAAGAACTTGTGACGCAACCGCTTTAAGCATCATACACGGATTTTTATGATATCCGCTTGAGTGTTGGCCTTGCCACTTTGTTGGACAAAGTTCCCACTCCCATTTCATACAATCTAAACTCCCGAGCATCCCGAGGAAACCATGTTTTTCTTCGTGAAACTACAAAAGTTGTTGTACGTCACTAAATGTAGATTTTCTCAAATATCTTTTTAAATATAGTTCAATGACGTACTGACAAAAATAGTTAACACTTTACCTAGCCTTTCGCTCAGACATCTTTAGATAGTCATTTATTATGTTGGAACTTCGTCCGTAACCCAAGTGTCTAAGCGCGGCGGTGACCTTTTGCAACGCGGTAAATCCCATCTCACCACACGCATCGGGCCTTTGTTGGAAATAGTCGTAATTATTTTCTAAATCGTTTGATATTCTTTAAAATAAATTACGACTCATACGAAAATGCCGCCTAAAACTTTTTTCATCGTATATTGGTTCGGGTGAGAAGTAATCACATACCAATATCTCATTTGTGGCTTGTCATTCATGAAGTATATGCTTTCTACGTTTGGGTTCGGAGGTCCCTTCATCATCCACTATAGCTTCAACGACTTTCTTAACACTTGCTATTATCAATTTCGCGCCGTCATCGGATGAGGACTCCAAAGCGTGTAGCTTAAACGAATCAGATGAACTTGAAGATTGGTCCGACATCTTGTGAGTATTTTTAGAAAATGATAGTTTGGAGAGGATTTTATAAAAATATGACTGTGTGGGTTTGGGTAGAAGAGGATATGGTTTTATATATATATATATATATATATATATACACACACACACACACACATACTCGTAGGGTGTCCGCGCGATGCAGCGGGAAACACAGACACTTCTAAGGTTGTGTATGGTTCGGTTCAATTCGATTATTAGCCTCAACCGAAACTAAAATTAAAGTCATCAGTTAATCGATCTTATTAAACAATCGATTATTTGGTTTGATTTATATGGTTAGATTATCGGTTTTTAGTCTGGTTTAATTAATTTTAGTTAACAACAAAAACCAAATTTTGGTTAAATTTTTTTGACTATATTAATATATTTTATACATCCATTTCATGTATTTATATCTCCATTTCATGTACTTCTAAGCAAAAAATTTAATCAAACTTTGTTTTTGGTTATTGACCAAAATTAACTAAAATGAACTAAAAACAAAAATCTAACCAAATTGACTAAACCAATTAATCGGTTGGTTAATAAGATCGATAAACCGATAATGTCGATTTTGTTTCGGTTGAGGCTAATAACCGAACTGAACTGAACACAATCATGCACCATTAGAAGTGTCTGTGCTCCCTACTATATCACTCTGGCACGCTGTTATGAATATATGAATGGTTCCATTTCAGTTTGACTGGTTTCGGTTAACTAAGGATACAAAAAGAAAACGATAACCGATTTTAAGTTAAATCGGATATTGGTTAATTCAGTTTTCAATTGAATTTGGTTCAGTTTTGTCTCTTTTTTGTTTGGCTTCAGTGAACGGTTTAGTTATTGCTTAGTCCCAGATATTGTTAATCACGTAGCACATAAAAACTTTTAAATTAAAATAAATTATCAATAGTATACTCAAATTAAAGATAATAAAATGCTCATTATTAAGATGTCATTTTTTTAAAAGTATTAATGTATGAAAAAATATGACTATTTAAAAAATATGACGGATAATTTGTTTAAAACAAGGAAAAGAAGAGTAACTATGATTTTAATAAATAAAAAATTGAGTAAAATTTAAGGGATCAAAGTGCAACTAAGATAAGGTATTAAAGTGTAAAAGTGTTTGAATGACTATTTTGCCCTTATTTTAGGGTTGTTTATGAAAATTAAGTTTTTAACTTTTGGGTATCTTAAACTACCATTGTCTCATGCATTATAATATAGTATATATATATATATATATATATAGAATTAATTATTTTTTTTTCAACTGTTGTGTAACGGTATTAAATAAACAAAATTAATCTTTTTTTTAATCTTCTACGGTCACAAAGAAGCCACCACTCACGATTCGACACGTGTCCAAGACCACGTGCCCCACGCCGGTGAGCTTCCCCCCCTGTAACATTTCGTATTTATACTTGTACGTTTCACGATCATCATTAATAAAACGTCAAGTTCTATCTATAATATTCGCATTAATTATTTTTTTTGTCGCACTTGTGAGACTCTAATACTATATATATTATTAATATATAAGGCTAAATCATGATTTTTAACAAAAAATATAAAACTGCTTGGGCCGGGATTCGAACCCGCGCCCAAGACCGGCCCAAACGACACACAACACACTTACCATCTGAGCTGACCAACATATATGTTCAAAACCCAGCGCGTTATTATTATAACATGACTTAAAAACCTTCACAGTTGACTCGCAAAGTCAACTGTGATGAATGACCTGCCATAATCCATCGAATTAACGCGTGATTTGTGTATCTTTGGAAACTATACGCGATTACCGGCCTTGTCTGACTATGATACACGATTAACATCAATCAATTGACATCAATTAACCACATTACGCGTATAGACTTCAATGTGTGGTCAACCTTACCATTTCTTCGATTCAGTAATCCACACTATAAATTGATCGTCCACAAGCATTCACAACTCGCAATTAATCTTTTCTCAACCTCCAATCTTCTTTAATATACTCTGATTGTTCTTCGCGAATACAATTTTGACCTTGTGGTCTGACCATTCAATCGTTTTCAAAATCAACTTGTAAGTTTAATTTTTCCAGTGGGTTTTGTTCATCGGTGATCACTCATCAATAGCCCCATGGTTAATTGGGCTATTGATAAGTGAATCAAGCTATTGCAGAAACTAGGGTTCGTGAGTATTGATTTGGGGATAAACCGATTTTGCATAATGTATTTAGTTTAAATAAAACGGAATTTATCACAACCACAGGCCTAGGCCAAGTGGTTGTGACTGATGGTATTAACCCCAGCCACCCGGGTTCGAGTCCTGGCCATGGCACCCCTTTTTCCACTTATTTTCATTTTTAAAACAAACCAAATTAAATATATATTATACCTTTAATCTTGTAAATTCATTTTTAATTATTAAAAGCTTTTTATAAATTCTAAAAAAATTATTTTTAACAAATCTGATGTAAAAGTTTTACCTACAATTTTTAGTTTTCTGAAATTCATTTATTTAATATTTATAATAATTAAATCAATTTTATGCTATTATATTTATAAAAATCCATTAAAATATCAAAACAATTTTATAAATTTCCACAAAAATTATCCTGAGTTTGTACAATGATAAACTTTACTGAAATGATTTTTAATTCTGAAAAATCATTTAGTTTATATTTTTAATCAATTTTTGTTAGTTTTAATCATAATTAAATCATAATAAATTCAATTTTTTTATTATTTTTGCACCAAAATTTTATACAATTTATTTCTGAATATTTAGAACAGAAATATGATTTTTAAAATAATAATTCTTTAATTTTGTATTTTTAAATATTAAAGTTAAATTTTGGCAATTTGTAATAAATAGATTTAATAATCTATTTTAAAGAAAATAATTTTATAAAAATTATTTTTATACTTCAAACACATTATTGTGATCATCCTAAATTCAAATTTTATAAAAAGACTTTCATTTAGACTTATTTGTTGCCTTATACATAGGGTGATACTTGGCAATCTATTGGGCTACACTTATACTATTCCTCAATACCTAACACTATACTAAGGTGAGTTTACGTAACCATGTTTATGCGATTCTTTATACTTGCAACATTTTATTTAAGCAATTCAACATGCATGTCTAGTAGTAAACTTTATTGCCTCATGAATTAGTCAACAGTTTCAACGAGTTTCAACATTACATAATCATTAGCTATGGCCAAGCCGGCGATACTCAATAATAGATCTATTGGATTGACAATCCCACCCGGATACGTGTACCTCCTACATAGGTAGCGTGGGTGATTGTTATCGTTCCAACATATTATTAAGGTGAACCGTGGATGACGGGATGGACCTAAACTAGTCGGAGGTTTGATTATGTCGATTCAACATATTATACTATTCATGTAGACTTAAATTTACGATAGACATACGAATTGCTAGACTTTTATACTTAAACTATTTGCTTAACATGGATTATGTATTCTCACCAACTTCTAGTTGACCCCCCCCCCCCCATTTTTACAACTCAACAGGAAATAATGATGCATGAAGATTAGAGGGTTTTATGAAGACAATAAGGAGTCTATGCTTGCTTGATTCTTGTGTGATGTATTAGATTTCCACATTTAAAACTCTTATGTATTCCTATTTTTGGATATTTGCAATTTAAATTTATTTCAATTAAAATTTGGATTACCATGTGCTACTGTATACTCATTCTTACGTGACACCTCGATGTTTCCGCCATCGGTTGGGGTGTTACACCCCCCCCCTCAAGGGGCTCCCCCCCTTCCACGCCCAAATGGGCCGGTGTTCATGGTATGAAGGTGGTCCCCCCCACTCCACCCCTTCTTCCCTTCCATTCCGGACCGTCTAAACGTGAGAACCTATAAAGGTCCACCCAAGTGCCTTGAATCAAAAAATCGGACCATCCAACAAGTGTAGCTTTAGGCGGCTAATGGAAGCCGGATTCAAACTGTCAACCTCTAATAGAGGTTAATTGGACCTATTAACCTTCCCCTTCTTGATTATCTTCATACTAGCTTATACCCCGGGAGCGTCCCGGGTTGATAAATCTAAGTAAAGTGAATAAAATTAGAAGTATCTAAAATATAAAAATGACATCTATATAGCAATTACCTGTTGAAGAGCGTCCCGGGTTGAAATATCTAATATGACATAATAAAATATCTAATATGACAACATAATTAATGACTTGCCAATATATGATTAATGAATATTATTGTT